>CM033690.1:53402400-53899022 GCA_019514585.1 Dendrobium officinale | reverse complement strand
TAAAAGATCTTGAGTTTCATATCAAAATGGCGGCGTCGGAGGTGGGGGGAGTGCCGACGGCCAATGGAGTGGATGGAAACTCCTAATCCGATAAGGATAGGGAAGATGCAGGAGTGGAAATATATGGGGGAAGAATAGAAGATGTTGGAGCCACTTTTAAGGAGGGGACGGGTGAAGGAGTGGGATTTTCCATAGAAAACTGCAGAGTTTGGATTGAGAAGGAGATGGGGAGAAGATAGAAGGCACCATAATGGTTTAGCCACCCCTAAAAACACTATCGCGGTGTTTTTCTACTAGTTCAGGGTTGCCGCATTTCGCAGGAACGCCGCATGCTATCATCTTGATGGGAGGAGTATCACCTATCAGTGTTGTCTGTACCGTCATCCCCAAATCCAGAATGAAGAGATTGAGAGATTAATCAAGGAGATGCTTGAGGCAGGGATTATTCAACCTAGTGTTAGTCCATTTTCTCGTCCATTGATATTTAAGAAAAGCCTGGAGAAGTTAATATTCATTATGAAAGGAGGAATCAAGGGGGAATTGTTTAGGAAATGTTTAACTACAATTGAGAGGGAATTAATTAGGGAAAGAGATCTAATTTAAATTCATATATGAGGAAATTATTTAGAGAAAAGGGGGTTAATTTTGGAGGGAATTAGGGGAGCCTATCTAAGGCTAACTATGGGGTGATTTCAGATTATGCTTGATTTAGTTGGAATTAGTTTTGCTTAGGTTGAGTGGGCTCTAGCCGATGGCTAGGGATTTGGAAAAGCCAGATCTTCGTCTCCAATTGAAAATCCAACCGTATCTTTTGTTTTTTTCTTCTTAGTTCTTTCAATAAAAAAAGAGTTCTTGTGTGTTCTTCTTCCTAAATTTCTTGTGTCGTTCTCCGATTTTGCTGAAATTGCATTCACTTCCTATCACATTATGAGGTGCATTTCATCGTATTGAATTTTTTTCTTTCAACTTTCCAAAATAAATACTCTGACTATCTCATTTCGATAATTTGGTCAGTGGAACCGCTCCCCTCAACAACTAGCTCTATGATGATGGCAGCATGCTATTTCTCAAACTTATCAAGATCATAGGCCCCACCAAGGGTCCTTTTGCTCTAGTAATAAAATATAGTCTTAATTGTTTGCATCATCTCCATGTAAAGATGCTTGCTTCCATTGTCTCATGACAGTGAAATTTAAGCAACAGCAAGTGGACCCCAAGTAGTTGGGATAAAGGTTAATTGTGATTGCGTTGGTTCTCTAATCTAATTTGGTGTCTTGATGATGATCTTTTAGTAACTAGACTAGGCGCTGGGTATATGGATATTTCTAAGGTACAAATAAATTAATACGACTATACCAGTGAATCATTTGTTCATTGTTAGTTTAGATTGGAAACAATGATCTTCTCTGAGGTACTGCAACCACTTAGCTGTGCTTCCTTTGTCTTTTATTATTATTTTGTTACTTTTCTTCTGTAATTGTTTATGTAATCTCATTCTTATTTTAATGAGAAGGATTCTCTTAGCCTTTGATTAAAAAAAAATCAATTCACAAATCAAACCAATGAAATGCTTTTGTTGACATTTCCTTTTTGACAGTTCAAGAGATAAGTGCTGATTTTATTTTGTAGGTATGTGATGGATTGTGCATCTGCTGCTCCTCTTACTCTTTTAATGCTAGAGGTGCTTTATTTGTTTGATTTAGATTCAGTTACTTCAACAAAATGATCTATTCTAGATGCCTCATTTTACCCTGCATTGCTCAGGATATGCTTACTTCTCAAACAGTGGCTTCTAGGATCCGGGTTTTTGATTTAATTCTAAACCTTGGTGTTCATGCTCATTTGTTGGAGCCTGTAGTGGATGATACTCCTGCAATTGTAGAAGAGGATGTTCGAGAAGAGCCTTGCTTAAACAATGAAGATCAAGGAGTGGAGGGAAATGTCAATGCTGAAGTTAGCATCCAGCAAAAAATGGCTTCAGCTGTTGAAAACTTTGAGCAGTGGCTTTTAACCATTCTATTTGAGGTTCTTCATCTTCTTGTGCAGGTAATTAATTTTGTTTCTATGAATCGAGCAATTCGCTGGATTCAGAAGCCTGATCTGCACCTTCTTATATAAAGCATTTACTCTATATGACTTTTTAAAGGCTAGGTGCAGGTTAATATGAAGACGAAACACTGATATTGAAAGTCACAATCTTACTTTGTTTGGCTGAGCAGATATTTATTGTTCTGTAATACTTTATTTGTTTCTCACTTGGTTACAGCTCATAATATTGTAGTTTACTGGTATAGTACTGTTCTAGTGGATTAAATTCCTAGCTGAATCTCGAGATCAAATGGAATCTGGGATTGGTTGATTTATAGGAGAGGGTTAATGTCTCTTTGTCACACTTCAAATGTCCTTATCCTTGGATAGTATCCACCAGTGGTCAACAAAGTAGAGTTCCCCACATGATCAAAATTGGCCTCAATTGTCCACCAGAGGACACCTACCTGGGATGCTTTTGAATATTGAATGTTTGTTATTGGTGATCTTGTTGTAAAGTAGTATCAATATTTATCATTTTTTACCTCTTGTTCTTCCCGAAACTCTTTGACAATAGTATGAAAAATGTGAGTTGAACGTCACTGTTACCTATGTTGCTTTAGTTCCAGCTAGTTCTTCAAGAAATGAAGGCCAAACATCAATTTTTATGAACATCAATTTTTATGCATATTTTACTTTTGTGAAATGCTTCTATTATTTTCTAGCTGAGTTTGCCAAGTATGGTTCATCTCATCCACTGAATTTGGAAGTTTAAATATATTGATGAATTTTCAGCTGTGTCTTAGAATGCCGAGTGATGCATTGCATCAATTAAATGCCTATCTTTCGTCTGGCTGATACAGAAGAAACTGTCCAGTTGTTTCCCTTATATAATCAAAAATGTCTTTCATTCTTGCGTCTTTTGGTTTGCAAGATTGGAATACAAATCATGTTTCGTTGCAATATCATATTTCCTCATGCAATGGCTTTATCAGTTAATGCTTCAAATTGCAGACAGAAGAAAAGGAGGAAATTGTCTGGGCGTCGGCTTTAAGCAGTTTATTTTACTTCATCTGTGACAGAGGAAAAATTTTGAGAAGCCGGTTGGATGGCCTTGACATAAGAGTAAGATATTTTTTAATTTTTACTTAATTTTAATTCATGCATTAACATGATAATTTTAATTTATGTCAATGTATATGGTTGTCTTGAAACTTTGGTAGTTGGTTCAGTGCATATAATTCATGTTGACTGAATATTTGTTATGGCTGATTGTGCAGATGCTTCCGGTCTGTTGCTCTTATTGGCTATTGTTTCAAAATGCCATATACACTTTATTTTAAGTTTTAATGAGAATGTTAAGATGAATGTTTAATTAAATGAAGAAGAATGTTGATGTGAAACCAGGAATTGAATTTAGAAGCTTAATAAAATATTGTTTTAAGTGGTGAAAATTGCAAGCTTAATATTATTCACAATTGATACTTTTCAGAGATCTTAGAATTCAACTATGCTTAGGCAAGAGCTTACGCCTAAATTAGCGAGATCGGTAAAATAACGACGGTAATAAAAGTAAAGCAAATGAAAAGCCAACTAGAATCCCGCGGTTAACAAAGAGATTGTATCACCTTGAGGCGGCACTCATTTACCTACTTCTAGGCTTGTTGGAAGAAGAAGAACCACACAAGTGATGAAACCACTCCAAGGGCGATGGTGCCGTAGATCCGTAGGGAAGGAGAGGACGGCGCCGGACGTGGAGGTGGTGTGTAACGACGCCCTTTGATGATCCACGTGTAGATGGAGAAATGATCTTCGATGGACTCCACTAGAGCGGGGAGGATCCGGTCTAGATATTCTTCGACGGTATCGTCGAAGTCAAAGCCAACGTCAAAAAAAGGGAGATCTGAGGATGTTAACTCGTCCACGGTTGTCGTACTCAAACCCGAAGTTCCACTCGGGTTCCTCCATACATCATTGAGGGGAGATAGAACGAGCGCCGCGAAGAATTCTCCAAGGGAGGAGCTAGTTGGTCGGCGGGTTGGAGAGAAGAGGGGAGGCCGGCGGTGGGGTTAGGGTGATGGGAGAAGTGAAATTTGGAAAACTGAATTTGATTTCAGTTTTATGAATTTGGGAGGGAAATAACAATGGGATTTGAAATTCCTAATTAATGCAATTAAGGCATTAATTAAAAAATTTCGGTGAAGCCAATGGGGAGCCGGCGGTGGGGAGAGAAGGGAGGAGCTTGAAAACTGAAGTTATTTTTCAGTTTTAATAAACTTGGAGGGAAAATTATTTGCATTCAATTTAGGATTTCAAATCACAAGAGGGGATTGAATGCAAAATAATTTGAGGGCTTGATAGGGCCGGCGGTATGGCTAGAGAGAGGAGGATTTGGAGAGAGGGAGAAAGGTTTCCAACCTTGACATGATGACTAGGATGAGTTTTAATGAAATCCAAATTGATTTAATTTCAATTTGGATTCACTTACAAACTTTCCAAATATAGAACTTTTTGAATTTGGGAAGAATTTTGGAGCCCAAATTTCAGATTTCAAAATGTCATGTGATGAAGGGAGGCGGGTGGTGATGGGGCGGCAAGGGGAGGGCGGTCGGAGGTGGGCTTCGTGGCCGGCGGCGAGAAAACCCAAAGGAGGGGTCAGATGCAACACTAGAGGGAGATGTATGGGGAGCTCTTCTTGCGGAGAAAGGGAAAGTAAATAAATAAAATAAAAAGAAAACGTAGAGAACTCACTAAGAGATCCCAAGCGAAGAACTCACAAAGAGATCTCAATGCACTCACAAAGAGAACACACAAGAAATATCATTCATTCATCAATAATCTCTCAAGTACAATGACAAAGCCTTTTATATAGGCTATCAAGAAATAAAATGCATAACGACGAAAATGCTCTTGGGCTACAATAAGTACTAATTCCCTCATAGGGGTACAAAAGGAAAGACATGAAATAAAAAGTCATGAATAAACTAAAGCATCAAAAATAAAGGCTCTGAATCAAGGCCGTCGATCGGCGTCTCCGGCGATGGTACACGTGTCGAAATCTGATGCCCTCATCAAATGTTGTGGGAAATGATTATATTAAAGGAAGATGAGAGAAGCATTTATGAAAGATAAGATATTGAAAAATAAAATGAGGTTGTATATATGTGTATAGTAAATAAAAAAGATACAGCAAAAAAAGAAAAGAAAAAGTAGGTAGTTTGTTTAGAGACTAGGAAGAAAATGGATACATCAAAGATAAAATGGGTAGAATATTTGCAAATTGAATCACAAAATAGAATTAACACATCATGTAGCTCTCAAAAGGAATGAATGGAGAAGATGATTGATGGATTAACCTAAAGAGTTGGGATAAGGGTAGGGTGTAAGTGAGCCGACTGCTAACATGATCATTAGTCAAGCTTATTGAGCCATGAGCTACAACTCAAGCTCATATTACTCCAGTCAAAGATTAATATGAGCGAAAAAATGCATTATTCTCTAATTAAGAAGCATTTTTTGGCATTGATTTTTGTTCTTCAGAAATTCGGACATCATATGATTTTTCATAAAATGACTTTGATCTCAAAGATCAATTCATTGAAATTTTTTCTGATAAAGCCAGTGTCGACAGGTTGTTTGGCCAAATGGGCAATCATACTCTTGCAATTTGATTTCATATATATTCCTTAAAAAATAGTGAAAGGGCAAATCTTAGTAGGCTTTCTCATTGGGCATCCCATTCTTACATAATCACTTCTCAATAATAATCACTTCTCAATAATAATCTGCCTATTGAACAAATTTTGCTTATCTAAAAGAAAGAAAAGCTCCAAATTTGGGAGATACATTTTGATGGAGCATCATCAGTTAAACTCGTCAAATCTCCAAATCTTTTAAAGGCCCAAGTCTTATATTTATAATGCCAAATAGAGGTATAATGAGATACACTTGACTAGGCCTCGAATCAGCAATGAGATTGCATATGAGGCTTTGGTGGCAGGCTTTAAAATTATAATTTTGATAAGGATTCAGAACTTTCAAATTTTTGTCAATTCTTAGGTGTTGGGTATCTATTAAATCAACAAGCTACAATTGACCTATCTTCACAAATGAGTTCTCAAGCTCATAAAGTAAATTTAGAATGTCTCACTAACTCATGTTTCCAAAGCTCAAAACACTAAGGTAAATTTCCCAGGTAAGTGATATGGCGGTTCCTATGGAACAAGAGGCGGTTCAGGGAGAACCGCCTCAGCCGGCCCCACTTGGGCCAGCAATTTGCTACAGGAGGCAGTTCAAAAACCGCCTCCCTCTTACCTATTTGAGCTTGCCGCCTATGCGTGGGACCCCTTGGATTTGAATTTATTTGAATATTATTTTTTTTAGGAAAGGGGTGGGCGGTGGAGTGCTTATAAATAGGAGAGGGGAAGGGGGAAGGGAGAGGCATGCTTAGTTTTGAGTTTCTCTTGGAGTCTTGTGAGGTTTGAGGGCTCTAAACCTTGTGTCTAGAGATTGGGATAGAATGATCCTCCTCTCGAATAGAGGATCACTTGTATCTTGCTTTATGTGTGTTTTGCTTTGCTTCCTTATTGCAATCTATTATTTTGGGGCTGTCTTCGCCCAGGTTTTGCTTATTTTTCTCGCTGTTTTCTCCCAATTAGTGATAGGATTGCTTGTGAACTCAAGTATTCCCTATCAAATTGGTATCAGAGCAGGTCTTGGGCCGGTGGAGGGCTATTTTCGGCAAATTCCAGCAGCAGTTTTTTGCCCGGAAAAGGAGGAAGTTGTTGTTTTTGTACTCCAAGATCCAGATTTTGTGAATCGACATACTCTGGATTGTAATGGCGGCAAAAAAAGTCGATGCTTTGGAGGAGAGACTCGAAGGAGAGATGAATCACATTAAAGAAACCGTGGAGGAAAGAATTTCTTTCATAGAGGGGCAGGTGACCGATCTCTGGGATATGATGAAAAGAATGCTGAAGCTTCAAGCACAAACGGCGGCATCCGAAGTAAAGGGCCTAGAAGCAAAGAACACCAATTCTTAAATCCGTGAGGAAAAAGAGGTGGAAATCGTGGAAGGGGGAAGAGAATACCTTATGTGGAGCCTTTCCATAGGGAGGAAGAGGAGATCGACATGGGGAAAGGTATGGCTATGGGGGAGCGGAGCAAAGAGGGGCTGATTGGGAACGCCATGAGGGGTTTTACGGCCGTCGAGGTGCTAATTTTGAAGGGAGAAGAGGGGATTTTGAAGGGGGTTTGGGCTATGGTAGGGCAAGAAAAAACTGGGAAACTTGGGGTGCACCTAGCACTTAGAAAAGGGGAAACTATGAAAGAATCCGAGGCAATGGGGGGATCAAAAGGTGAGGAAGTTGAAGATGCAAATATTCGAAGTAGAAGATGCATATGAATGGATTTACAAGGGGGAGCGATACTTCGCTGTCAAACGGGTTGACGGAAGAGGAGAAGCTGACTGCAGCCGGATTATGCTTAGAAGGGAAAGCCCTGTCGTGATTTGAATGGAGAGACCAGAGGAGTTCGATCAGGAATTGGAGGGAATTTAAATACTGTATAACAGAACGTTTCCAAACCGATCGGGAAGGAGACTTCTATGAGCAATTCTTTTCTCTAAAGCAGGAGGGATCAGTAGCAGATTACGGGAGCAGTTTGAGCACCTAGCTAGCAGGGTGGAGCGACTCTCAGAGACAGTATTGGAGGGAAATTTCATGAAAGGGTTGAAGACGGAGATCCGAGCAGCAGTAAAGGTCTTGATGCCCGTGACTTGGGAGAAACCACGAGGTTAGCCTAACTGGTGGAAAATCAGAAAAATTTTGAGAAGGGAGCCAAGAATAGTAGCACCGGGGGCACATATAGAATGACAACCACTCATCTCGCATCTCGAGGTCCTATAATAGGAGGTAGTAAAGATGCCACCAAGGAGTTAATGGGGGGAGGAAATTTCAAACGACTGTCAGAGAAAGAAATGCAGGAGAAGAGGGCAAAGGGGTTGTGTTTCCGATGCGATGAAAAGTACACACCAGGACATCGGTGCAAGGACCGAACTCTTCAGGTTCTCACCGTCTGCGATGACAAGGAAACTGAGGGAGGTGAGGAGGTGACATAGAAAGAAGAGGAGCTACACTTGGATCTGGCTGAGGTTTCTCTAAACTCAGTGGTGGGGTTCACTACGAAATCACACCATGAAAATGAAGGGAGAGATAAGGGACAGTGAGGTTATGGTGCTAATTGATAGTGGGGCTACCCACAATTTCATTTCCACACAGGTCGTAGACCAACTGGGAATAATATTGGTGGACACAAGTTGCTACGGAGTGATGATGGGTATGGGGAAGATAGAGAAAAGTCAGAGGATTTGCAGAGAAGTACGACTGACGATCCAGGGGATACAGGTGAGGGATGACTTCCTTTCACTAGAGTTAGGGAGCACGAATGTCATACTGGGAATGAAATGGCTGCAAACTTTGGGTGACACCAAAGTGAATTGGGGAGCGCTTACAATGGAATTGATGGTGGACGGAAGGAAGGTAGTGATTAAGGGAGACGCGGGGCTTTCCAAATCACTAGTTTCTCTTAAAACGATGGTGAAAGATATCCAGTTGGTGGGCGGAGGGTATTTAGTGGAGTTGTAAGCAAGATTGAATGAGGGAGGAGACATACCCCTTTCCATTCAGCCGTTGATTCAGCAATTCCAAGAGGTATTTCAGCCATCTCAGGGATTGCCACCATAGAGGGAGCAGGAGCATGCCATCATGTTGAAGGAAGGAGTGTCGCCCATCAGTGTCCGACCTTATCGCTACCCTCAGTTCCAGAAGGACGAGATAGAAAGGTTGATTAGAGAGATGCTGGAGGCGGAGATCATCAGACCCAGCATCAGCCCTTTTTCTAGCCCTGTTCTGTTGGTGAAAAAGAAGGATGACAGCTGGCGTTTTTTGTGTGGACTACAGAGCACTCAATAAGGAAACTATACCTGACAAGTTTCCTATACCAGTCATTGACGAGCTGCTAGATGAATTGAGTGGAACCGTGATCTTCAGCAAGATATACTTGAAATCGGGTTATCATCAGATCCGAATGAGGAAGAGGATGTACCCAAAACGGCTTTCAAAACTCATGAAGGACGTTATGAGTTTTTGGTGATGCCGTTTGGCCTTTACCAATACTCCAGCTACTTTCCAAGCCCTCATGAATATGGTTTTCAAACCTTATCTCAGACGATTTGTACTGGTATTCTTTGACGACATCCTGGTCTACAACAGGACAGAAGAAGAGCACTGGGAGCATTTGAAGAGGGTGTTAGAGGTACTGTAGGAGCACCAGCTGAGGGCTAATTTGAAGAAATGCTGCTTTACACAAGCCAGTGTAGAGTACTTGGATCATGTGGTGTCAAAAGAGGGAGTTGCAGCGGATCAGTCCAAAATTGAAGCAATGATAAGGTGGCCTGTGTCAAAAAATCTGAAGGAATTAAGGGGATTCCTAGGACTAACAAATTACTACAGGAGGTTCGTGAAGGGGTATAGCTCCACAGCATGGCCACTCACTGAACAGTTGAAGAAGGACGGGTTCCTATGGGGGGAGGCGGCCACATCAGCATTTGAGAGCTTGAAGAAGGCTATGACTACAGTGTCGGTCCTAGCCTTGCCAAATTTCACTCAAACTTTCATTGTGGAGACAAATGCTTCAGGATACAGACTAGGTGCAGTACTGATGCAAAGTCGTAGACCCATTGCTTATTTCAGTCAGGTATTGACGGTTAGATCCAGATTGAAATCATTTTACGAGAGGAAATTAATGGCCATCGTCTTGGCCATCCAAAAGTGGCGGCCCTACCTGCTTGGGAGACATTTCATTGTCAGAACAGATCAGCGAAGCTTGAAATACCTACTGTAACAGTGGATGGTGATGGAAGAGCATCAAAGGTGGTTGTCCAAGTTGCTAGGGTACGATTTCGAGATTCAGTATAGACCAGGGGTGGAGAACAAGGCGGCGGATGCATTGTCCAGATGTATGGGGGAGTTGCAGACGGTGGCATTATCTGTTCCTTTGATACTTGACTGGGAGGCTATTAGGGAAGAAAGTGCTAGAGACGAAGAACTAGGAATGATCAGGTCATATCTGCTAAAAGAGGAGGGTAGCCATCCAGGGTACTCATTAGAGGGGGATAGATTGCTGTACTAGGGAAGATTTGTGATGCCCTGTACCTCATTCCACATCCCAAATTTACTACAAGAATTTCATGGAAGCGCAGTTGGGGGCCATTCAGGAGTGCAGAAGAACCTACAAGAGACTAGCAGTCGAGCTTTACTGGAAGGGGATGCATAGAGATGTAGAAGAGATGGTGGCAAGGTGTGAGATCTGTCAGAGGAACAAATATTTGGCTATGTCACCTGGGGGACTACTACAACTGTTTTGACTATCGGGACGAGTCTGGGAGGAGATATACATGGATTTCATAGATGGGCTGCCCCGTTCAGAAGGTTTCACAGTGATCTTGGTGGTGGTGGATAGATTGAGCAAGTATGTTCATTTCATCCCCCTCCAACATCCTTACACCGCGATGACAGTGGCTTCAGCATTCATTAGAGAGATGGTCAGATTGCATGGAGTACCAGAGGCGATCGTGTCAGACAGAGATAAGGTGTTCCTTAGTTATTTTTGGAGGGAATTGTTCAGGTTACAGGGGACAGTTCTAAAGAGGAGCACTGCTTACCACCCACAGATAGATGGCCAAACAGAAGTGGTCAATAGGAGCTTGGAGACCTATTTGAAATGTTTTGTGTCAGAGACACCCAAACGTTGGGCCAAGTGGCTGTCTTGGACAGAATACTGGTACAACACCTCTTTTCACTCGGCTTCACAAATGACTCCATTTAAGGTGCTGTACGGAAGGAACTCTCCTCACTTAGTGCACTTTGGGAGTAGCAGTACTCCAGTTTCTTTAGTAGAGTACTTGGAGGCGAGGGATCGTGTGTTAGAGGAATTGAAGAGACATCTACTGAGAGCTCAACAGATTATGAAGAAATAGGATGATGAGCATAGGAAGGACATCCAGTTCGAAGCAGGAGAGAAAGTGTTCTTAAAGCTCCGACCATACTGGCAGAAGATAGTGACCAACATGAAGAATGAAAAGCTGGCTCCAAGATACTTTGGACCTTATGAAATATTGGAAAAAATCAGAGCAGTAGCATATCGGTTGAAACTACCACCCACGGTGATTATTCATCCGGTTTTTCATGTATCACGGCTGAGAAGAGCCATTGGGGATTATACAGCCAGCTCAGAGTTACCGGCCACACTTATGGAGGATTTAGAGGTGATTATGGAACCCTTATAGTTGATGGGGGTTTGTTAGAAAGAAGTGGGAGCGAAAGAAGTGCTGATCAAGTGGAAGAATCTGTCAGACTACGATGCCACATGGGAGCCATACGAGATGGTGAAACAACAGTTTCCTAGTTTTCACCTTGAGGACAAGGTCATTCTTTGGGAGGGCAGTATTGATATGGCGGTTCCATTAAGGCGGTTCAGAAATCGCCTATTAAGGCGGTTCAGGGAGAACCGCGTCAGCCGACCCCACCTGGGCCGGCAATTTCCTACAGGAGGCGGTTCAAAACCGCCTCCCTCTTACCTATTTGAGCTTGCCGCCTATGTGTGGGACCCCTTGGATTTGAATTTATTTGAATATATATTTTTTTTTTTTTTAGGAAAGGGGTGAGCGGTGGAGAGCTTATAAATATGAGAGGAAGGGGGAAGGGGAGAGGCATGCTTAGTTTTGAGTTTCTCTTGGAGTCTTGTGAGGTTTGAGGGCTCTAGACCTTGCGTCTAGAGATTGGGAGAGAACGATCCTCCTCTCGAATAGAGGATCGCTTGTATCTTGCTTTCTGTGTGTTTTGCTTTGCTTCCTTATTGCAATCTACTATTTTGGGGCTGTCTTCGCCCAGGTTTTGCTTATTTTTCTCGCTGTTTTCTCCCAATTAGTGATAGGATTGCTTGCGAACTCAAGTATTCCCTTAGGGTTACTTGCGAACTCAAGTATTTCCTATCAGTAAGTTGGCCAAAGAAATGACAAGCATGAACGATGAGCTTGTGTTGATTGAAGTCCGTACCTGTTGAGCACTTGAACTAGCAATTTTACAACCCTCCAACTATAGGTGTTCATCAAATTTATGCCATCTTATCTAAGAACTGATAAGATAAGCCTTTGAATACCCAAAGAAAGTATAAGTCAAAAGGAGCCCCAAAATCAGGGCTCGGTGTTTTTTTATGGTAGATACAAGATGCGTCACACTATTAAAAAATCCTTTGATTTTTTCCTTTTTAATGTACGGTAGTGTTACAATTATTAATAAATATACATACAAGATGTTATGTTCGTAAATGCAATGAAGCAAAAGAGAATTGTAATTGTTTTAGTTAAAATTTTTAATTACCCACCTCATTTTCTTTTTGAAGGTCAAATCTCACTTCAATGCTCCTTAAATTCTTAGTCAGTCCTTCGTTAATTGATAACCTAAACATTATATGCATGATTAAGTTAATTTACTTAGGTAATTCAGATATATATTTATATTAAAATTTTCAAATTAAATTAATGGTAACAAATTTAATTCCTAGTTTACTTATTCTCTCTATATTTCTCCATCAAACCTCTCAATAAATGTATGGCTTCCATAGTAGACCTATCCGGCATGAATCCAAATTGATTTTGAGAAACATTAGTATCATGCCACAACCTACGCTCCATAACTCATTCCCATAGTTTTAAGGTATTACCAATTACAAAATCATAAGCTAAAGTCTTACCACTTTCAAAAAAAGACAAAAATGTGTAATTGATGCCAAGGAAAAAAAATTGATAGATAGTGAAGACAACCAGAGCTCAAAATCATGTTTTTGTATGTTTTCTAACTTGTGATTAGATGAGCAATTCTCTTATGGTGTTTCTTTCTGCCCCTTTTTTTCACTTGCTACTTTTTGAAACCACAGGTCATTAAGGTTCTTCTTGAAATTAGCAGAGAGCATTCATGGGCAGAAATTGTTCACAAAAAAAGCTTATTTGTATGTTAACAAATATGTTATACCAGTCTTTAGATGAAACTCAAGACGCTCTAATTGATACTCACACACACTGCTTGTGGAACAACTTGCTCTTCTTGGAGGGATTGACTTCATCTGCCTGGAGGTTTGTTTTCAACCTGGAAATTATTTATGCCTCATGCCAAAATTATAATATTTAGCATATATTATTTAATGTCTTGTTAATACTCACTACTTATAATGATATATTTGTTAGTTAATTTGGGACCTGAGCATTACATTGCAGAAAGCTTATTTTATTAGGTTCATTGTTAAATTTACGTTTATTTTCAAATAAAGTAAGTAATTATATTTGTAGTTTTGAGATGATTTATTTTCATTGGAACATGGATTTTTTAAGAATGATAAAGTTGGGATAAAATTGAATATATGAGTTCCATGAAATGGGTACTGCATTTCTTAAATATTCTAATTTATAAATCTTAGCCACAAACAGCTAGGATAAGATTAATGGAAGATGTCGTCTTAAATATTCTATTTTTTACCGAAATATTCCATCATTTGATAACCTAAGATGTCTGTTGTAAAATGTAGTTGTAGTCGCGGCATCGGAGCATTTTAAGCAATTTTAAACAGCCGTATATTATGTTATTTGGTTTGGGTAGCCATTGTTCCAAAAAAAATTCCTTGTAATTTATTGATGAAATATCAAATTAGTTGATAGTTTTATAATAATTGAATATATTATTTTATGACTAATCACAACAACTATGTGTAGGAGTTGTATAGTACTTATATAGTTTCAATTTGCAGTATTCACAGGCCAAATCAAAGGAGGAAAAGAGAAATCTCTTCTTGGTCTTATTTGATTATGCGCTACACCAGATAAATGAGGCACGCTTAATTTCTGGAGCTTCTGCTTATGCTTTTGATGAGGTTCAGGCAGTTTCTTCTATGCTTATTCTTGCAGATGCCCCTGAAGCATTTTATATTGTTGTTAAGCATGGCGTGGACGGTATTGGACAGATTTTAATGAAGTCAATTTCCGGAGCCTTATCTAGATCACCAAATCATGGGCATCTTGATCTGGTACACTTCTGCTATGTTATTTATTTTCTAAATTTTATTTATATGGTTATAAATAAACCAGTCTTTGACAAACTTGTGTGTTTGTTTGTATTTTTGTGAGAATCCGTACGCATATCGAAATATGGATCTTCACTAGCGGTGTGCTAGAAAATAGGCATAAATATGGGTTCGTGGTTTGAGATAACTTTGAAAAATACAACAATAAGATAGTGGGTGTATAATCTAATTAAAATAAGATAATGAAAAATAGACTTGACTAATTTGGTCATGTACAACAAATGGTAGAAAACTACAAAATTTCTTCTGTAGATAAAATTAGTGTTGAAGGATTTAGGAGAAAAAAATGATAGACTGGATAAAATCATCTAATATAATACTCATCAAATGGAGAATGAGAATTTTTATAAAGTCAATCTCAAATAGCTGTCATAAGGCTAATGATAATGATAATGTTGATGATTCGTAAGAATCTTCATACACAATAAAAAAATTACAAATTTAATGTTCATTGTTGATGTGATCCTATTGTGATTCCAAACCCTTTCGAACCCCTATTATTACTCTGAAAATTAGTCAATTCTTTATCATACATATCTTTTATAACTTACTATATTTTGAAACACCCATTTTTAGTTTATATTCATCACATCACATGTGATGGTGCTTGCTTGTCTTTCAAGATCAACAATAACTATATGAAGATCCTTTCTTCATTCTTTTTTTTTTTATATCCATTTTTTTTTAAGTTTATTTCATTACTCTCTTTTGTCTTGAGAGCTTGATTCTCTGAATTATTATAAATGCAAATGTTTCTTTCTTTTTAAATATTGATAGCAAAATATTTTTTTTATCTAATTTTGACATTTCTTAAACTTCAAGATTCACTGGTAAGATTTTTTAACCAAATCATTCCAATATCTCCCATCTCTCTCTAAATTTCAAGAGGTATCTACTATGGACCTAAAGTTCTACTTTTATTCATCTTTAAAACTAGCATGAGTTCACTTTTTTTTTTTGTTATTATTTTTTCATATACTTCATAAATTTATTCATTATGTCAAATGATACATTTTGAAGAAAGAGTTTTTATTAGAAGGGATTTAAATGGACATGCTGGTAGAGAGATGAAATATTTTAAAAGCATTTATGGTAGCTATGAGTTTGGAGCAATCAATGAAGGTAGTAGGATATTATTAAATTTTCTTCTAGCTTATGATTTTGTAATTGCTAATATCTTATTTAAGAATAGAGAAAAGCATCTCAGAAGAATGGATATATTAAAACTTAGATTGATAAATTTTCTTATAAGAAAAATAGATCATTTAAATTGTAAATATTGTAAAGTTATTTTGACTAAAAGTTTTTGCACGAATATCGCTTATTAGTTTTGGACTTTAAGATGAATCGGCAAATTATAAAAAAATAAATTAAAATGCTATCATAGGATTAGATGGCTGCATTTACATAATTCTAATAAAAATATTTTTTTAGAGTAGGATTCATAGTCTTGAGATTTTTACTGCGCATGAGGAAGTTAGTGTTATGTGGAAAAAATAGCTAGCGATATTAACAAATGTTGTAAAGGATATGTTTGAAGTATCAAAAGAAAAAACTCATAATAGTAAAAATAGTTAGTGGTGGAATAAAAATGTGCAATAAAAGATAAAAAAATAATAAACTTTGTTATAAAACTTGGTTTAGGTATAAAAGCTCGAAAAGTTGAGAAAGATATAAAGGCTTTCATAAGGAGCCTAAGAAAATAAGATGTTAGGCAAAGAATTTATCTTTTAATGATTGTATAATAAATTATATATTGAGGGCAAAAGATAGATGTATAAGCTAGCCAAGCAAAAGATAGAAGAAGTAAGGATTTAATTCAAATGAAGTGCATTAAGGGTGAAAATTAAAAAAAAAAAATTATTAGAAGAGGGTATTTAACAAAGGTGAATGAGATATTTTGTTAAGCTTTTCAATGAAAATTGTAAAAAAAAACAATTGAACTTACTGTCCTTAGTACCCTAAATGAAAATAGAGATTTTTATTTTTATCGGCGTATTAATAAATCGAAGTTAGAGAGGTTTAAAGAAAAATGAAGTGTGGAAAAGCTATTGACCATGATGATATTCCAAAAGAGATGTGGAAATGCATAGGAAATGAAAGATTTTATTGGCTTACGAAATTTTTAATATTATTTTGAAGACTAAAAAGATGCTAGATGAGTGGAGTATGTTGATTCCTATTTTTAAAAATAAAGGTGATGCACAAGAGTTTGCGAATTATAGAGTAATTAAGGTAATGTGTTATAATTTAAAATTATGGGAGAGAGTTATTGAGTAGAGCTTACAACATGATTCTAATGTTTCTCAAAATCAATTTGGATTTATGCTGGGTAGGTCTACTATGGAAGCTATGCATTTATTGAGAGCTTTGATGGAGAAGTATAGAGAGAATAAGGTGGATCTACATATGATATTTATTGATTTAGAAAAAATATATGATAAAGTTTCAAGAGAAGTTCTCTAGAGAGTTCTGGAAAAGAAAGGGTTAATAATGTTTATATTCAAGTCATGAAGGATATGTATGTAGGAGCTATTACCCATGTTCAAACACAAGGAGGTTTGACCAAGTATTTTCCTATTTTAGTTGGACTACATCAAAGATCAGCTTTATGCTCATATCTTTTTGTTTTAGTCGTGGATGTTCTTACTAACATTTGCAAGAGAATTTACCCTGGTGTACGCTTTTTGCTTTTTTTTTTTTTTTTTTGTTGTTAAGATTAGAGAGGGAGAGTTAAAGGTATACTTGAATTATAGAGGTCAACCTTAGAGTATAAAGGTTTCTGTTTGAGTAGATCTAAAACTTAATACATTGAGTATAATTTTAGTAGTAAGAGTATGCGTTTTAGATATATCAGGTCTATTGTTCAAAGAGATGGTGAAATAAATGAGTATATTATTATTAGAATTCAAATTAGATGGTTAAAGTAGAGGGATGCATAGGGCTTGTTGTGTGATAGAAAAGGAGAAAAGGACCAAAATGGTCCCTCAACTCTATGTGAGGGATCGAATCATTCCCTTAACTCTTTAAAATGGTACTTATTTGATCCTACCATGTAATGATATAAAGTTGATGGTGTTAAATATGAGGGTAATTTGGTCATTTCTATTTAAAATATTTAATAAATGAGATTGAGTAGTTATTATAATTTAAAAAAAATATTAAACTTTTTTTAATAAAAAAATAGAAATAACTTTAATTCTACTAATTTCACTATTTTTAAAATATTTATGTATGTAACAAGCAACCAAATTTGTCATTTCTTTACAAGCTCTACAATTACACGAAATTAAAAAAAAAACTTTTCATGATTAAAAGATAATACCATAAAGTATGTCCATCCCCCATACAAAAAATCACTAAACAAAAGCAAAAATACATTTAATTAAAGGCTTTTCCATTCCCCATTGAAAAGGCATGCAGTTGAACCAACATCAAAATTTGGATATATCCTGCGCTTCAAAAAGCTCATTCAATGGAATTTTTTCTTTTTGGAGGTGTAAACCTATAGAAAAAAAATGATTAGATTGATATAGCAAAATAAAAAGTCAATTATGACAAAAAAATTAAAATCAACATACTAAAAGTGTTGTATTTGAAGATCCTTGAGTGACAACTTCCAAAACAGGTTTAGTTTGAGGTCGACACTTCAACAACTTTGAGGGCTAGTTAAAAAAAACATTTTTAAATGAAAATCATTATCAATGTAAATAAAATTGAAGGGATGATATGACTCGCCATCTCAATCATTGGTTGGACAAGTTCTTGGACTTATCCATGTCCCTCTTCACTATTTGTTCTTTTATTACATGTTATGTTGTTTTGTCCACTTTGTCTACATTTACGACAGTGAAGTTTAACATTGGATCTCTCTATCTTTTTGGAGAGTGAATGTGATGCTTCTTCATCGATAGTTGTTCTTCGCAACTTCGATAGCCTTCCCCTCTTTGATTTATTATATTTTGGTGGCAATGGTTGTATCCTATTACTCATTAGCTATTAATTAACATTATTCAAAGGCTTTATGTTACACTCATAACTTGTCATATAAGTCTCTGTTGTGTAGTAGTTAACAACAAAATCCTCACAGTCTCTCATTATCATATGAATTGCAGTGCAAGCGTGTTCACATGGGATTCCACTTAACTTCCACTTCTGACAAGAACAAGATTTTAAGTTCAAGTTGACCTTATACTGACTTCCATGCATGGTACTTGTCTCATAGTTGTTATCATCTGATTTGTAAACTATGCAAGAACCTGCTTCATGCATATTTTCTTTCACAATTTCCTTAATTCTATGACATAGTTTTCCATTCTAATTTAATGCCTTTTCTTTGTTCTCCAATTTAATGTAGATGAGTTGATGTGCCTTCTTGGCTTGAGATTTTGATACATGCAATTTCAAGTCATCCATCACTTTCTTTTCTAAACACATTGCATCTCCTTTGGGGATTGAGTTTGACTTTATTCACATACCACTTTACAATAACTGTTGATGTCAAAGTCTTGCTATGATAATTCCATGTACATGCCATGATTTACTACCTTGATGTGTTGAGTTATATATGCTAAAAGGGAAATTAGGCCGTATGCAGACCACCTTACATCTTCTTTTATCATTCTCAATAAATTTGATTGTTTTTCTCATCAAATAAACCAATTTTCAACAACTTTTTTGAATTCCTCCTTCCCACTAAATAGCATGCCAATTTCGAAATAATTTAAATTGGTACTGAAATCTGTCGTGGATTGATAGTTGGCCATTTCCAAATTTCATCTTCATCACTATTATGAAGACTAGCTTCATCACCTGAGTTCACAATCACTATCACACTTTCCCCCTTTAAAAATTCTAGTAGGATTTTCTTCAATGGTTAGATCTTTATATGCGCTTGCTATTCTTTTTTGCATCATTTTAGCTTCCCATAATTTCAGGATTTGAGGTCTGATATAATTATTGGATGCAATAACAACAACAAAGCCTTTATTCCACTACGTGGGGTCTACTACATAATATATTTTTCTCCGAAATGAATTCATGTCATAAATATTTGACAAACTTTATGCTGGTTGTCGACCATTTGTGGTCTTTATATCACATGGCTTTCGTATAATTACTTTTCTAATTTATAATTTTCTTTTCATAGATCACAGAAAAAATCATCTCGGAACTTGATGACACCCTAGGTGCATTCACTCATCTTGACAATGAGTTCGCTGATATGATGCAACTGACGAAATCTTACCAGTCAAGTTCTGCTTTAGATGAGCTTGGAGTAGCAGAGATTGGCTTGAGAAGTAGGCTTTCTTGGGTAACATTGCATTCTCTCCTTCATGCAGAACGAGCAGCATATCGTCATCATGGATATATATGGCTAGTTGAACTGCTAATCTTAGAAATCGGCAAGGTAAAAGGCAGGAGCATATGGGCTAATATTGAGATTTTTAAGCAGCATTTTATAGATGCTGGAAACCAGGATATAACTTCTTCAACAGCTCCGTTGTCTATAATTATCATGTGTGGCCTTCTGAAGTCAAAACATAATTTCATCCGAAAGGGTTTTCTTTTTGTCTTGGAAAGGTTTTTAATGCATTGCAAATTACGTTTGGATGAAGATCAGTTGCAGAGCATAAACCATAATGACAAAATTGCTGATCAAAATCAAATCCGACTTCAGAAAGCATATGCTGTTATAGATGTAATGAGTTGCGCTTTATCACTGGTAGTTCTAATAAATGAGACTGACCATCTCAATATCTTGAAGGTACCCGCAACTAGATGTTGATTTTTATTTCTTGTAATCTTATATAATTGCAATAGAAGCCGTGATTTTTTGTTATTTTATCCATAATGCATTATCTAGTATGGGGAACATAAGAGCATGAAGGAAAAGCATTTGATACAAGATAATATTTATAGCTAAACTAATAAATTCAAATTTAAAAAATAGGTTTTGATTTCTTTGCTGTTCATGAATTCGTGGGATATTTATTCTATCTTTGGCATTAATCCATGTGATCCTAATTTTATTGTCATGAATTAATGTGATACTGATTTCCTTATTTGTCATTAAAATATGGGGTTCAACAATAAGATCTATAATGTAGGCATGCCTTCCAACGTTATCTCTCAAGCTAATGAATAGTTATCTTTTATACCAACTTATCAATAATCTCTTGAAATTATGCATTCATTTTGTAAAGGCATCTGTTAGATACTTAGATGACCCCTTGTAATTACATGATATATAAATTATTCTACTTTCTAATTTTTTTTAATAAAATAAATTTTGATCTCAACATGATTTATTCTATCATATTGCACATGTTTGTTTATAATATTTATTTCTGATTTATTATCACTATAAAGTCTTTTATATTCATTTTAATCGATCTTTAGAATTTTAAGAAAAATTTTCAACCATAGTAACTCACATATTCCTTGTGTCATTGCTTTAAATTTAACTTCTACATTGGACCTTGCTGCTATTTTTTAGTTTTTTGCTTCTACATGGGTCAAGATTACCTCCAAGAAATATGCAATGTCCAAAGGTGAATTGCTTGTCTGCAGGTGAACCTGAATGGTTAATAATTTCATGCTTCAAGTTCCAACTTCATGTTTCTTTTAAATGAAATTCCGCTATCATAATTAGTTTTAAGTAATGAAGAATTCAGTAGACAACGTATAGGTGAATGTTAGGCGGATGTGTCCCGCCTCCACAACAGTCTGCTCCCTTTTGGGGGTGGGGGTCCACAAGTAATGCAATAATTAGGAGGGATTAGGTGGGAAACTCAAATCAGAGCGGTTTTTTTGGGCGGAAATAGAAGTCTTCCTCGCTGATTTCTATTGTGTTTTCTCTCCGATCTTATTATTTGAAGACCATAACTCTTTTTTTTTTTTGGCCGTTTTTGTTATTTGGAGCCTAGAACCGGGTACCTATGGTAGAGAAAAAGGTGGAAGTGTTGGAGAGCGAGATCAGATAATTGAAATCTAAAATTTCATATCTTTGAACTCAAATTTTAGATTTCAAAAGTCAAATTTCATCCATCCATGAAAAGATTGATGGGAAAATTTTCCATCATTGAGGAGATGTTGAAGTTGTTCGAGGGTCAAACCAAAAAGACGTCGTCAGAGGCGAGAGAAGCTGTTGATTTCCAAGGAAGTGGGGAAAACCCTAATACGATAATGCAAAGGAAGATCAGAAGGCAGAGATTGTGGAGGGGGAGAAGAGAGAATGCTTCCCTTAGTTCATTTTCCTAGGGAGGAGTCTGGTAGAGGGTATGGGGAGAGGCAAGAAGGGGTTGTACATGAGCAGAGTGGTATTGAATTTGAAAACAGAGGGGTCAAATTTGAAAGGTGATGGCTTGATTATGATCGAAGGGGTGCCGAATTTGAAAGGAGGGGGCTGAATATAATCGAAGGGGTGCTAAATTTGAATGGAGGGCTTGTGATGAAATGTTTGGGTATGAGTGGAGAAGGAATGATTTGCACCATTGGGGGGAACCGCACCATTGGGGAATGATAAATTTTTGGAGAAAACAGGGGTGACAGAGGAGATTTGAGGGTGAGGAAGCTGAAGATACCTATTTTTTAGGGAGATGATGCACATGGGTGGTTCTATCCTATGGAAAGGTACTTTACCTTCAATAGGTTGACAGATGATGAGAACCTGACAGCAGTCGGGATGTGCTTGGAGGGGAAAGATTTAGCATGATGCCAGTGGAGGGATACGAGGCGTCCCATACGAACCTAGAGGAAGTTTAAAGACTGTTTGTTGGAACATTTCCGAACCAGCAGGGGAGGGGACTTATATGAACAATTTTTCGCCCTAACGCAGGATGGGACGGTGGTGGAATACATTGAGCAATTTGAGCATCTGGCTAGCCAATTGGACCGGCTTCCGAAGACTGTATTGGAGGGGAACTTTATGAAATGGCTCAAACTAGATATTCAAGCGGTGGTTAGAGTGATGAGGCCTCACGATTTGGGAGGCACCTAGAGAGAGGGATTGGAGGCAACATGATGTGAAACAAATTCAGAATTGCACGGAGCATTAATAAGACAACGGAGTAAGCAAGTCGATATAAAGATTAACAAGTCACAATTAATGATTTAATGAAATCATTAATTGCTTAGGCATTGTTATAAAAACTCATTAGGCACAACAATTTAAAACAATAACAAACATGCGAGTAATGACGAATGCACTTTAACAATAATCCGCGGGGTTAATATTTAGAAAAGTCACCTTGAGTTTCCCTCACTCAAGCTCTCTTGCGGTTAACAGAAGAAAGATATTAGCAACACTAATGTGATCACCACGAGGAAGAGGGAGATTACAATATTGTCCACGGGAAAGCTATTCGGAGCGGGAGGAGTTGATGAACAGTGCAAGTGTGGCCACTCGGATGGACGGTAGTATTCGTCGATGGCTCCTGATGAAGCAACCTGGACTTGTGGGCAGCAGGTCAGTGGTGGGAGAGCTCCCCAAGACGGCTGGTCAGCAGTTTTAATGCTTGAGAAGATCTTGGACAGCACTATAAAACAATCAGAAAAGCTTGGACCTACTGCTGTTTGACGTTGGAAGCTATGGACCTCAATTTGGGCATGTGCTGGGTACCAAACAGCAATGTATAATTGCTGGAATAGAGTTGCAGTCAACACGAAATCAGCAATTTTGAAGATACCCGGGAAAGGGAATTAAAGAGGGGAAGAGGCCGGTTAGAGCAAGGGGCACGGGAATATCCAATTTCAGATTTCCGGATGAGAGGAGTGAATGTGGCTAATCTGGAATTCTGCTACAGGTGTGCGGGATTGAGTAATTTTGGGAGGGAATCTGAAGTTTTGATATTCAAAATAATTCCAAATATAGTGTGGAGGGGGGCGGCTGCTAGGGAAATTAGTGGAGACATTAATTAAGGATTAATGGCTAGATTGGAGAGAGAAAAAAACCAATGAATGGGGGCCGGCCAAATAGAGAGAGGGAAGAGGGAAATTATGATTAATTAAGTGGGGCCCACACATTATTTAAAAGCATTAAAGAAAATCTGAATTAAAATTCAGATTTTATTTCAAAGAGGGGTTTCCAAAATTAAGTTATAGTATTGGGAAAGCTTTTTGAATTTCAAATTTGAATTGAAATTCATTTAAGGAACTTTCCTAATTTCTTGGACTTAATTTAAGAAAGCAATTAATGCCTCTTTGAAATTTGAATTTCAAATGCTTTGGCTTGGGGGAAAGATGAGCCAGCATGTGGAGGGTTGGAGGCCGGCGGCTAGATGGCCGGCCGGCGGGACTAGGGTGGTCGGCGGGTAGGGGCTCCAATGATGGCGAAGCTAGTGAGAGGTTTGGCTCCTTTCAACTATTGGTCGTTGCTTGCAGGAGATTGTGGTGGAGAAGAAGAATGTTGCATGAAGAGGGGAGAAAGGAGATGAACAAGAATATACAAGAAAGATAGAGATAACTAACGAACTCACAAAGAGATCGTAAGAACCGCGAAC
The DNA here is from genome assembly GCA_019514585.1 of Dendrobium officinale. Lineage (NCBI taxonomy): Eukaryota > Viridiplantae > Streptophyta > Magnoliopsida > Asparagales > Orchidaceae > Dendrobium > Dendrobium officinale. Next base: position 53,875,299 of record CM033690.1, on the reverse strand, counting down.
CTCGGACTCTTCCAAAGATTGACGGGTATTGCAAGTTATCCTCCTCGGACTTCTCCTCTCATGAACTCACTAAGAGATCAACATGAACTCACTAAGAGATAAACAAGAACATAAAAATTTCATTATCAATAATTCATCATCTCATACAATGCATGAGGCCTCCTATAAATAGGCCAAAATGAACCAAAACTAAAAGACATAAATGCCCTCGGGGCTACAATATCAAAATGACCCCACCCATAAGGGTAAAACCGTAAAAATAAAATAAACTATTACAAAAAAAGACTCAAAATAAAACTCCTGATCGTGGCCGTTGATCTCCGGCGTCTCTGATGGTACACGTGTCGAAATCGTTGTAGATGTCCTCATCACAATAGCTCAGGATGTTCGTACAAGATGACAACCACCTTTTTGGCACCATAAAGCCGATACCGGGTACTCTTTGGGAAATCCCGAAGGAGAGGACTGAAGGAGGAAGACCTAGAAACAACTTCAAGAAGCTCACATAAATGGAGTTACATGAGAAGAGGGTGAATGGGCTCTATTTCAGATGTGATGAGAGGTATACACCGGGGCACAGATGTAAGGAACGATCTCTTCAAGTTCTTAACATTTGTGATGACAAGGAAATCGAGGAAGGAGCTTTCTTCCCACCTTGCGGACAAGGTGGGTCTTTGGGAGAGGGGTATTGTTAGGTGGAAGTATCCCACGTCCACAGTAGTCCTCCCCTTTTAGGGCTGGCCGGGTTCCACAAGTAATGCAATAATTAGGAGGGATTAGGAGGGAACGTCAAATTAATATTTTGGGTATTTTGATATTTTTTATGCTTTTAGGAGGATTGTAAACCGAGGGTTAGGTTATGTTGTATTGCTAAAATTTGGAGAGTTCTTAGGTTTTGTTTGGGCTCTAGCCGCCAGCTAGAGATTGGGAGAGCTATATCTTCCTCTCAAATTGAAGATCTATCATTCCATTGTACTCTGTTTGTTTTCTTTCATCTATTATTCAATCAAGAGTGTTTTCTTTGTTTTTTCCTCTATTAAATTTTCAAATTTTGCTTGGCGAGGCTACTGAAATTCTGATTTCAGTAATTGTTTCTTTGTTTATTCCAATATTTCCTATCAGTGGACCACCACTCTTAGATCATGCACGAATTGACTTACCATTCTCACACAAGATTTATACTATGTTTGATCTCATATGTTCAAGATATATATTCGTAATCATGTAAGGTATTATACTGATTCATACTCTTATGATGATGCACATTTTGCAGATAAATATGCTCGGCATTGTGAGTTTTTTATTAGATGTTGTCATTCCTATCATATAGACTATTTTATTATTAAGTTCATCAAATTTAGCCTTAACTTTATTAAATGTCCCATAAATCAATTGCACCCTTGGGTCTATGTTATATTGAATCAAATTTTAGTTATAGATTTTATTAATGTTAAGTTCAAGAAAATAATAAATCAAATCAGTCTTAGTTTATAGCATGCAATTCACAATAAGTAGGATGTAATCTCGCAATATTACTCACTCTTAAGATTAAGTAGGGATAACTAATTAAGGCATTACTGGGACAGAGAGGGGTTTGCAATGTAAATTCAACTTATAAAATATATGGAGTTTCTTAGGTATAGTTCCTATGCATTACATTGATTTTCCAATGAACGTAAATTTAATCAAAATATTGACTTATGGATTTTATCTTTATAAATGTTATAATCAAAACTATGTTTGCCAAAATAGCTTTACCTATGATGTATTTAATTTTCAAAATGTAGTAACTTTGAGTGGGGTGCTGAAAAGTCGCCAAGTCTATGGGGGATTTTGAAAGTATGTTGTGGACGAAAACAGGTTGTGTAGGCTCAGGTTTATCCAAAGAGTGGTAGAAGTTACTGTAAATTAGTTTTGGATGGCATAGATTGAGATCGTAGCTGGTGAAATTCATGATTATGTATAGTGCGAATCATTGATGAGATTTTGCCTGAGGAAATGGGAAGCTAAAGTGTATGTGGGCCAATTACAAGGAGTAGAGGAAGATGCGATCTAGAGAGTGATGAATGTGATTAGGATGGGGTGTGGTTTGAGCTGTAACAAGGCATTACTGCATTATTTAAAATAGCAATTAATGTTATTGGTAAACTATAGGGAGTGGTTGCAGTGATGCGAGTGCACACAATGAGAGCATAGAGGGTCGCACAAGAAGCAAATGTGTAGCATGGAGTGCGCAAATTGTATGACTAGGCGTTGGACATGAACATGTAGGTGTATGGGACGCGAGCAGAGATGTGATGGAGCGAGATGCAACCTATGCTTTGCCTGATCACTATTTGGTAGCTGGCTCCACAGGGAGATTGACTATGTATTAAGACTTCTTTTTTTAATCAGTACTGAGATTGACTAATACTATGCATTAAGACTATTAAGGAAGAAATTAATATTTTTGTTACATATGAAACATGTTTATGGACAAAATTCTAGTAATGTATGAAAAAAACATAGTCTATCACATTTAGATGGAGGTCATTATTTTTTTTCCCTTGTTTTGGATGAATGTCATTGTACTTTTTTTAAGTTGCACCATCAAGTGGAAAGAATTATCCTGTGTTACTGATGACCGCTTTTACTAGTAATCTTTGAATTCTTATTTGGTATACGTGTGCCTGAATGCATTGAATTGCCACCTTTGACTGTGCTTCTTCTTATTCATCAATGCCTGCGGGATGAACTATTTGGGGAGGATTTTTCTCAAAAAAATGTCATTAAACGCGCTATGAGTATTATATTTTTAACTAACTGTGATATGAGAAGATGGGGCGAAGGCAGACATAGCATATGATAGTTAATTATCAAATCAAAAATTTTTTATTCCATACTTGATGCAGTGATATTTTTTTGTTGATGCATGTTCAATTGATAATTAGATTGTTGCAGGAAGTATAAATTCTGTATTTCAACTTTGACTTGGTAGAGATGTCATTTTTCTTGTTCAATAGCACAATTTGACGATTTAAGTGAATTTTTCAAGCAGATGTGCGATATTCTGTTTTCTCAATTATGTCTGAGACTGCCTGCTGCAAATGAAACTCAAAAAGGTGACTCAGACTTCCCCCGAAGTTTGTCAAAAACCAGGAAACATAAAAATTGACAGGTCTTCAGGAAGCATCTGCTCTAGTCAAGATTTCACCTTTAATCATGAGACCGAATCAATGGCTGCCCTTGTTTACGTGGACATGCTATTGTTCCCATGCAGCTGGTTGCCCGAGTTCCTCCATCCTTGTTCGACTGGCCATTAATACAACTTGCTGGAGCAGTAACAGATGACATTGCACTCGGTGTTGCAGTTGGCAGTGAGGGCAGAGCAAATCTTCCTGGTGCTACATCAGACATTCGTGCCGCCCTTCTCCTTCTTCTGATTGGTAAATGTTCGGCTGATTCTGCAGCATTTAGAGAGGTTGACGGTGAAGAGTTCTTCAGGTAGTTTATTTATATTGTTTCACATATCCGTGCTTTCCAGTCCTACAGGTGGACAGTTTCTGATTTGGATGTAAATTGGTAGGGGACTTCTGGAAGATCCAGACTCTAGAGTTGCATATTGTTCTGCAGCATTTCTTCTGAAGGTATCTCATAAATCTTTCACATATGAATCAGTTGTAATTTTCAACTTCATATTCTTTTGTCAATCTTGTGTATGCAGAGAATGATGACTGAAGAGCCTGAAAACTACCAGCGCTTGCTTCAGTCTCTCATAATCAAGGCACAGCAGGTTAGGCTTTCTTGAAGCTGGCCACGTTGTTTTTGTTCCTCTATGATAGAAAGTGCTTCAAATTATCAGCTTCTTTTGTTGTTTCTATTATCCAGTGTAACAATGAAAAGTTGCTGGAGAACCCTTACCTCCAAATGCGTGGCATCCTTCAGCTAATGAACGAACCTGTAGGGTAGATCTGATTTTGCTACAATGAAGAGCTTTGCTAAACTGGCTGAAATTCAAGTTTGGCTTCTCGTTATTTGATGATGAATGCCGAGCACTGTGATATGACTATTTGAGAAGCATGGCGAGTGGCAGGGTAAGTTGCTAAGGCTTCACCCGTTCAAATTCTCCTTTTTTTAAAAGCACTTGTTCTTATATTTTACGAACAAGTGGACTGACTTATGGAATAGCTCTTAATTTTATGCAAGAATATGTATATATTCTATAACGCAACAAAAGCACAATATTAGCTGAACTTTACCAAGCAAAGCCCTCGTCATCTTGGTCTTCTTGTGTAAAGCCAGAGTACTAGGCCAATTTTATTGGTTAGGCTTCGTTTGGGATGATTTTTTTGTTGCTTCTTAAAACAGCTTTCTAATATAAAAATTAAATTTTTTAAATTTTTATACTAAAAAACTGTTTTAAGAAGCAATAAGAAAGTCTCAAATGAAACCTTAATCACACTTAATCTCATAATATCAATAGATATGCACGCCTCTGCCTAAAATATCACGGAAAAACACTACTTACTAAGCCAAATCCTTAAAAAAACAGATCTTCTTGAGCAGTTTCAAATTTATTTTTCTTCATACGGTTCATTTGTTTCTTTTATCCAGGTCTAAAATAAACTTGTAAATTACTAATTGGCTGGACGGATGCTGCGCAGCAGAAGTACAGCATGTATAGCTGGGCGTGTTAGTCATTTTATTCGTTGATTTATTTGATCGTTTTCTCCTACCAGTTGCAGTCATCAAAACAAAGAATCATTATTTTATGTAATATATTCATTTCTCAGGTATCAAATCATCATTTTGCCAAACTTAAGCTTGTTCTATCCGTTATATAGCCGTTATGAATCCTAATTTTGTTCTTTTACAGGTTAGTCATTTGCATGTGAAGATGGGGTTGAAACCGACATCCTCAGTCCTCACTGCCTCTCCAATTTTGTAATGTGATGAGGATAACAAACGAGGTCCAGGTGAGTTTTTTTTTTTTTTTTTTTTTTTTTATCTTTTTTTTAATTGAGGCAACCTCGTTATAATAATTACTATATTGTGTATTTCTTTATTTTGCATTTTCACTTATAATTTGGTAAACTATGAGCTTGAATTTTTTTCGTCAAGTATTTATTGTGTATACCTGTAGAGCTTCACCAGTAATATTATGACATATTTTTAACTTCATTGACTGAAGGTTATATAGTGAATATGAAGGCTTTCTTTCTCTCATCTGCCCATTTCCTTATGACTGAATATAGAAACCAACTGTTATAAATGTAAAGTGAGACAAATAATTGTGTTGCCCAATCTGTTGCTTAGTTGCGAGGTGTAAAGGAGTCAAGTGGATTTATGAGCTAGCTTGAGCACGGCTCGATAAATAGCTCGTGAGCCGAGTTGGATGAGCTATCGAGCCAAAGTTTGAGTGAGCCTAGACTGGATTGATTAGCTTGCATTAGTATCATTTAAAAAATATTATCAAGTTGATATTTGTTGTTTCTTTTCTAAATTTTTATTTTATTTTTAATAATTGAGTCATACTTTTTTTCTCTTTTATAATATATGAGTTGGCTAATGAGCCAACTTGAACTTATAGAATTAAGCTCAAAGTTTGAATTCTAATTTGATTAATTAAGGTCAACCTAAGCTAGGGGTAACTCAAGTATGGATCGACTTGTTTATACTCTTGTTTTGTCTACATGCTTTTACCAAGGACGAAATCAGCCTTAATTTTCAAGTGAAGGGGCAAATTTATAAATAATTGTTGGTGTTGCTTCGAATTTGGCTTGACCCCGCACTACAAGAAAATGGGTCAATAACGACTAAATAAATAGAGATAAGAAGAAAATGGTCGCTAAAGATATCTTTTAGCTATCAAAAGTGACTAAGGCCTTGCAGCGCCTAAATTATTTTCTTGATCATCGTATGTTTTATAGATGTGTTGGGGGTCCAACAGGGCTAGGGGTATGACCTGAATTTTGATTATAAGGATATTTTTGGAATTCAAATTTATGAATAAAATGATTATATTTCATTACTATTTATCTTTGTATTTGATTCATCATTTCCTAACAATAACACCTCTACCCAATTGTCTAAAAATCTTTGTAATAAAGAGTAAAAAATAGATGGAGGACAAATTACCTAAAGAATCATAATATATATATATATATATATATATATATATTAGGCAATTGCTCTCACCCTCGGAGTTAAAAGGGGGATCTACCCCAACCTGTCACCTGTGATAGGGGAGCAATTATTACGTCTGGTGAAATTCGAATGTAGACCGAGCAAAACCGAGTCCTCAATACTTAGTTTTAGGTGACATGGTGTGTGGTTATTGATCTTTGAATGCATTCGGTGACCGGACGTAATAATTGCTCGTGATAGGGAGCCGCTTAAGTTGCTGATTTTTTTGTATGATGAGTAACCTAAGCATATGAGGATATTATTTTTTTCAAGAATTTTTTTAAAATATTTTGAGTTTTCATTGTACAGCATAGATTAGATCATTTTAACATAAATATAATGCAAAGTTAGATCATTGTACAAATTATGCTTTGACCTTGATAAACTATGATTGGTTGTGGTTTAAGTGACCTCTTATGGTGATGGTGGAAAGTTTTCTGAGTTGTAGTGAAACAAGTATTTAAGCTTTGAATAAATTTGGTGTTGAAATTTCTAGCTAGGCTATCAAAGGGAAAATATTTTGTTAGGGGGAGGAATTATAGATCAAACATTTGTGTGTTAAGGAAATAATTTTGGTGTTTTTATGAGTTCTGGATCAATGATTAAAAAGTTGTAATAATTTTTAATTTGATTGTTTACAGTATGAAACTGTCTCTATATTAAAATTTGGCTATGATATTTTATGGTTACATGATTGATTCAAGCACGCGCCATAAGAATGGAGATTGGTTGACAATTATGATGCACCGACACTTCTCTTCAAAGAGGCGTGCAGTGTTCACACCGTATCCGACACGACACTCGCACGACACTCCAACGACACGTGTCAGATACGCCGAAAACGTGTCGACACGTGTCCGATTAAAAAAAAATATTAAATACAAATTGCACTCGAGTGTCCGACGCATGTATCTTAAATATTTTATCATTTTTTTTAAATATAATTTCTTGTATTTGACGGGATTTAAACTAAATATATTATTCCTATCCACAATACCAAATCAACACTTAATACCCAATCATTGAATATTCTCATTTTCATTTATTTTTGGCAATGAAGGTGTTTTTATCTTCTCTCTCGGTGATTGATAAACGACATCGACGTCTGACTCTCAACATTATAATAATTATTATTATTTTAAGCACAAATTCTAGTTAAATGATTTACTATTTTCAAATTATTTTTAAAATTATACTTATTTAATTTTTATACATTTTTTTAAATATAAAAACTATAATATCATGTCCCGTATCCATGTTATGTTGTATCCGTGTAGCATCATGGGTTGACACAATGTCATGTGAAATAACTTCGAATCAGATTGTGAATTATGACAATGCATTTCAATTACTAAAGTTATCAAAGAAGAGCTTTCGTGCTCGACTCGATCAAAGCCTTTTCTCCAGAAACTCCTTATCAACTATCAAGCAACTCCCCTCTCGAACTTTGAACTCCTCGTCTGCTTGCACAAGGCCGATGCAAAATCCCTTCTTCCTCCCAAAGCAACCGTTCGCTCCTCCGGCCTCCTTTCTTCATCTACCTCCTCCTACTTTGACCATCAGCTCCTCCGGCCTCCTTTCTTCCTCTCTTAGCCTCTGAACATGGCAGTAGCCCCACCAACCAGCCGCCGAGCCCGCCAGAGAAAAATAAATAAATAAACAATGATCATATGTCGTCATTTTTTTTAATATTATATGGGCGCATAAACTTAAATTTTTCTTGACAATCAGTTCGTAAAATAAAAGTCTTGAATCGCGGTCAGCTGCTATTATCCTCAGCTTCCCATAATCCAACGACTCGAACTACGTAGGCGGCGGCGGCGACGACGGCGGCGGCCAAGACCGTTGGTACCAAGAAGTCAACCCCCGTGTGGCCAAAAAGCTCCGCCGGAACACATATTATTTCGCCGGGCGGCGCGTCGAGAAGGATTCGAATAGCGGCACCACCGCATCCGCCCGCGTAAGGGGAGGAGGTGAGTGCCCACACGAAGGCCACCTCCGGCGCGACGGAGGCGGCTGCCACGGTGGCGGCGACGAACGTTGTCCACGTGGCAGCATAGACCAGCAAGGGGCGGCGTTCGAGGAGAGTTTCCCATAGCTCAGTGATTACGGTAAGGAAGAAGAAAACCATGATTTTTCTGGCTTGATTCATACATGGATCGATTAAAGATGGAATTATATATATCGTTAGTATGGGATTTGTTTAATATTGCGATTTAGAATTAATTATTAGGGTAATGAAATGTTGATTAGTTGAACAGTGACACTATTGGAGGGAAGATGATTAGGTAGTTGTGACGAAAGGAACGACTCCTATTGGTCGCCTCTTGGTTGTTGACTTTTAATATTTTCGGTCAACGTTTTTATGACAGTGTGAGCTGTGATTCTTAGATATTTAGGCAATGTATAAATTTTTTAGAAATATTTCCTTTCATTTATGCTTCATTTCGAATTAACTTTTTTCATAAATTTATTTTATAATAATTATATTTGATACGCCATCAAAAAATTATCTTGATCGGGCACGAATCTCAATGCAAAATCGAGTTGGAAACTTCTAAAATTAATTCGTAGACCATCTCAACTCTGATTTCAACAAACTTATAGTCAAACTGAGCGTCTCGGAAATACGAATCCAACGATTCACTGTTTGAGTTACCAAACGGTTTCCAAATATGACGAGCTTATAGTAAAATCGAGCGGCTCGACGAGACGAATCCAATGAGCCCAAGATCACTGAATTCCAAAATCATTAAGGCCTCCAAATGTCTGACGAACGGTCCATGATCAGGGTTTCATTATCGGCCGTCCATCCAACCACTCCCCATTTACCCTTGATCTCTCACCTATTTACAGGTCATGCCACTCTAGAAAATCTATAAATAAACCTCTCATTTCTCTTGAAAAGAAACCCAAGCAAGAAGAGAAGAAGAGAAGAGAAGGAAGAGAATGAAGAAGCTCATCCTCGACCATCGCTGGAACTTCGCCAGACCACCGTAGGAGCCTCGCCGGACCACCACTTGAGGCTCTCACCTTCGCCGGAGGCCCTCACCTACGCCAGACCACAATCAGAGGCCCTCACCTTCATCAAATGCCCTCACCTTCGCCAGAGGTCCTCACCTTCGTTAGAGGCCCTCACGTTCGTCAGACCATCACCTGAGGCCTGAAGTTCTGCGAGACGATCACCTGACACCTGAACTTTTATTGTACAGTTGTTATTTGTAATCTGATCGCCCTCGGAGGCGAATCAGCCCATTGTAACCGACTTATATTCTAGTGAAGTCATTTTCAACTGGGCTAGGCCTTGTGGTTTTTCCCCTTTCAAGGGTTTTCCACGTAAAAAATCATGTGTTCTCTGTGTTTGAGCTGAATATCCGTACAAAGCTAAGATGTATAGTTAAAACTCTATCGTCATGTATATTCTAGCCCGTAACAATATTATTCTATTTATCTTTATATTTTTAAAAAATTATAATGGCAAATAAATAATATATTTCATTAAAAAGAAACTTATAATTCAATTATTACCTTTTAAAAAATATGTTTTTTTCCACAATAACTCATTAGTTGCTTTAATAAATAGCTGCAAATGGTCCAAATGAACTTATTTTGGATAAATTGTTTTGTGCAGACACCGGATTGTCTGTAAGCCAACCAGAACGTGTCATGTCATATAGCACCCAAAAGTATCCAACACCAGTGCCAAACAAAAATATAATGTGACGTATTTTAGTTGACCTCTGAACAATATTCAATGTTCGCACATAATAATTTATCCTTATTTTGACACTATAGTCTAAGCATTATTTTTAAATTGCATATAATTATAGATGTACAATGGTTGTGTATAATTCTGCCAAGTCAAATATCTTAAAATCAATTAAGGACAACTAAACCTATTTTTATCATTCTATGTAGAATTTTGAAAGTTATTAGAATATTGTGTGTGTTATAAACTATTTATCTTTTGAAAAAAAAAAATCAACCAGTAATTTTCTTTTAGATTAAAGCCTTTTAGTTAATTAAAAAATAATAATAATCTTAATTCAATTTTTAAAGTTTTAATTAAAATATAGCTTAAAATTTGTTAATATTGTTCGTTAAATTTCAAAATCAAGTAATATATTCCTCATTGAATTCATTTCGCCAAATTCTATCAAACTAACTAACGCTCCAATTCTTAGGATCTCTAAGTATAAATAATTGTAAAACTATTATTACAAAAAAAATCATTTTTTTAAACAGTTACGGGTACTATATAAATTTGACACGGACCTGATTGTACACTTTTTTTTTTTTACTTTGGGGCACATAATAATGCGCTCAACTTTTTTTTTTTTTTAAGTTTGGGGCAGCTTTTTTATTACTTAAAGCAAATTTTTAATAGATAAATTAAAATTTTGTGCTAGAAAGCTACTTTAAAAAACAATAAAAAAAATCATCCCGAAGAAAGCCTCAATCTACATCAATGAACAAATAATAATAAGCAGCTGCCAAATAATTAAACCAAATAAAAAGCTCAACTTAGCAAATTGCATTGGCCTTCAAAATCAACAATAACAACAACATCAAATTTTTATCACACTCCGTAAGGTCAGCTAAATTAATCATTTTTCTCATTAAGAATCAAATTCTCATTTTAAATCTAATAAAAAAAAATCATTCCTACCACTTTGTAACAAAATCTTTATTTTTTTATGTCTGCATGTACTATTCCTGACATAGATTAGATCTAACATATTTACTCTCCTAACCGGATCATCAGAAGGCCGACATCTTATGTGATCAAACCATCTAAGACCAACTTTCTGATCCAAGTTTTTTTTTTTAATGTTACTTAACAATTTGAATAATGCTGTCACAAAACAAATGATGTTCCTCATCAGCTCTTTTATTATAATTAAGACTTTTGTTTGGGACGGCGTTTTTGTCGCTTCTTAAAGCAGCTTTTTAGTATAAAAATTTAATTTTTTAACTAAAAAATTATTTTAAGAAGCAGAAAGAAAGCCGACCCAAACGAATCCTAAATCAAGCACAGGGAAATGGGTATGAAGGTCTGATACTTGAACTATAATCATCCAAATGCTACTGAAGATCTGAAGACCTAAAGCCCTGATAGTCCTAAAAACAGAGCAATAATTCAAAAATAATGATGTAGGGTTTTTGATATTTCCAAGAACAATAATCATTGATCTCCTATCTGCCAAAAGACATACTTGCCCGTTGAAACGTCTAAAGTGAATGGAAATCTTCATCCACTGAATAATTTCCTCATAATAAAGAGTTCAATATGGTGTGAACCTCTGACTTGTTGGTCAGTAAGTTTAAATTTATTGTCCGTTTTTAGGGTTTGATTTGTTAACTAGCTCAAGAACATCGATTCAAACTAAAAAAATATAAAAATATAGAAATTTAAAATATAATGTTTATATGTCTTTGCAAAAACATTTAGCAATATATGCACCTACATATAATGGTTAAGTGTCTTCGCAAAAACATGTAGAAAAACTATTGTAATTCAACCATCTCTAAGTTAAGGGACAGGTCAATTTTTGTAATTCACTCAAATTAAGTAGAATCTTTTCACCTAGGGGAGGCCCCTTGGTTTTCCCTCTTCGGATTTTCCACCTAAAAAAAATAGGTGTTTTACTTTTCTCTCTCTCTCTCTCTCTCTCTCTCTCTCTCTCTCTCTCTCTCTCTCTCTCTGGTTGTGTTGGATATCCGTGCATCGCTATTACTCACACTACCGCCACGAATATTCTAGCCCGCAACAAGTCTAAACTCCCATCCATGTCCTCAACAAAGTTTGACTGTAACCAACCATAAGCTACTGAAGCTTTAACCCCCATAACAATCAACAAGATTTTCACCTTGTGATTTATTAAAGAAAAAAAAAAGAATATATAAAGATTTTGTTATTTCTGAAAGCAATAATCATTGATCAATCTTCCAAAAGCTACAAGCCCATCAAAACGTTCGAAGTGATTGCAAAACTGAATCCACCGAATATTATCTCACAATAAAGCACTAGGTAGAAGTCTCACCTAGTTGGATATCCATCAAAGAGTTGCATAAAAATAGGCTGTAGCCACAACAGTATAAGCACATATCACATACTAAGTCAAATAACAAATCATCAGGTTGTCTGAAATTAATGAGAGATGAGAGGAAAATAAGGCAGATAATATTGTGATAGCTCGAAAAGATACAATACCATTAAACTATAATCATTTCATTAATGATGACTGACCGCAACAATGATGTTCTCACTTCAGAATACAGTCAGTTGGCACGACCTTTGATGACATCAAGATCCATCTCAGATGGATCAGTTGCTTGCAACTCCACCTGGATCCCATCCAGCTCCCTCTTGAAGCTTTCTTTGGAGCTTGCATAAAGCATCTTACTTCTCACTTTAGATGTGTCAGGAGACCTTCATAAAATATGCATAAAAACAGAGTAGAAAACAAGGAAAAAAGGTCGAGGAACAAGCATTATGAGGTAAAGTAATTATGAAAGAAGAGAGAGCTTACCAGGCTATGAAAAAGATCTTGCTTTTAGGGACATTTTCCTCGGTGAAAAAATCAAAATCGTAAATGGCATAGCGACATTCATTTGGTGGAAGATTGGTGGTGAAATCCTCATAATTCAAAGTAGGTTCTCCAAGCTTCTCCACAATAATCTGCTTGAGCTTCTCATCAATCTTGTAAATTATGAAACGGTGGGTTCTCTTTGCTTTCAATTCAAGGAACTTCAACTTGCAGTCATCATTCACGGCCATTCCTGAAGCTGAATTGGCCTGAGATTTCACCATACAAAAAATAAAAATGAAGCACATCCGTTAGAAGGAAAATTCTAATTAACACTGATTAATGGTTGAACTTTCACCCGAATACATCTTAGATTAAATTTATGGGACATGGATTATGACGCAACAGTAGTAAATAGAGGAACATACAATGAATTCTCAGGAAAAAATATACAAAAAATGTATTCAATGACAAAATAGCACTCAAGTTGTTGGTTAAGTTAGAACATAATGAGTTCATTTAAGAAACACAACCCTGGGAAAAAACAACAGATGAACTCTTTTTTTATTGCAAAAGAAAACCTACGAACTAACTTTGCAATTTTATACAAGCTACGCAATTCCCGATTTGCAACAAAGTTACCCGATTCATCTCCCCAAATCATTAAAATGAGAACACGAGACCATTAAAAGAGCAAAAAAAAAACGAAAGGGTGGTTTGGTAGATTTAAGCTAAATTTACCTTAAATCTTGTCAAACACAATTTCCAGGACTTTAAATTCCGCTGTTTTGATTAATCTAATATTTATTTAATCCCATCATTCGCAGGATTTAACAGATTTAAAACAAATAGCCAAACAACTTTCATGTTTTAAGCCTCTCAAGATTTACAAGATTTGTTAAATACTACTAGAATCCAAACAGCCAAGTCAGAGATTAAAAAAAAAAATCCAAATGATACATCCAACTAAGCTGCTCCATCATAAACTTGATGAGAACTAAGCAGAAAGAGTTATGCGTCTGGATCCAGCGAAATCTCGGGCAGATCAAAGATACATACTTAAAGAAGAAAAGGAGAAAAATAGATTATTAAAAAGGACGATTAGAGTCCATGAGAGCTGCAGGATCTAAAGGCTCGAGAGTACAAAAACGAAAATACCATGTTGTAAGTGTTGATCGGGCAGAGCTTGGAGGAGGATCAGAAAATCTAGGGTTTCCTTCCGGAGCTGGAGAATCGGGTCGCTTAGAGCTTTGAGAGCGAAGGCCGTGGCCCGTGCGGAAGGGAGGTCGGAGGGGTGGTTCCGTATATATTTTGTAGTCTCGCTCTGCGGGCCCGCCAAAATGGTTGTCCATCAATCAGGACATGCCACGTGTTGATTTGCGTGAACCAGACGCGATGAGGGCCTGAGCTTGGGCTCAAAACCCGCCCGGCCCGATGGACTGCTCCCGCAGAGTCGTTTTGTGGACCTGTATTTGTTGTTGGTGCAACAAATCGAATTTATGTGACAGAAATATAATAAAGAAATCATAATTATTATATATTTAAGCATTAAAAAATTAATTATATATAGTAGAACATTTAAGGGGCTGCTTGGTTGAGTTAATTTAGGGCATAAAGAATTCCAAATACAAAAAAAATTATAAATTTGTGTGTTTGATTGGAATACAAAATGAAGCAAAATATACTAAGATTTTGTTTGAGGTAGTTTTTTATTATTCTATAAAGCAAATTTCTATTATCAAAATTTTTAGTTTAAGAAATCTTTGAACTAAAAAATTGCTTTTGAAAATAATAAGAAATCAGTCTCAAATAAAACTTAAATGAAAAGTTGTTTATTTTAGCTATGAATCAAACTCCAACTCAAAGTGAAAATTATTTACACCATAAACTTGCTTGACTGCCACTCACTACAAGCCACCAACGGCCGCCGCCCTTCGCCGCCTCTGACTGCCGATTGTCGGAGGCCACAACCATCGCCAGCAACTCCACCATGCTGACAATCGCCGCCCCCCTTTCCCGCCACCACCGGCCGTAACCATTTTGGATTTTACTCTACATTTATTATTTATAACCAAATAAAAAAGAATCATTTATATGCATTTAATTTACATTCATTCAAACAAAATCAAAGTTATCTCTTTTGCAATGTATTCATTTTATACTGCATTCTTTTTACACAACATTTCTTTTTAGGCCAACCAAACAGACCTTAAATATTTAAGAATAATTTCTTCTTAATTATATATTTAAATATTATAATATTAAAAATAACTTTTTTATAAGATTTAATCACTTGCAAATACTATAAGAGACGCAATTCAATTCAAACGCCTAAATTGAGCCATTTTGATTCAACTGTTTTAATCAAATCAATAAGCATTCTATTAATTTTAATTTTATTTAAGTTGAAAATGATTAGTTAAGAGATTTTTCTCCCTCACTCGAAACAATTTTTTGAAAAAAAAATATTAATTATTCATTGATGAGTGCAATATTGTTAAGCAAATATAAGCATTTAAAATTATGATTAAATTTTAATCAAAATAGCCAACAATTTCTTTGGGAGAAAACAATTTTTTATTTTTACTTTTTTTTTTTTCCAATGATTAGCATATGAAGTGCAATTTTATTAATTTCCTTCATGACGAATAGACAAAATCCTGTAACCATTCAATCTCAGCTTGATCCAGAGGAGAAAATTTAGGATATATTTGTAAGGGCTACATCATTTCATAAAATTATTAGTAAATTTATTTTGAAGAAAAAAACTTTACTATTATAATTATAAAAAGCCTATTACAATCACATAAATTAAAAAAAAAAAATCATGAGAAAAAAAGAGAGAAAATAATAGCCAAGTGATTGCTATTTGAAAAATGAGAAGTTTTGTATTGTTTTATTTTTTAGATAGCAATCATAATTTCTATTTCACCAATATTTTTTCTTTGATTTTAAAAAATTTTTGTACTAAAAATTTACTTTACACAACATCTTTAAAAATTTACTTTCTCTATAATAATTTTACAAAAAAGAAAAAAAAAATTATCCCAAATGATGCATTTATGTAAAAAATTTAATTGTAAAGTATTTTCTAATATCCCTCTTTAACTTAGGCTTCATTTGGAATAACTTTCTTAATGCTTCTTAAAACAATTTTTTAGTACAAAATTTTTTTAACTAATTTATATACTAGAAAACTACTTTATAAAATGCTGTGGAAGCAAACAAGAGGAGAAAACAGAGAACTAGCAAGCCAATGTAACAGTAGAAATGCTAAGCAGCAAATTCGTTTTGATAATCAGAAAAGTCTCCTAGAACCCAAACTCCGCCGCCGCATATGAGCAGGGAGAGATACTAATAAAGCTATAACAGAGAAAAAGGTAGAAAATGTCCTATAGTGCTAAAAGTAGTTAAGGAGGTAGTGGGAATAAGCACTCTAACGGTAAAAGAAGAGATACTTCCCAAGCCTAAACCTGCAGCACACCATAAGCTAAATGATACCACATCACATCAGTTCTCCCCCTCTGTAACAGGGTTCGAGTCCGTCGAATCAATTTCTGTGTCCGCGCCATCCGTAGGATGAAAGGGACTGATATCAGCGACGTTGAAGGTTGATGACGTAAAGACGTCGGAAGGTAGCTCTACGACGTAAGCATTGTCGTTGATCTTGTGTTTGATGGTCACCGGTCCTAGCTTTCTTGGAGCAAGCTTTGAATAAGTGCCGGCTGGGTACCTTTCCTTCCTCATACGCACCATGACTAGATCGCCAGGTTGGAATGTCATGTGTCTTCGGTGGGTATCTGCCGCCTGCTTGTAGGAATCATTTGAGTCTTGTAACGTGCGGCGAACATTGTCCAGCATTGTCTTGAAATCACCGGCTAATTTGGTGGCCACCGCATTGCGACATTTGGGAAGAACGGCGATGTCTACAATATGATTAGGAGCTTTAGTGTAGACAATATTGAAAGGGCACATACCAGTTGATCTGTTGGGCATGGAGTTGTAGGCAAATTCTGCTTGACTCAGAATCTCGTCCCACCTCTTCGGGTTGTCTTGAACTAAGCATCTCAACATGTTACCCAATGTCCGGTTCACCACCTCGGTCTGGCCATCAGTTTGAGGGTGGTATGCTGAACTTAGCTTCAGCTCCGTCTGCAGTTGTCTCCAAAGCTCCCTCCAAAAGTGGCTAATAAATTTGACGTCGCGATCTGAGGTGATGCTCCTCGGAAGTCCATGTAGCCGAACAACCTCTCTGAAGAACAATCGAGCGACACTGAGAGCATCCGCCGTCTTCTTACAGGCTATAAAATGAGCCATCTTTGAGAACCTATCAACGACCACCATGATGGAGTCGACACCCTTCTTGGTACGCGGCAAGCCGAGCACGAAATCCATGCTAAGATCTTCCCAAATGGTGACCGGAACTGGCAAAGGGCTGTACAACCCGGTGTTTTGACGTTGTCCCTTGTACACTTGACAGACCGGACAATTTTGCACAAATTTCGCCACATCCCTTCGCAGATGCGGCCAAAAAAATCGCGCCCGCATTTGTTCAATGGTCTTTTCCCGGCCTACATGTGCTGCCATTCCGCCGCTGTGCATTTCGCGTATCAATTGGAGTTGCACTGATGATTCCGGGATACACAGAGAATTACCTTTAAACAGGAAGCCATGCCGCACCGTATAGTCTCCCAAAGGTTGGCCGATTGAGCACCTCTCCCAAGCATCAGCAAAATCCTTGTCTGTGGCATATAAGTCTTTAAGTAATTCTAATCCCGTGACTTCCGTTTGTAGCTGGACAAGGAGAGCGGCGCGGCGGCTAAGGGCATCCGCCACTCTGTTTTGCTTCCCAGATTTGTGCATAAGTACAAAGCTGAACCTTTGTAAGAATACGATCCACCGGGCGTGCATTTTGTTGATACTCTTCTGTGAGTTCAAGTACTGGAGTGCTTGATTGTCACTACACAACACAAAATCACTATGCAAAAGATAATGTTCCCATTGTTTAAGCGCCCGGATTACCGCGTATAGCTCCTGCTCATAAGCCGACCACTTTTGCCTGGCTTGACTGAGCTTTTCACTAAAGAACTCCACTGGTCGCTCATCCTGCGACAACACGGCACCAATCCCCACCGCCGAAGCGTCGGTATCCACTTGAAAAGGCTTGCTGAAATTCGGTGCTGCTAGGACGGGGGCTTCAGTGAGTGCCGATTTGAGTGTATCAAAGCTCCGCTGTTGCTCAACTCCCCACTTAAATGTGCTAGCCTTCAAGCAGTCTGTGATAGGCGCCATAATTATACTGAACCCGCGGATAAACCTCCTGTAGAAGTTCGCCAACCCGTGAAAACTGCGTACCTCCGTTAAAGTGCGGGGTTGCTGCCATTGTTGAATTGCGCTGATTTTATTCGGATCCATCCCCACGCCTTCCGCCGATACGATGTAACCCAAAAAATGCACGGAGGTGGTGGCGAACTCACACTTGGTTTTGTTCAAATATAGCTTGTGTTGGCGAAGTATTTGAAAGACTGCTCGGAGGTCTTTCCAATGCTCTTCTACGGACGGGCTGAAGACAAGAATGTCTTCGAAGTAGACGACGCAACATTTCCCCATCAGCGGCTTCAAAATCTCGGACATTAATCTCAAGAATGTCGCCGGTGCGTTGCACAACCCAAAGGGCATGACACGCCATTCAAATAAGCCGTTGCGAGTTTTAAAAGCGGTCTTCCACTCGTCTCCAGGTCGAATGCGGATCTGATGGTATCCGCTTCGTAAATCAAGTTTTGAAAAGATTGTCGCCCCGGCCAAATAGTCCAGCATATCTTCAAGCCTTGGTACCGGAAATCGATACTTCAAAGTAATCTTATTGATGGCTCGACTATCAATACACATCCTCCACGACCCATCCTTCTTAGGGACCAATAACGCTGGCACTGCACATGGGCTCAGACTAGGCTGTATCAACTGTTTATTCAATAGGTCGTCCACAAGTTTTTGCAATTGCAAGTGTTCTGTTGGGCTCAATTTGTAGTGAGGTAAGTTTGGCAAAGTAGCCCCCGGCACCAAATCAATCTGATGCTGGACCGACCTCTCGGGTGGCAGCTCACTCGGTAGGCTGTTAGGAACGGTATCTGCAAAGTCTTCCAGAAGTTGAAGCAGTTCAGTCGGATGGCTTGCAGCGTCGGTATGATTATTTTCTTCAGCCACGACTACGGCCATGACCATCTTCATTTCTCGGCCAGCTTTTAAAAGGGAATTTCCCGATACAATGCACATAGCTGGTCTTTTATCCATCTCTTCGTTGGCTGGGCGGTGTGTGGTGGGCAGCAATTTTAGCTTACGGCCCTTCCATTCGAACGCATAAGCATTAGCCCGTCCGTCATAAATTACTCCAGTGTCAAACTGCCAAGGTCTACCCAATATGAGGTGGCACACGTCCATGTCCAGGACGTCACAAAGTACCTCACTACTGTAATGTTTTCCCATGGAAAAATTTACCCGACACATCTCCGAAACTGGTATATCTACGCCCTTCTTGACCCAGCTGATCTTGTAGGGGTTCGGGTTTTTTGTGGTTTTAAGTTGCAATGCATTAACCAAGGCTTTTGACACGATATTTTCTGTGCAACCATTATCGATCATAAGATCGCATACCTTTCCCTTGATAGTGCATTTAGACTTGAAAATAGCATTGCGCTGGTTCTTGGTGCCTTGGCTTGGTGCAAGGAGCAATTTCTGGAGAACACAGATAACGGGTTCCCCCTCATCCTCAGCTATCTCCTCATAATCTTCATCATCTTCTGCGTCAGCCGTAGTGGTAACATGCTCTGACTCCCCTTCAAGAAGTTGCACCTGTTGTCGATTCGGACATTCGTTCGATTTATGGCCTGGTTGGAAACATCTAAAGCACTTCAATGTGGTCGGACGGCCATAAGGATTATCGCGAACTGGCGTCTTCATTCGATTCACCGACTTGTTGTCTCCTGTTTGTGGGGATGGTGTGATCACCGACGAGGCCTTCGGCGTAGCCTTCAAATTGTTGTTCGGATTAGGTCCTTGCCCCTTATTATCTGCTGAGGCGAAGTCATTGGCGTGGCGACGTTGTGGCACGGAGCGGGTTTGTCGATTGATCTGCATTTCAGCTTTCATCGCGAAGTTAACCGCCTGAGAGAGTGACCATACTGAATTTAATTCAAGCTTATCTTGGATGGAGTCCTTCAGCCCTCCGACATAACGAGCCACAATCTGGTTGGCCGTCTCGTTCAAATTGTTGCGTGCACTAAGACGGTAAAATTCCTCTGTGTAGTCGCTCACGCTCCGCTGCCCCTGTGTACAATGCTGAAATCTCATGTAGAGAATTTGATCATAATCTGTGGGTAGATAATGACTCCGAAGGAGTTGCTTCATTCTTGCCCAATTCCGGACGCTGCCCCTACCTTCCCGGTGCCGAGCTTGCAACAACTGTTGCCACCACGCGCTCGCACCTCCTCGTAGTCGACAAGCGACGTATTTCACTTGCTTGTCCGGAGGGATATCCATATACTCAAAGAACGTCTCCACAGCACGTTCCCAATCCAAGAAATCCTCTATGTGCAATTTTCCATCAAAAAACGGTATATCCATTTTTACCCGAAATTCACCAGATTGCCTCGACCAAGCTTCATGCCGCTGCCGAGGGGGAGAAAAATATTGTTGATAATCTCCTTCACCTTGGTCCGAGACGTCATCTCGCTGTGGAAAGCCCGGTTCGACTTCCGAATCCGAAATCTCTGCAACTCATTTCGCGTTCGTCGTCCTCCTCTACCCCGACGAGGAACTGCCCTATGGATTGGAGAAGCGGGTGGTTGCGGTAGATGGACATTACCGCCGCCGTCCTTAATGCTTTGAAACTCCAATCGCACTTCCGTGGTGAATCGACGAAACTCATTCTTGAGCTCCTCCAACTGTTTGATAATCAGGGATTGATTCGCCCACAGAGCGCCTTCGCCCTGATCGCCGTCAAGAGCGGGCCGTCTACTGCTCTCCGCCATTGCCGCTCCTTCCAAGCTCTGATACCAACTTGCTGTGGAAGCAAACAAGAGGAGAAAACAGAGAACTAGCAAGCCAATGTAACAGTAGAAATGCTAAGCAGCAAATTCGTTTTGATAATCAGAAAAGTCTCCTAGAACCCAAACTCCGCCGCCGCATATGAGCAGGGAGAGATACTAATAAAGCTATAACAGAGAAAAAGGTAGAAAATGTCCTATAGTGCTAAAAGTAGTTAAGGAGGTAGTGGGAATAAGCACTCTAACGGTAAAAGAAGAGATACTTCCCAAGCCTAAACCTGCAGCACACCATAAGCTAAATGATACCACATCATAAAATAATAAAAAACTTCTCCCAAACAAAACCTTAATAAGAAAAATCATAATTATTTTTATTGATAACCCTTTTTTCATTTTGGAGGGTGCTTGAAGCACTCAAGCACAGCATGCCGACCACTACCTAAGTGGCTAGATCACCTGCCGCGTCGAACTACGTTTAATTTTTCAAATTTTCTTTTAAATGCATCCTAGTTATATCTATTTTTTTGAGACATTTAGGTCAATTAAGACAAATTCATACACATATCACATACACAAGATCTGAATCAAAGACCTCTTAGTTAATAGTCAATTCTCTCAATCAACAGATCAATGTGATCTGAGTTTGAAAGTCCTATACAGACAAATACATCTACTTGCAAAATCGGTTGTCAAGTCATCATAAAAAAATTAATTTTAAAATTAATTTTTTAATAACTACCATATTTACTTGATATAATTGTTAATTTAAATTGAACTTAAAAATTATTAAATTTATTTTAAAATTAATGTAATATAAATTATTTATATGAAGCACTAATTTCAAAATAAATTCTAATGAACGAAGCTGCTCAAGGGTAGAAAGAAAAATATTTCTAACACATGTGAATATAAAGCACATCCACATCCACAGATTAATTTTCCTCGGTATTTTTCACCTGAAGGAAGCTCCTGTCTTATTCCCTTCAAGTTTCATTAGTAGATGCTGATTACCATCTTCCAACCTAAAGCTTCGTTTGGGATGGCTTTCTTCTTGCTTCTTAAAGCGGCTTTCTAGTATAAAATTATAATTGTTTAACTAAAAAGTTGCTTTAAGAAACAGTAAGAAAACCGTCTGAAAGGAAGCTAACAATATCTTGGTTCACCAAACAAAAAAGAATCCTGTAACATGATACATTGTGAAGGAAGGATATACTAAACAAATCATGATGTTACATTATAAGTAAAACACAAAATATTTTTCATAGAGTAGAAAGACAATTTCTGAAGGATAAACTGACCTTGCTGGGAAAGGTTCTTCATCAGGTATGCCCCTTCGCATGCTTCTTCTTGCCTTTAGGATGCTTTTCTTTGTGTTTATCCTTTCTCTTCGGCTTAATTCGTGGGTGATTGCTGCTCTTCGTCGACTGTGGCCGCCGGGAGCTTGTGGTGGGCGGATCATAGACATCCGGCGCCCATTTTACATGCAGATCCGACCTCAAAGCTATCCCATTTTGTGCTCGGCCTCCTTTCATGGCAGAGACGAGGTTGGAAGGTGCCTACACAGCAGGTCAATCAGATCAAAATGCATATTTCGTAACAAGTAAAATTCTTCTATTATTCCAGGTTCATAAATGGCAGTTCATGCTTTGTTGTAAGTGCTGGAATGTTGAATGAAAAAGCATGAAGAAATCTTGTATGTTTGCAATCATACACTAATTGAACCATTGAAGCCATAAGATTACCATTTATATATCATGAATGCAAAATTCTAGATCCTAAGATGTTCTACCCCAATTTGTTTGATCCATCTTTGTTAAGTAAAAGTGGAGTGGAAAGAGAGAGTGAATATTGTTGTTTTAATATCGAAACAAGGAAATAAAACATCATCATGCTGAAAGAAACATATTAAACAGATAATAATATGATGAAATGAGTAAACAATATTGAGAGAACAGTCTTAGGTTTCGTTTGAGACAGTTTTCTTACTGCTTCTCAAAGCAACTTTTTAGTGTACTAGAAAACTGCTTTAAGAAGCAATAAGAAAGCTGACCCAAACGAAAACTTAGTGACAAAGCTTGGTTGATGATTGAAAATTTTAATAGCTAAACAGCAAGTAAATAAACAATATAGAAAGTCTCTGATTAGGTACAATGACATGCTTACTGCCCAAAATCATTAAAATTTGAAGCACTAAGGTGCACAAATTTCATGAGCTGGAAACATGGATTAAAAGAATGTTGACGACATATGCAACTGCTAGCAGTATGGAATCTTTAGATAGACTAAGCAGCTTAGAAAAAGTCTTCTATGTGATATTAAATTCAGTTTTGACTACAAAAAAAAAAAAAACTTTTCCAAATCAATAAAATTACCACAATATGAAATTAATCTACATAAGAGATGTGCAAAAAATTATAAAGAACAATCTCACAAACATTATAACTCTAAAAATTTTAACTAAAAAATCAACTGCATTATATAAGAGAAACTGACAGCGGCAGAGACTGAACGCTTATGTGTTGGTGATGCCGGAATTTCCTCCTCACAGGGATGGGAAAACTCCAATTCAGAGGAAGGGAATGTTGCAGATTTGCTCAAACACTTCTCCACACTACCCTCAAAAGAAACAGATAAACCAGATTCCATAGAAGTACTGATCTCCATAGAATTAGCCAAATCATCCTCATCAGAAGTTGCAGCAATTTCAGATAACTGTGCATGGGAATCTTGGAGATGGACTCCATTAACAGGTACTTCATCTTCCTTGTTTTCAGAGCAATAATTACATTCCTCTTGAATCTCCATCTCAACAGTATCTTCCATATTACTACAGGCATTTTGTTCATCTTCAGTGTTCGACTCCTTGCTGTTAAGACTTGGTAGATTTGACTCTGAGCCAATATCTTCAGAAACGGAATTATCAGAACAGGCAGCTTCCATCCAGTCCTAAATAAGATAAAAATATCCATGCAAGAACAGTTTTATTGAAAAAATATATCATTTAGTATTTTTTAAACAATATACATTTATAACATACAAATTTATTAACTCTTATAAAACTGCAATTTGGTTAATCTTTGTTGATCTAAGTAGAATACTTCGCTCAATTTCTATTAGCTCTTAAATTAACATTACTAGTGAAAACAATCAGGCCTGCAAGTTGAGTAGAAGTAGATCAAGTGGAATCGTGAAAGAGGAAACTCAGTCTGTGCTTATAAGCTTTCATGGCAAAAATTGTGCCTGAATCCAATTATTGATAGTAAACAGGTCGGCCACTCCTCAGCATGTTCTGAAGTTACTTAGGTCATCTAAGATTAAAGAATGGCAATAAGAATTGATTGGCATATCTATGAGAAGTATATTATTAGGGTGGTATATCAACAATAACAAAAATTTGGGTGAATGATAGTAAAAACTCCTTCAAAATATTAAGTGTTTGAGATATCTAAAAATACAACTTTTTAAATTATGACCTGTATCATAACTAGATAAGATTTTGCTTAAAAATACACAATAAATTGAAAATAAAAGTAAAAAATAATCAAATGCATATCAAAAGGCTCAATCAGCTAGTCCATGGAGGACATTCAAGACATTTAGCTTTCTAGAGCATTTGTAAGAAACCGGTCAATGAAGAATCAAATTCTTGATTGAAAAGCAAAAGCACAATACAATTAACAGACCATATTAATAATTTCTTGAATAATGATGGAAAAAAATGGAATGCTTGATCCATTAAAAAAAATCGTTAGAAATCTTTACCTAAAGCAGCCACTCACAGACAGTCAACCCCTCCAATCCATACTCGAATACAGTTCCGGAATTGAAACTCCAGACGACTATTAGATCGAATAGAAACGAAGGCCACGCAAATGAAAGAGCCGAAAACGAGAATAACAAGCTCAGTAAAACCCTAAAACAAGCCGACCGCCAAACTCGGCCAGATCCACTTTTAGAACTGTTTCATGCGATGACAGAAAGATCGCCGTACAAGGATGCGATCCGCTTCGCTCGTCGGATGTGGAATTCTCCGAGCACCGATGAAATCGTAGGTGCTCCGAGAATGGGACCGCAGACTGACAATTACAAGATAAAGCTTCTGCACTCACTTAGAATGGATTTGATGGTGATTGAAAATCCAAATGACGGAGCTGATCGAGAGTTAAGAGGCTTCAAAGAGGATGAACGGACTTCGACTGAAATGAGAGCTGTCCGTAATACGGGCAACATTCGCCGGCGATAACGATGACCGGCTAAGACCGGTTCACTTCCTTTCTCCACTGACAAGTGTCATTACTGAAGGATTCAGGTACTCTCAAATTAATCTGCTACTTAAAAGGGTATATAATATTATATAGATAATTTTGATACGTTGGTTGTGAGTTTTTGTTATTAATTAAAAATTATAATTCTAGTAATATATATAATGTGCGTGAGAGTTTATTTTAATTGGCTTAAATATTCAAGGAAAAAAGTTTTGATATATCATCAAAATTATCTTGATGGTGGAGCAAGTAAAATCAAGTTGAAAATTTCTGAAATTAAATCCGGGGTCATGAGAATTTCGATTTCACCAAACTTACAGTCGAATTGAATGTCTCAAAAATACGAACACAACGACGTGAAATTCGACTCAATCTGAGCCCAAATGGGTCCTAATTGAAGATTCAAATCACATTTGGAAAGTTTAAACCATAAATTTGATTGTCAAACGATTGTCAAACGTGGCATGCTTATAGTCGAATCGAGCAGTTTGACGTGGAAAATCCAATGAGCACAAGATAAACAAATTTTGATATCATTAAGACATTTAAATGCCTAGTAAATAGTCCATGATCAAGGGGATCAACATTGGCCATCCATTCAAACAGGGGCGGAACCCCTCTATGGGTAGGGGGGGCAATTGCCCCCGTCAAAAAAAAATTTTTTTTTTTAATGCCCTTATTTAGATTATTTTTAGTATTTATTACAAGGGCTTTAAGCAAATTGCCCCCCCTAAAAATGTTAAATACTATGGTCAAAAGGCAATTGCCCCCAATATAATTAAATTCATTGTGTAGATGTATTATTGTTAGAGAATGATGAACCAAATACAAAGAGAAATAATAAATCAAAAATTGTTCCGGGGGCGCTGCCCCCGGAAACTCCCGCAAGAGCGCTGCCCCTTGACCCCGCGACTGAACCGATCAGGTCGAACCCCGCTAGGGGGCGCTACCTCCTTGGACCCCCGACATATATGTGAACACTTATATGCTTGCCCCCCCTAAAAATTATGGCTGGTTCCGCCCCTGCATTCAAAACACTTACAACTTACACTTGATCTTTCTCATATTTACTGATTACGCTACTATTATAAAACTATAAATAAATCCCTCATTCATCATGGAAAGGGGGCTCAATAAGGGAAGAGAAGGAAATTAGAGAAATTAGAGTTCTCTTACACTAGACTTTTCCTCGATCACCACCAGACTTCCTCATGGCCACTGACTGTCATCGGACTTTCGCCCGGCCACGAATTGAAACTAGACTTCTACCCGGTCACCGACTAACATCGGACTTCAGCCAGAACTTCTTCATGGTCACCGACTGACACCAAACTTTTGCTCGGTCATCGACTGACGTCGGATTTCCAATCGACAACCAGCTCTCACCGCAATACCACCCGGCTGTCAACTGATGTCAGGTTTCCACTCAATCTTCGTTTGTTACTAAATTTCAACATAACGGTTGAATGTTGTAATCTAACCAGCCATATGACACAACAAGTATAATATTCCCAAAAAAATTTAAAGGGCGTTGATTTTGATCCGTTGGTTGTGATATTTGACTTTCAATCAAGAAATTTAGGAATTGGAACATGCGTATGTGATGTGTTTTTAATATTAAAAAAAAAAAAAAGATAAAGTTCTACAATTTTAAAGATGTCACATGTCAACATATCACATAGACGATCCCCCTTTTTTTCCTTCTTCAATAAAAAAATAGTTGAAATTCTTGATTAAATAAAGCTATTTCGAGACATACAAAGTAAAATTTCTGTTTTTTTTTTTTAAATGTTGGGCGACTAAAGAAATCATTTTTATCAAACATTAGCAGCTAAATGAGAAGTTTAATCCGCCTGAAAGAATCAGAACCGCTGCTATTATATATCGCCGGCGGTAAGAGTCCACTCCTTCCTCTCTACCTTCTTTACATCTCTCACTTTGCTGGTCATGGATATCGAAATTTCCGATAAAAACATGTTTTTGACATGAACCTTCACCAGCATTGTTTACTAGGTGTTTGATGAATTACCTCAATAGATTATTAGCCGACTTATTTTGTTTTTTCTCCAATTTCATGTCATCGCGCAGTCAGAGCTTCGGAGACGTAAATCGTGAACAATCTTTCCTGAACTTGAAACAGTAAGTAGCGAATCATGTCTCTACTTCTAGTTTGCTTGGATAATTATATTGCTTAAGTGATGTGCATTCTTGTTGTTTTATGATGGAGGAACAAGAATTTGAAAATAATAAATATTACACCAACCAAACAGAAACCCCTCTTTCCAAATTCGTTTGAGACAGCTTTCTAATTATTTTTGGTAGAATAAGCAGAGAATGTCTGTTTGGATGATAACTTACATATCTTAAAAAAGCTGCTTTTATGATTGGAATCGTAGTAAAAACATTAAAGCATGGCATATAAATTGTCTCAAAGAGAAATTATTATGTGCGGACACCGGACGGAGAGAACCATCCAAATTTGCTACATTTTTTGCTATCCTATTGCAGTGTTTTTGAAAAATGACAGTAAAATGACAGCAAATATTCAATTATGAATGTGTTTTTACTGCACTTTTGCTGACCTTTTGCAAAAGCGCAACAAATATTCAACTATTTAATAAATATTAAATATTTGTTGTCTTTTTATTGGCATTTTGCAAAAACGCAGCAAAAGTATAGTAAAAGCGCAACAAATTCGGACGATTCTCTTCGTCCGTTGTCCGCACAGAATAATTAGTCTAAGAAGCCTGGAGTCTTTATCATCCAAGCTATAGATCAAACGTACAACTGTTTTTACTTTTTACTTTACATATGAGCAAATAGCCCAAGGTATTCAAATAACATTGTAATCCACATTGCACTTTAGTTTTGCAGCCAGCCAGTCAGTCCCTTATCAATGGTTCTGGGAGCACGGGTTCCCTCTAAAGTGGCTCTCTTATCTGCAAAGAAACTATTTGCACGGGATTCTTCTAATAAATTGTTTGTTGGAGGTTTGTGATAGGCTGGTAGCTATTTATCTTCCCGTCTATTTACCATTCATTCTAATAAGACTTGGTTGCTGTGCTTGATATTAGGCTTTTTGGTTGGAGAAACTAGGCTTAGGAAGTGAAAAGATTAAAAAAAAAATTTTGAACATACTAAAGATTAGGCGTTTAGTATCCCCAAAAACTTGGGATAAAGCTAATATGATGATTATGATGATGTCAAAATCGCTTACATTTCCTTTGTATGTTATATAGGTAGAGTAAAAGGGCCACAGAGGCAAGATGTCAAATTGTAGAATCCTTAGTCATATAGGGTGTATTTTGTTAACAAACACATGGTAGGGAAAAGAATCTCACATTGGAAATGAAAAAAAGAATTTTCTTAATAAGCTAGTAGTGGCTCTTACTCGTTGCTTTTCTATTGATGAGTGTCCATGTATATTGTGTTGGGCTCAATTTTGAACTTGGGCATCTTTACCCTAACAAGTGGTAGCAAAGTTGATGGTTTGACTAGGCATGAAGCGTTTAATGTATTTTTATGTATTTCATTAATCTTGGTGTCTTCTATCATGGTTGAGTGAGGTTCAAAAACAAATAACTCTCATATAGGCTCTACGGAGTTAAGTAAACTCTTGTTGCGTAATGTCTAATGATGTTGAAAATTTTTCATTTAAAAAAATCTCAACGTACTTGAAGAACTGCCTCGCACGTTGAGGACAAGCATAATTTACCATTTATCAAAACAAGTTTCTTCTTAAACATAGTTTTTGAGAGTGTCATTTCCATTCATGCCCACAACACCTTTTAAACTTGTTTGCATAACCTCTAATATATAGAATGTCCATGATTCAGGTTCTACACTTGAACAAATATACATTATCTTGATGGTGCTTGAAAGTTGGTTAAAAAGTAACATTTATGTCAAGAAATTTATTATTAGAAAATTTTAAGTGTACAACATTTCTCAATATATCGTGAAAAGGTTGGAGTAGCTTCAGTGGCAATAAGATTAGAGAGAGTCGCCTTAGATGGTTTGATCACATAAAACAGCAACCTTCCGATGACCTAGTTAGGAGAGTAGATGTATTAGATTTGATTTATGTTAAGAAAGGTAGAGGTAGACCTAAAAAATTCAGTTAGAAAATATTAGAAATGACCTTTCTTAATTATATTTAAATGAGAATTTGACTCTTACCATGACACAATGGAGAAAAAGGATTCATGTTACCGACCCCATATAATGGGATAAATGATTGATATTATTGTTGACAGTTCCCAATATTTAAGGCTCGCGTAACTAAATTCTAATTGCTCCTTTCGTTGAATCAGCTTTGAAGTTCTTGCAAGCCAATAGTTCTTACAATCATTCATTTATTTATTCATATACATTAATATCTATGTTTTCTACTATCCTATTCTTCATCACTACATAATTTGTGATCCTAATTCC
This sequence comes from Dendrobium officinale, assembly GCA_019514585.1. Classification (NCBI taxonomy): domain Eukaryota; kingdom Viridiplantae; phylum Streptophyta; class Magnoliopsida; order Asparagales; family Orchidaceae; genus Dendrobium; species Dendrobium officinale. The sequence continues at coordinate 53,845,863 of CM033690.1, read as the reverse complement.
TAATCATTTTGATTGGCTTAACTTAAGGTCTTTCATATGACACAAATGAAACTATTCTAAGAGAAGCTTTTAGTACACATGGAGTAGTTACACAAGGTGATTGTACTAAATGTTCAAACTTGTATTCTCTTGGCATCATATAATGATTTATATGGTTCTCTTACTGACTGAAGGTATCTTTATGCCAGTCAAAGTAATATGCGATAGGAGAAGTGGGAAATCTAAAGGTTTTGGATTTGTGCAGTTTTCTCATGAAAGTGAGGCTGCCACTGCTCTGCAACAGATGGATCAACAGGTAATAATGCTCATACTTAGGGTTCGTTTGGTACTACTTTTTTACTGTTCTTGAAGCAACTTTTTAGTACAAAATTTTTAATTTTTTAATCAAAAAAATGCTTGAAGAAACAGTAAAAAAGCTGTCCCAAAGGAAGCCATAGTAATCACTTTTGCTTCTTCGTATCTGTTAAGCATTAGACTTGAAATGCTTTTTTAATACTGTTATGATGGATTTCATTTTTTTTTTTGCTCAGTTACTTGAAGGAAGAAACATTCGTGTTTGTTACGCAAACAAGGAATGAAATAGCCGTTCCTGTCTAAAGATATCATTTATGCTGGTAAATTTACCTTTCTCAATTTGCTTGATTGCTTAGGAAAGTATAATGGGGCATCTTGCTGATGTTAAAATTCCAAAAAGAATGCAAGGAAGACTTATCAGCTTTGTTTTTTCAAAAAGTTTATTGTTGTTACTGGTATTTATAGATTGGTAAAGAATGTAAGTTAGCGCTTTGGAATATCTGAAACGTTTCTATGGCTAATCTACTGACGTCAAAACCTGGAGATCTGAATTTTTATTAACTAAGTTAAGGCTTTGTTTGAGACGGTTTTTTTGCTGATTTTTAAGGAAGCTTTTTAATACAAATTAAAATATTTATACTAGAAAGATGCTTAAAGAAGCAGTAAGAAAATTGTCCCAAAGAAAGCCTAAATCAACACCTACAACTGGACTAATTATTCTGTGCGAACACCTAACGGAGAGAATCGTCCGAATTTGTTACGTTTTTACTACGCTTTTACAAAAAGGCAATAAAAGAACAATAAATATTTAATATTTACTAAATAATTGAGTATTTATTGCGCTTCTGCAAAAGGACAACAAAACTGCATTCATAATTAAATATTAGCTGTACTTTTACGGCTCTTTTGCAAAAGCGTAGCAAAAGGACGACAAATCTAGATGATTATCTCCGTTCTACAACAGCTCTTCTTCATGAATAATTTACATTAATCGAACACCTCAACGAGCTTCCAAGCCGACTAAGCTAGTCGAGCTGGAGCTCAAACTTGTGGCCGGATAAGCTTGGTTCATAAACTCATTCATGACTACAAGTTAAATCCAAACTGATACCCCTATATATATATATAATCGAATTCCAGTCTAACCTAAAAGCAATCCAACCCAAATCCAACCGTCTAGCAACTCTAACTTGGCATAATAACCTATTTTACTTTAAAATTATTTTTATTAGCTTGTTAATTATAAGTTTTAAGTTAATTAATAAAAAAATAAAATAATTATATCAACAAATTAAAAAATTAAGAAAAAATATTAAACAGAAAATTTTTTAGTAATAATTTTTATATTTTATAAAAACTTTCCCATCACCAACCCTACTTCAGTTGGGTATATTTATACTTTTCATACAATTATAATTTTTGTTTTCAAATATTAATGATGAGCATAAAATGAGCACTATGTGCTACTGAAAATAAGAGAAATGATTTAATAATATTACTTATAAATTGTGATAATTGTTATATTTTATATAGCCTGCAACTACTAAACTACGCCCATTTTAATACAAAAACAGTGAAAATTATAATAACTGAATTTGTTCATAATATTAAACTGCCCAAAATGAGTAAATATGAATAACCAATAAAAATTATATTCCATTTATCTAAAAAATAAATTCAATAATTTTGAGACAAAAAATTCAATCAGAATATACTAAAATTATTATTTTTTTCCATTAAAAATTCAAATTTCTATTACATTCATTTAAAAAAATGGTAGTTAAAAAATGCATCTTACCAAATTTGATTCAATTTATACTGATCCAAAATTTCTCCATTTTGATTTCATTCATATTTGATGTCTATTTCCAATCAGGGGGCAAATAGCAGTTCTTAATCTATTATGATTTTGAGAGAAACTAATAAAGAAGTGTTTCTATTAGGAAATATCCTCATCTCTGCAGTTCTCTAATCACAACAATCAGCTAAGAAATTAGCTCATAAAACAATAAAAAAACCGTCTCAAATGGAGCTAAGGCTTTGTTTGAGATGACTTTCTTTCAGCTTAAAGCAATTTTTTAGTACAAAAAATTTAATTTTTCTATTAAAAAACTAATTTAAGAAGCAATAAGAAAACCATCTCAAACTAAGCCTATCGATCCATTTGGGACGGCTTTCTTACTGCTTCTTAAAGCAGTTTCTTAATACAAAAATAAAGCAGTTAGAAAGCAATCCCAAACGCAGCCTAAAGTTTTATTTGGAACAGTTTTTTCTTACTGCTTCTTAACATAGCTTTCTAGCAAAAAAAAAATTGAACTTGAAAATTTTGTATTAAAAAACTGCTTTAAAAAGTCGAAGGAAAGGTGTCCCAAACATAGCCTAAATCTCACCTAAAAACATGAGGTGGCCTATAACAATGAAGATATTAACGGTTCGGTGCAGAGGAAAATTTTTTGAGGTAAAATAAACAAATGAACTCGCCAATTTTTAACCACCCTCACATGGTGGTTTTCGTTTTGCAATTTCCACAAAGATCAATCTTCCACGAAAGATCTGTAAAAAAAAAAAATCAATCTAAGAAGCTCAAAAAAGTATTCGTGGATTCATTTCAGAAGGACAGATGAGTGAATTTTTGAGTTAGAACATACAAAACACTATCAAATTTATGGAGTATAAATTAAGGATAGGAAAATAAATAAATTTTCTTCCCAAAACCTTCTTACCCAAAGCCTTAAAAGGACTTCAACAAACTCTACACAAATAAATTACTGGAGGACATCGATCACCTCGGTAAGCAAATCAGCAGGATTCTGCTCCATGCAAAACTTCTAGATTGAAACATTATTCTCTTCAAATTATCTCTATAAAAACGATATAGAACATTAATATGCTTGATCCTCTCATATAACATCTGATATATGACTAAGTGAAGAGCACTCTAGCTATCACATAAAACAGCCCAACTCTCCAGGAGCAAAGCCAAATCCTCAACTAGCCATATGGTTTCTTTAGCAGTTTCAGACCGTGTCGCATACAATCTTTGGCATAGACACACTTAGAAAGACTAAAGACATACAAGTAAGATACCTCATGTTAACATCACTAGCATAATATATCACTGCCACACATCAAACCATACCTTATGGTGCATCTAAGATACTTTTATGTGTGTAATCTGATTGTATTGATCAATCGGATTGTTTTGTTGTCTCAAACCTCAACTTTGTCGTGCTTGTTGGGGGGTGCGGGGGGGTTTCCCACAGCGGTCTAGATACGATGCCGCAGCGGATCAAGATAGAGGTTTAAGCGCCGCAACTCTCAAAACTGGCGTCGCATCACTGCGAGACTGGCTGAACGGTTTCTTCCTTGTTTTTCTGAAGGATTGCATCCCTTGGGGTTATTTACTTGGCTTTCTCTTGTTTTTCTCTATGTTAGACATTCCGAAGGATGCATGTGAGAAGACAAGCAAGGAGAGAGCGAGAGAGGAGAGATATGTACTTATTTCTTTCAATTTTCATAGTGGATTTCTTGATGTGGTGTGGCTCCGTGATTATTTTCCTTATTTTAAATTTTTTCACATTAAATCCTGGTATCTTTTATTTTTCTGCTGCTTTTTATTTTCATGTATGTTTCATCATTGTGATGTTTACTCCTCTTCATCCCCAATAGATACCTTAAATTCATTTCATTACTTATCAAAGATTCCAATCAAGACTATCAAACTATGCTAGCATAAGACACTCTCATCATGTACTTCTCCTTTTGTAATTGTGTAGAAATTTTGGTCACCTCAATTTACAAGATAAATTTTCTAACACTTTCTCAGCCATATATTTGTTGCCTTAAAACTATGGTTTAAAAAGGCATGTGAGGCATACGGCTCGAGGTGCAGCTTGGACGCCTCGAGGCTTCTCATGGGTTCGGATAAAGCTTATGCTTTTTTTTTCATTGAGGCGCAGTTTGTTGTTGTTGTTATTTTTAATTCGGTCAGGTGGTGCCTAATAGATTTAGGGGCTGCATCGTTTTAGGTTTAGGGTTGCAGCGGTTGCTTAACCAGTCGTTCAAGAAATTCATTCGCCTCTTTTGGCAACCCTCAGCAAAAGTAACAATCTCTCACTTCCATGTAAATTGCTTCAGCTTAGCCTGCTTTAACTTTGCTTCTTCATGTCAGATCGAGTTCTTTGAAGCAAAGGTGACAATCTTTCTTCCCTTTTGACCCTATGTCGGCTTCAACTACTTCGTCAGAAGTAGAGTTTTGAAAGTTTCGTCACAACAGGAACTCGCAGCAAATGCATCTTTCAACCTTTCAAGTGTTGCTTTGGCTTCACCTGTGTCGTGTGAACTGTTAAGGCAAGAAGTTTTCTTCCCTTTCAACCTATTTCTTCTGCTTTGTAAGGAGTTGAGTTTTTTGTCTTGAACTATCTGATCAAGAGTACAAATATTATTTCAAATTTTGATTTTAATTTCATTTATGCATTTCTCAATAGCACTTGCATGAGCCTAGCAATACTAAAATATAGCTTCTGATATGTTTTGATCTGAATTGTCACTATCCAAACAACCATGCATGGAATGTAAATGCCCGTTATGCCATTTCCTCCATCCATAACTCTATAAGAAGAAAGCCAATGCCTATATGGGGTCATGTGATATGAATATCCATAATCAAAGATCCAATCATCACTAGAAAAAAACAAAACAATCTATAGCTGTCAAAACTATATCAGATCCATCTTTTTGCTCATTTTTAGCAAATGTTGTTAAGAGCTAGATTTGTCTTTAAGATCATCTTTTTCTTAAGCTTTTCTTGTAATAAATTTTAGTCGCCTTCCGAGCATGCAGACTTCTTACATAGTGTTATAGAACTTTTTTTAAGGTTTTGATTTTAATCTCCCTCTTTCTTCATTTCTTTCTCCAAGTTTATGCATTTCCTCATAGTAAGCCCTCAACTCATTTGATTGAAGGGTAAACTTCACTTAGGTCATGAAAGTTGTATCATTTTCATGAAACAAAGTCATCATGATGTGATCATAAATAGATGGTAGATAGCATAAGAAGATCAAAGTATTATCTTCATTTTCAATCTTGGCATTTAGATTTGCTAAAAAAAATAGTAGTTGTAGCTATCCAAATGCTCTTGCAGTGATTGACCATCTTTGAGAAATGTAAATAATAGTTACTTCAAATAAAGATGATCCATACATAACTTCGTAGCGTAGAGATCGATTCCAACATTACCCATATCTCTTATGCTATTATCTAGTCTATCACATTTCAAATTATCTCATCTCCCATACTGAGAATTATTTAACTATGAGCTTTCTGATCCATCCTATGCTTTGCATTTGTGACAGTTATGGAATCCTTAGCCTTTAGATTCTCCTCAAATACAGATGCTCTCATTTTCACTTTTTCAAGTTTTTAAATCACTATCCTCATTCAATTTCTCAAATTCATATTTTGCAGTGCTTGTGAAAGGCATTGATAACAACATCTGCAAGTTCAACTTGTCTGTTTTGATACCAATTTGCAACTAAGTAACCAAATTCTCTTTTAAAGAGTGCCTAACAGAGCAATAGATTATCTTAGGAAAAACAAAACTAGCACGACACACACAAATATGATATTAAAATAATAAAGCAAACAAAAATAAGAACAACAAGATTTATGTTGTTCGGTCAAAATTGACCAACATCCACGAGGTAAGCAAACACATACAAATCCACATTATCATATGTATAGGAAAGAACAAATTGAGGAAGAAACAAAACTGATCAAATTTATCTTCTTAGAATACAAACAATGAGTGGATAATATCTCATTAAGCTTTGAGCGTTATTTCTCAAAAAGAAACAAATAAAGAAGATAATAATCCCTCCCTAACCAAATATCCAAAACAAAAATGCGAGGAAATTGATACTCTTCCTCTCTTGGGTTTGGTAGTTAGTCGAAGCATCTAAACTCTCCTCTAGTAAATTCTTTCACAATTCAGTCATCAATGCCTCAAGCCCGGTTTTACAATTTTTGTGAAGGATCTCAGAAGTATGATATCGTCGTGAGGTTTAGGATTTCTAATGCAATTGGATGCAATTTATTAAATCGCACAAAAAATATATTTGAAATTCGCAGTTCTAAATATCATTTCTTAAAATAACTCATTTTTTTTTTTTCTTTGGACCAAATCTTTCAAATAGAGACTTCTTATCCAAGCATCGCATGAGTGTTTTTGCAAGTGCGTTAGATTCTCAAAAATTAATGGGTAAAATCTGCCAAAAGATTTTGACAAAGATTTGAAATTAAATTAGATTGCCAAAGTGAACCACCTATTACCATATGGGATGAAATAAAATATACGTTACAATAAAAAACATATACCAACATATTATAAGAGGATGCTATTTAAGAAATTGATGAACTTTAAAAAGGATACTCAAACTGTAATTAATATTTGAAAAGCTAAAAAAACTATGACACATATCATCTTAAAAGATACTTACCCTTCCATCCATTGCCTTCACTGCCTTTTGAGCTTCTAATTCAGTTGCATAATTCACAAAACCAAACCCTTTGGGCCTGTTGGTTCTTGGATCCCTAATAATCCTTGCTGGTATTTAATATCATATTAGACTTATAGAGAATAAAAAACATAAAATGAGCAAGATAAGAAACAGAAACTTTCAAAATAATAAAGCCCTTACTAGACCACGAGAACCATAAGAACAAAAACTCGAAGATAGAAAGGACGCAGCTTTCTCACGGGGAAATTTAAAAAACAAAACCAAAGCAGCTTAATGAGGCCTACCGCTCTTTATAGTTCCAAAAGCCGAAAATGCATCACTGAGCTCCTTATCAGTGGTGTAATATGACAACCCTACAAACAAGAAAGCCAATCATTTTCACTTTCAGTGAGTGTAGAATCACCGACGGCAAGAGCTTCATATAATTTACTTACTAAGACGCCAGGTATCGCATTCGTATTGAAAGATAAATAAAAGCTTGTTAAAAACATTGCCTTGAAAAGAACTTCACACAGCCGGGGATTTTTCCCAAAAGAACCGAAATCATTTCATCAAATATCAAAAAATGGTAACCTTAGATGAAATCATACTGCTAATGAATATCTCGGAGCTGAAATCTCGCTTCCGGAAAATCAACCTCGCTGGGTACAGACTCGCAATCCTCGCCAACATCTCAAAACCCTAGAATGAGAAACTCATCAAGGCCAAACAACAGGATAAGCTAAAAACCGCACTTGGACTCTTTACCTGTTCAACACTCGAGATTGTGAGATGATTCACAGACCGAAAAGGATGGTTTCAGATCATCTCTAATGAACTGCTCTGCATTTATGGGTTTTAGGTGGTTCTTAGTACAAATTATTAGTTTGGCATATCCTATGTATAATTTATACATAAGAGTTTATAAGGAAAATTTATGCATATCATAAATATAAGTAAATTTTTTTAGACAGTTAGGCTAATTAAGACGGATTCACACATATATGATATACACAAGATTTGATCCTAAGACCTCTTACCTGATAGTCTAAGCTCCCAACCAACAGATCAAGATGAGTTGTGTACAAAAGCCACTTGACTTCATTTCATTGGAGTCCGAACGAAAAATTACATTGAAACTCTGCACAGAAATAATCTATCGTATTTTAGATAGGATTTAAACAATATTTTTTAGCTTTTGTTTTTTTACCTTAAATTATGTAAAAGTGTGGTTAGGTGTGATAAAATTATTAATCCAATTTATTTTGAATTTTTATAATATTTAGAACGAGGATTTACATGCATAAGTAATTAAATTTTTTAGATAACTTTTTTTTTTTAATTTTGAAAATAAATAATTTTATGCAACTCGCATTAGTTTGTTAATTGAGATCTTAGGCTTCTAAAAAAAAGATCTCAAGGTTGAGCCATATATTCGGTATGGTTGCGAATTTGTAAATGATATATATACCCATAAAAGTTTAAGTTTATATACTAATAATACCCCAAATTAAAAAAAAAAAACATTTTGGAACTTTTGTTTGTTAGGAACTATGTCCAAAAGTTTATAAAATTAATTTTTTATCAGACATATAAAATCAAATTTTTATATATTTTTTTAAAATAAAAAAATATTTTCATTAACAATTTCCGTTCAATTTGATAATTTAACGAGTCTAAACCTAAAATTTTCGCCCGTTTGTTTAAAGAGTAGAGTCAAACAACCTTCAAACTCATCAAAATGGACTAATTTACACCCCTAAGAATAACAATAATTTATTTTAAAATTTAATAATGAAAATCTCACTATAACCAATTTGGCAATTTTTTATAATATTAGCAATTATATTTTAGACAAAAAATAAAACCGACTCATTATTTTATTTTGTATTTTTTACATTTTACCAAACAGCCCCGTAATTTTTTATTTTGTCAGATGGTGATTTTGACAATTCGAAAGATTATAAGATTGTTCATCTTTCATAAAATAAAAAATAAATAAATAACGTTATGGGCATTGACTTGTCCTAACGAGCTTTTATTACATTCAGTGAACGTACGCTCCTCTATGTTCGGTTTAGGCAAAAAAGCGTCTGTACAACTCGGTACTCGGTACTCGGTACTCGGTACAGGCGCTTTTTTTACCTAAACCGAACGTAGATGAGTGTACGTTCACTGGATAAAATAAAATTTCCCTTATTTCAGCTGAAAATTTACAATTTTGAATCTTTCTTAATCAAACTCATTCTTTCCTTTCATTGCATAAATTGCAATCATCTTCCCAATCCTAAACAAGATATTCTTCCCTGAATCCATATCTCTTAAATTTCTGACAGAATTTCCTCTTAATCATTTAACAGACGATGCTTAGGACGTTCTCCGAGCCGGAGGTGGACAACAGGTGGCCGGCGGCCACTGCTCATCTTCCGGCCTTGCCGGAGGAGGTTGGGCAACCGCTTGCTTCGGCTCCGGCGACGGATAGCAATAGCTCTCAGTCGTCACCTCAAACCAGTTCCTACTCGGCTGACTCCATGTGAGTTCCAGATCATTTTAATTTACATGTTATTATTATTATTTGAAAAAAAATCGTGAAAGTACCTCCTTGAGAGATAAATCTACAAAACTTTAAAAAATTTGTAAGTTTTATTGCTTTTTTGATTGAAAGTTTATGAATTAGAATATTTTGTCCAGAATTTAATAAAGATAAGAATTTTAAAATTACAAGATTTATTTTGAGAAAAAAAATAAATTTTAAATTTATGAATGGAATTTAAAATCTATCCTATTTATAAAAACTAGAGTTTTTAATCACCATTATTCATAAAAATACGAAGAATTCATGATTTATTCACTACAGTGGAATATCAGAACAAGAATTCTCATGCAAAATTATTAAAAAAATTAACATTATTACATTTCCAAAATTACAGGAATCATTTTCCATAATTTTTTTTATCTCCATCATTTATTTTTCTTCAAAAATTTTGTCTCTTTTTTTTTCACTTCATGTCTGTTCTTCACTAATGATTTTGCCAGCAGCGGCTTTAGTTCTTGGCAAGAACACGACATTGCCAGCATCGAATCTTCTCCAGATCCTTTTCTTCCACCATTTACAGGTTCTCTAATTCTTTCTATAAAAATATCAAATTGTGGAAAGATTTTTGCAAATTTCTCTGTAGTTTTTTATTTGATTAATGAACAAGATAATTGGCCTGAGAGTAACAGGCGAGAGAAGCTCATCAATGGCTGCTGATCAGCTTACGACAAGGAACCAAAATGATGTGAGTAAATATTAAAAAATAATAATAATAACTAATGTATTTATATTTAATTTGTAATTTTGTATGATTTTTAGGCCAATCAAAGGAGAGAAAGTTGGATGCTTGATGAAAGTGAGAACATAGAAATTACAGTCAAAAATGCTAAGAGGAAGAAGAAGACTCATCTTCATACTGAAGAGGAACTCCATTGCCTTTTGCCTTCCTTTGAATCCACTTCTTCAACAAGGATGGTAACCACTCATCCAACACTAAAAGTAATTAAGCTTTTTCTTATTTAAAAAATAATTTATATATGTCTTAAATTATTTTTTATTTCATGAATAATATTCAACTCATAAATAAAATTTTAGCTCGTTTACCAGACGAATTCAGTTGAACTTTAAATCTCAACAATCTTAAGTTTATTTTGGATAGCTTTCTCGCTGATTTGTTTTTCATGCTAATACTGTGATTTCGATTGGCTACTGTTTTCTTGTTATTTTTTTATAGCATTTAAAAAAAAATAATGGAAAGCAGCTTTTTATAAATAAGACTTCATTTGGGACAGCTTTTTCATTGTTTTCTAAAAAGGCATTTTAATACAAAAAATTTTGATTTAAGAAATTTTTTAACTAAAATACTGCTTTAGAAAGCATTAAGAAAACTGTCACAAATGAACCCTAAAATAACTAAGTTCTTTCCACATAATAACTTTACAATCAACTTTTTTCCCTTAATATCACATTATAGTTTTTCATTATCATTAAATTTCAGACATCACTGGCTAATTAGGATACTAATTATCAGCCTAAAAGTATAATTAAACAAATAGAAAATGATAAAAATTTGACTCTTATTTCAAGTTATTATTAGTACTACTATAATTACTCTTATATGCATTAAATCATTTACTCCAATTAATTTCAAAATTTTATTTTCCCATTTTTCACTAACATTTATATGCATGTTAAACACTTCATTAGGTGAGAAAAGCGAGGAGGAAGACCCAAAATATTGGAGTTTATATAACTGTTCTACAGAAGCTTGTTTCTCCTTTTGGCAAGGTAAATTAATAATAAATTTTATTATAATAAATTTATAAATTGTATGCATTTTTTTTATTTTTTATTACTACACTAATTAACTATATTTATTTTTTAAAATCTGTTACAGACTGATACTGCTTCAGTGCTTCATGAGGCTTCAGTTTACATTAAGGCTATGCATGAGCGGATTAAGGTATGCTTATTTGAATGATTAAGATTTAAGCATTTTTTAACTTCTTAATTAGTGGATCTAAACATCATTATGATGAAATTTTAACGCAGTTGCTGAGCAAAACACATCTGGAATCGATTCCTCATGATCTAGTTGATCAGGTAAACGCATGCGATCAAGTTTAGTAACTTCTATAGTAATTTAAGAAAATTAATTTTGATGATTAAGATTTTATTTGGGACAGCTTTTTTACTGTTTCTTATAGCATCTTTTTAGAGAAAAGTACTTTAAGAAGCACCAAACAAAGGCTTCGTTTGGGACGGTTTTACTAATGCTTCTTAAAACGCTTTCTAGTACAAAAGTTGAAATTTTTGTGCTCGAAAGCTTCTTTAAGAAGCAGTAATAATATAAAAGCCGTCCCAAATGAAGCCAAAGCCTAAGACTTTGCTTGGGACAGCTTTTTTACTGCTTCTTAAAGTAACGTTTTAATAAAAAAATTAAAATATTATAACTAAAAATTGCTTTAAGAAACAACAATAAGTAAATCATGATAAATTAATTGCTTGCAGGGTATGAACAATGGACGTGATCAGAGATCAGAAAGCTTGCGAGGAATGGGGCTTTGCTTGGTGCCAATCTCACCGTTGATCATAAGCATTGTGAATCATGAACCGTCGGATGATTGCATGAGTGAGAGAGTGCTATAGCCAACCGCAGATTTTTTTTTTTTTTTTTAGGGGATAGAATCTGTATTTGAATTTGAATTATTATTCAGAGAACTAAATCAATACAATTGGGCGCCTTTCACTATCAGATAGTGGCGAAGAGATAAGAATTAGGGCTACTAATTTTGTTTATATTGTGAGGGATGATATGGACTGAATCAGGGTTGATTTCTTCCTGCATAAAAGAATGGCGTTGATTTTAGTTGTTTTGTTTTAAAGAAAAAAACTTGGTATATGAGTTACACGCTAATGATTAAGGGACAAAAAATGATGTCAACATTTAGATTGAGATGTAAATAATGATGTGTTGATAAAGGCTTCGTTTGAGACGATTTTCTTATTGTTTTGTAAAGCTGTTTTTAGTAAAAAATCTCTTGAAAATAGTAAAAAAAATTGTGGTCTAAAGCTATCTCAAACGAAGCCCAAGACATGAAATATGAATGTTGAATGTGATTGTTTTTAAAAATATGAAGCAATAACGTATATTTAACATTGATGTTTATGTAGAGTTTGCATAATCTACACGAATTTTGAGATAATATTTGTTTTGAAATTTTCTAGAATTAAATTAAGTATCATCTCTGAATTTGGTATGTTTATAGTTAAATCGAGTGATTCGACAAGAAGAATCTAATGAGCCCATGATCCTTTATTCCAACGTAATTAAGGCACTTAACTGGTGAGTAAGTGTTTCATGATTTAAGGAATTAATATGGACCGTACAATTGAGTGTTTTGAATTTTGATCAAGTTTATCAAAATGTTTATCTCAAAAAACCTATAAACAGAGCCTCATGATCTATATATAGGGGAAGTGTTGAAAGAAGAAGAAAGCTCCATTGCATTTTGTAGCCTTAGTTGTCGAGAACCACCACCTAACTTCGTCACCACTAAAGACCACCGCCAACAATCATCTCCATCATGTCCGAATTCCTATCAAGATTTAAGCCCATTATTAGATTTCAATTGTCCGCTTTTGAACACCATACTTTTGTAATTTAGAGAAATGAGACAATTTATTCTCAATTAATACTATTCTTTTTCAACTGTGAGGTATTAAAGATTCTTGTATTTCCTACTATATAATGAATTTTTCAATTGTGCCAAGGCAAATAATTTTTTTTTCTTTTTGGATTTTCTACAAAAAAATTTTTAATCTCTTATAAATTTTATCTATGCATGTTAAATTTTTGTCAAAAGCTTAGACTTATATCTTTTAATCTATCGACTCAAAATTTCTAATAAGTAACAGTTTGGTACCATCTGTAAATAACATTCTCACTATGCTACAATTATTTTCTCAATAGCTAACAATCAATCCCACAATCAATGTCACCAAAAGATAAATGGTGAAAGCACCCTAGTCCTTAAGACATAAGCCCGCGGATGGTTCTACTCACTTTCGGGCAGAACAATTCATATCTTTGTTGATTAATTTAGCCATGCTTTTTGTAGAATAATTCATCACCATTCGAAGAATCATCAAAAACTCCACCTATCTTTCCTGGATCAGTCTAAATGAGGGAGAAACACCAAAAAGAGTACTTAAAAAAATTATTCTGAAGTAAGCCAAATTTTTGGAGTAGATATGAAATTACAAAGAGGTGTTTTCCTTGGAGATCTACGCCCTAGACCTTTCTATTCTTAACCGATGCGAGAGATTATTCGTTCTTACGACAATCTCATTCATTAAGTAGAAGCTCAAATAACTGCAAACGAGGTTATCAATGCTCATTGAAAATAATTAAAACAATCATCCACCAAACATAAAACTTCATACGAAATTGATCAACCACTCCAACGAAGAAAGGAGGAACAGTCAAAAAAATCATATATAATAAATTTAGCCAAGGTCACCTAATTGCTCCCTTTTAAATAAATCCAAGACTAATATGTTGATGGAAATTCAAAATATTGAACACCTCAAGTAGCTAGTCAAAAGCACTACTAAGGAATCCAATGGTGGAGACCAATCTCAATATTATAATTTCCACCATTCAAAACGATATCAAATATAATTTTATTTTTAGTTGAAATAGGAGATTGAACGTCTAATTTGCCACAGGCCTTTACGTCATTATTTACAAAAACAACTTGTGAGTCGCCAATCTCAAAATAGAAGAGATCAAAACCTTGGATGATTACATGAGTGAAGAGTGCAATGATCAATCGCATAGAACGAAGAATCAGAGGCATTAGAACGAAGAATCAGAATTTTTTTCTTCTCAGAACGGAGAAAATAGAGGTGTAGCAAAATGTATTTTGAAAAAGTCAGGTAAACAAACAGTAAAATAATAATTTTTTCACCGACCAATCAAAGGAGGCCTAAATTGATAATGTAAAACCCTCTAGGTTTTATTTATTTATTTATTTATTTTTAGGGGATAGAATTTGAATTGAATTATTATTCAGAAAACTAAAGCAATACAGTTGGGCACTTTTCACTATCAGATAACGGTGACAAGATAAGCATTTTGTCTACTAATTTTGTTTATAGTGTGAAGGTTGATTGTATTTGTTTTATTTCAAATGAAAAAAACTTGGTAAACATTTAGATTCATAATGTATTGATATAGACACCAAATATTAATATTGATGATGATTGTTGTTAAAAAATATAAAGCAATAAGACATATGGGCCTATATAACTATTGTATAGTAATTCATAAATTAAATAAATATAAAATAAATGCACTCTAATTTATATAATTATAAATATTATTCTTATGCAAAGAATAAATAAACATTATAAAAAAGATAAATGTAAGAAAAAAATTAAGTATTAAATGTATATTTTAATTGTCTTTCAAAATTAAAGTAATAATAATTAGGGGTGTCAAAAATGGGTCGTGTCAAACCCAACAGCGACCCATTGCTGTTCGACACGACCTGAACCCTACCCTTTTTTTCAAACGGGTAAGATTTTACAAGCTGGACTCGACCCGGCAAAAAATCGGGTTAACCCAACCGGACACAAATAACCTGGGGTTGGCAAAATTTGTTATCAAACGCGTGGGTTGGTACTATTTTCGGTAAAAAAGTGTCAATTAGGATTTTTTTGATAAAAAACTGGTTATTTTGGGTTTTCGGGTCAATTAAACCCGACTCGGTTTTTGAAACAGGTCGATTTGTTGAACCCGTATCCGACCCATTTTACTTCCAGATTGATGCTAACCTGGAATCTTTGGGTCGGATACAGATCGGATTTTTGGGTCGTGTCAAATATTGACTATGGAGTATGGACCAAATGTTTTACTCATTAACTTTTCAATATCATTGTTATTTTATTTTAGTCATGACAAGTATATTAGCTTAATTATGAACAAGTCTTCCCAAATTTATCCACACTGATTAGGATGGCCAATTTTAGTTTTTGTCTAAATTTGACTCGCTCGTAGATCTTTGTGTAAGATTCTTGATTGAAGTTTAATAATAATGGTTCTTTGCATTAACTCGCATAATGACATAAACATTTTCAATATCATCTTGATATTATATATCATGAAAAATAAATAAATAATAAGTAATAAAATCACTAAAAAGTTACATGAGACAAACAAATTAAAAACTTATAAATAATTCTCAATCAATTGAAGTAAAGATGATGATTTTTTTTTTTTGCAAATAAAGATAAAAAAATCTAGGGAATATGAAATTAATCATCAAATTGTCATTATAGTTAAATTATCATATGTGATAACTAATTATAGTTGAAATATTCAGTATTTATTATTATTATATATAATACTTATTGTTTTTATCATTTTATTATTATTTTCCAAAGAAAATTTCATTAAACAAGGGAAACAATACAACAACAGCCCAAAGAAGAAAGCTACATATAAGAAAATTATAGATAGAAGAAAGACCAATTCATGACAGGCCGAACAACCAGATCAAAATATGGTTGCCAGGCTAGGGTCATCCATGGAGGAAAAAGAGCCAAACACAAAGAATCCAAGGTCAACAGGATTACCAAAATCAAAGACCAAAAGACCACCAAGGTTGCAACCAAGCCTGAACATCCACGAGGCATGCAGAAGAACTGCTTCGTCATCGTCTAATACCAAAAACATAAAGTGACAGGCAATAAAGTCAAGCAAACGAACTCCAAACCAGCCCAAAACACAAATACTGAGAGCAGCAAGGGATAATAGAGATACATCCCGACAACCAAAATCAACAAAATAAGGAGAAAACCTACCTCCAAGATTTGCAATGACGCTATTTTCCACCATGAGAGAAAGGGGGACCCAAAGCCCTAGAGATATCCAAACCATACAAGCCTTGTAAGGCCCAAACTTCATCCTCCAATTCATCATCCAGATTGCACGAAGAATCTATCAAGTCATCCAACCAATCAATTTGTCTCAAATAGGACTCCCCTGCTCGCGACAAAATCCTTGATTTAAAAAACATTAGGAAAAATAAGCCCCACAAGAACATCAACCAAAGCATCACAATCAATCCCCTCAACAGAGGGAATCCTGACCAAAGCATCCAAATGATCAATAGAAATATTGCCAGCAACCATCGTAGATCCCAGGAGGGGAGGAACATCAACCACAACACTGGGGACATCCACAACCCCAAGTGAACTGTAGAGATTTCAAGAACAGGAAGAAGATGACAGAGAAAGGAAAATGTTCTGTCTCACCTACCGAGAGCAGAGTAATCTTATTTATAAGAGATTACAGGTATTTTGGTAAATAACAGTAATTACAATTTAGTATTACAAATACAAGTGTCCTAATAGCCCCCCTCAAGCTGATCAATCGAAGAGATTGTGAGCTTGTTGCGAAGAAGCTTGAACCGAGGAGTAGACAAAGGCTTTGTAAGTATGTCAGCAGTTTGATCGGTAGTACTGATTGGTAAAAGATTAATGTGATTTTCCTGAATTTGATTACGGACGAACCTATGATCAATTTCAATATGCTTTGTTCTCGCATGAAATACAGGATTTAATGCAAGAGCGATTGCAGATGTATTATCACAAAAGAGATCAATAGGTTCATGGTGATCGATGTGAAAATCGTTCAAAAGCCTTTTTATCCATATTGTATCTGCGGTTGCCGACGCCAGCGCCCTATACTCGGATTCGGTGGATGATCTGGCCACTGTAGTTTGTTTTTTTACAGCCCAGGAAATGAGCGTATTGCCAAGGAATGTGCAATAGCCGGAAACCGAGCGCCGAGTATCAGAATCTGCTGCCCAGTCGGCATCAGAGTAAGTTTTCAGCTTGAGATTCGACTTTGAAATGGGCAAGCCGAACTCCAGCGTTCCTTTCACGTATCGAAGGAGTCTTTTGAGAAGATGAGCATGTAGAAGAGACGGATCGTGCATGTGTTGGGATAAATGATTGACGGCATAAGCTCGATCTGGACGAGTAATTGTCAAGTACTGTAGGGATCCAAGAATTTGTCTGTACGTAGTGTTGTCAGCAAGTGTCGAGACGTCAGGAATATCTGTAGGGAATTTAGTGCACGAGGGATTTGCTACAGCATTGCAATTGAGGAGATTAGCTTGCTGTAGGATAGACTGAGCATAAGAATATTGTGACAAGAAATACTTATCGTTTTGTTTCTGAATTTTGATCCCCAAGAAGTGATTAGCTTCTCCGAGATGCTTCATAGCAAATCTTTGATGAAGCTTGACAATGAGATTCGAGATTGCAACTTGATCGTTTTCGGTAAGCAAAATGTCGTCAACATATATAAGTAAATAGATTTTCGTGTTGTTTTTGGCCATGGTAAGTAGTGACGGATCAGCTTTGCTATGCCGAAATCCCAACGTAAGTAGATGATCCGTGAACGTCGTGTACCATTGCCTTGGGGCTTGTTTTAGTCCGTAGATAGCTTTACGCAGGAGACATACATGATTTGGATTTGCAGCATCTTCGAAACCTTTGGGTTGGCGCATATATATTGTTTCGTCTATACGTCCATGGAGGAAGGCATTCGCGACATCTAGTTGTTGCACCTGCCAACCATGAAAAAGAGCAATTGTAAATAATACACGAATCGTAGGTAGCCTTGCTACCGGACTGAAAGTTTCATCGTAATCTAAGCCGTGTTGTTGTCTATTTCCCTGAGCGACAAGCCGAGCTTTAAATCGAGCCACTGATCCATCCGAGTGCATTTTGGTGCGGTATGTCCAGCGACATCCAAGTATTGACGTATTTTGAGGTGGCGGTACAAGAGTCCATGTTCCTTGTTGTTGCAAAGCATGAAATTCCTCGGCCATAGCAGTCCGCCATTGACTGTGTCTGTTAGCTTCAGCAAATGTAGTAGGCTCCAGGATAGGTGGAGAAGGATGATTGTGCAGAAGATTGAGACGTATTGTCGGTTTGAGAGACCCAGTTTGAAGACGAGTTTTCATAGAGTGACGAATGGGTTGGCAAGGGGGCGGGGTAGTAGAGATATTTCTATGAGGAAGGGTATTAGGACTGTCATTGAAGGAAGTGAGATTGGTGGAGCAGGATTGAAAAGTGGAAGAAGTAGTAGAATTGAGAGGGGGAGTAGCCGAGGTCATGACAGTAGTAGTAGGAATAAGAAGCGACGGTGGAATAGATTCATGTGTTACCTGAACCTTAGAATCAATTTCTTGAAACGGAAAAAGATTCTCAATGAACGAAACATGACGCGAGATAGTAATGCGATTGGATGCTTTGTCTAAGCACTTGTATCCTTTGTGAAATTCAGAGTATCCCATGAAGACACAAGGAACAGCTTTTTGTTGAAGTTTATGTCGCGTATGTTTCGGTATGAGCGGAAAACACATGCATCCAAAAGTGCGAAATTCATTGTAATTGGGTAGAATATTAAACAAGATTTGAAGGGGAGTTTTATGATGTGTATTAGGCGACGGTAGTCTGTTGATCAAATAGATAGCAGTAAGCATGGCATCCGGCCAGTAAGAGCTGGGAACGGCTGCAGTTTGAAGCAATGTGCGAGTTGTTTCTACCACATGTCTGTGTTTTCTTTCAGCTGTGCCGTTTTGCTCTGGCGTGTATGGACAAGAAATCTGATGTTGAATACCGGTATGTTCTAGATACGTCCGGAGTTGAGTATTGACGTATTCAGTGCCTCCATCAGTGCGGAGAGCTTTTACTTTGTTGCTAGTTTGGCGTTCAATAAATTTAAGAAAGTTAATAATAACCATTGTAGCATCAGATTTTAATTTGAGCGGAAATAACCATGTAAACCGTGAAAAATCATCAATGAACAAAATATAATAGCGATATCCCTGATGAGAAGAGACCGGTGAAGGTCCCCAGACATCAGAGTGTATCAAAGCAAGAGGTTCAGTTTTACGAGATACAGAATTTGTAAAGGGTAACTTATGACCCTTACAAGTCATGCAAGAAATACAATTGAAACTATGTTGCGGTATATGAAGCAGAGGGTTCGAGTGAGCAATATGCTGAAGAATCTTTTGATGCGGATGTCCTAGTCTGTTGTGCCAGGTAGTAGAAGACGTTCGAGTAGCCGCAAATGCAGAAGGTCTTGTGCTGGAAACCGGCTGATTGATCGGGTAGAGACCATTTTTACATGGTCCTTGAAGAAGTGTTTGCTGCGTCATCAAGTCCTTAACAGTGAAACCAAGAGGATCAAATGTGACCGAAATATTGTTATCTTTTACAAGGTTAGAAATAGAAATAAGATTATATGAAATTGCTGGAAGATGCAAAATCTGAGACAAAAGGAGCTTACGATTTGGGGTTGGAAGGAGTCCCGTGCCCGAGTGAGCAATGGGTATAGACCTTCCATCCCCAATGATTACGCTGTCCGAGCCTTGATGTGTTGTTGCAGTGGTAAGATTGTCAGCTTCATTCGTCATATGAGAGGAAGCTCCGGAGTCAAGGAACCATTCACTGGAAGAATTTGCAGTGTTGGCAAGAAGTGCCGTATTGGTTCTTTGAGTAGATTGCGGTGTGTAGGCGGTGTTCAGGCGGTGCCAGCATACATCAGCCATATGACCACGCTTGTTGCATATTTGGCAAGAAACAGGAGTTTGTTGAGTGGTGCGAATGTTGGGATTGGAATTCTGGGATTGGTGGTTGGAGTTTCTGCGACCACGACCTCTGCG
Source organism: Dendrobium officinale (assembly GCA_019514585.1). Classification (NCBI taxonomy): domain Eukaryota; kingdom Viridiplantae; phylum Streptophyta; class Magnoliopsida; order Asparagales; family Orchidaceae; genus Dendrobium; species Dendrobium officinale. The sequence continues at coordinate 53,825,782 of CM033690.1, read as the reverse complement.
CATATACAGAGCCGTGTTAGGATCCACCGGCGGAGGAATGCGAGCTGCTTCATTCTGTAGATGAATTTCTTCGCTGATTAAGAGCGCGTAAAGAGTATCAAGACTGATCGGGGTTAGCATTGTTCGGATAGAAGTTTTGAAGGGTTGATACTGCTGTGGAAGACCGTTTAGGATGTAGAGGATAATGTCTTCAGCGTCCACAGTGCATCCGGCTGAAGCAATTTGATCGACGATCTTCTTGATTTCAGTCAAATACTGCGTCATGGATAGGGTTTTCATCGAGAAGTTGTGCAGCTCGTTCTTGAGCTGGATGACTTTGGATCGGCAAGAAGATTGAAACCTTGTTTGAAGAACTTTCCAGATTTCAGAGGTGAGATCAAGGTGAATGATATAGGGTAGCACCGATGACGAAATCGTGGAGCAAATTGCCGCAGCAAGATTTCGATCGGTAATTTGTTCTTGCTCGGAAAGAGGAGCGATTTCAAGGAAATTAGCAAACCCATTTGCACGAAGTAATTTTAAGATCTGACTTCGCCATATGGGGTAATTGTCGGTGGAGAGTTGATGCGGAACAAGCGTTTTGAGATTAGAGACGACAAATTTGAGGGAGGGAGAAATGGTAGATTGAGAGGAAACGTCACCGTGAATGTCGTCAGATTGAGACGAGAGAGGACGATGATCGGCCATGGAAAAATTGATTCAGGAAAGAAACCTATCTGATACCATGTAGAGATTTCAAGAACAGGAAGAAGATGACAGAGAAAGGAAAATGTTCTGTCTCACCTACCGAGAGCAGAGTAATCTTATTTATAAGAGATTACAGGTATTTTGGTAAATAACAGTAATTACAATTTAGTATTACAAATACAAGTGTCCTAATATGAACCAAGGCACCCATCCATCTGAAACACACCATTATCCGCCTCCACCTCCTCAACAATAGGAGCAGCCAAGTCATACAAATCCTCACAATACTCACCAAGAGCATTCAACACAACGCTCACTCGGTTGAAGGACAGCAGTAGGCAAAACTAAAACATCATCATGGTGTGAAACACCATCACCTAACTCTACAACATCACAATAACAGGACCCACCTCATTAAGCAAAGGAGACACAACAGTCATAGTATCATTGTTAAGAGGAGTAATATCATTAACAGCTATCCCCTCATTAAGCGCCACCTCAACCAAATCATTAACAGGATTATCAGCCACCTCCACGACGGTCACCTCAGGAACAGAGGGACAAACATCCATCTTAGGGAATAATATAGGGCAAACCTCCTTAGAATGACCCAGCGTTTTACAATGAGAGCGATATAATGGGAAAACTTTCATTTCAATATTTTGGATGTATCCCATCAATTCAGAGCCAAGCCACACCTGGGAAGCATAACGTTTCGTGATATCTAGTTCCACAAGAATTCGAGTAACAGACGGCCGATTGCCGATCGAAGTGGGATTGTCAATAATTAAGCTAAACCATGAAGAATGCGAGTGAAAAAAGATGAGGACTCAAACTGGGAAAAAAGACCCAAACATGCACAATAGGCGACTCAACATTAACGTCAAAAAGGGGAGACCACTTAAACTACTTCATGAAATAGTTAGCGATGAAATACGATCGGTGAGAGAAAATCCTACTGTAATCTAGGTCATTAGCTAGCTTGATCAATACATTTTTAGGATTCAAGATAGTAACCGAAAATGTACCATCCAGCTTGAGATTAAAGAAGAATTTCCAAATCAAATCCAGAGGCGGGTGACGGCCCGAAAATTTACCTACCAACCCAAACTCAAAAGGCGCGGCAAGAGATAATAATTCCTCATATGAAATGATTAAAGCAGACAAACCACGTTGACAAAAAAAAACTTTGAGCGGTGGAAAACCAGGCGAATCAGCAGATAAAGCATCATGAAACGATTTCGACTTCACCTTGCCATCCAAAAACCTAGGATCCCCAAGCCGATTTGCAGCCATACTGAAGAAAATAGCAAGAAATCAAAGGTTTAGGGAAGAAGAAATATCGAACGCCAGACGCCACATACAGAGCCAACAAACCCTAGACATCATGCCCATGAATGACTTGAATTTGGCTGGGGCAAGTGTCAGGCGTTCGGGCTGGCGTCGAGTTCGCCTAGGCCCTCAATGGAGCGAGGGAAGAAGAGGCGGCTGTATTCCGGTCTCTGGCGTACGAATAGGGAGTCTGAAGTAAGGGAAATCGGGCTTCGGCTGGGCTTATAACAGGAGAGAGCACAGAGGGAGAGGGGTCAGCGTCGGTGCTTCATGGAGTTCGATTTTATTATTTTCATCTATATATAGGCACATATGTGCTTTCACTAAATATAGAAATTAAGGAAAAATATATTTATTTTATATTTTATATTATGATATTCAAGCAACATGATTTATTATTTATTGTGACCCTTATTCCCTCAGCATATGGAAAAATTATTCTGAATGGACACCGTTCCATCTAGAGGCGAATCAAAGCGTACCAAGTCACCAAGTACACAGTGGGTACACAACAGCGGAACACAACACCTGTGTGACGTGGCACTCTCTAATTTGCCTTTAGATGCGTACGGTATCCACACGGACAGCTTTTTTATTACTTTCTAATACAAAAAATTTCTAGTTCAAAAAAATTTTTATCTAAAAAGTTACTTTAAAAAGACAAAATATTAATATGTCAAATATTTACTTCGGTACATTCAAGGCACCTCAAATTATGGAGAAATTATTATGTGCAGTCACCAGACAGTTCAGAAACGAATTAGGATGAGTCACGTTACCTTGTTACATAGCACAGATACACATCAAATGATGATGTGATATGTCCTGATTCATCTCTGAATGGACTCCGATGACCACACCTAATAATTTAACCATATTATGACCCCCCCTACCCCTCCGAGGCTCCGATCAAGCAGCAATTGCGTGCTTACTCTGATTATTCTTACAAGTAGATGCCAATGAAGTAAAATCTACTACTACAGCTTTTAGGTTTTCAATTCTCCGCTTTCTAAATTTATTTATGTTATGTTCAGTTTTATTTAACAATGGCTCAGTACCACATACTAAGCATAAATGAAGATTAGTAAATTTAATTAATTTATTTACGATATATCTTAAAATTATATTTCTAATGTTAAATATATATATTTACAAAAAGAATTATCGAGAAGAGAGACTATTACATTGGAATTGCATAAACTTATTAGCAATGAGATGATCAATAGTGGGTTGCCATTAAATTTAAAAAAAAAAAACTTTATATATTATAGAAAGTTTTATCCTAATATGAGATTTTGGCCCAATTTGTTATTTAGCAGATTTGAGGACAAAATAATCTCCCCATTTTACTTGCTTATATTCAAAACGGGCGTCTCAATGAGATGAATCCAATGAATTCAAGATTGAAATCATCGAAGGCATGTACTCAACTTGATGTGGGGCAGGGGTGTCAATTCCGGTCAATGGGTCGGGTTCGGGTTGAACCCGACTTGACTCGATCTTAAACGGGTCGACACTAACCTGATCCGATTTTGCAAACGGGTCGGAATTGTTAACTCGAACCCGACCCCTTTTTCAAACGGGTCGAAAAGCCAAACATAAACCCGGATTTTCCGAATCGGGTTCGGGTCGGGTCAAAAGTTGACACCCCTAATATGGGGAAATCATTGAAAAGGCATGAGCAAATAAGATCCAAAGAGCTCTTAGGGATCTAAATAGTAAAAACTATTGGAATTCCAAAAATATTCATTCATATATCTCTTCTTAGAACCATTCTATTTATACTAATCACGTAGAAAAACTTAGAAAAATCTAGAAGTATCTAGAAACAGCTAACAAACTAAAATAGTTATGTCTAAGGATCATTTTTACTAAGATTTTATGCACCACAACTCTTATAATTGAGGTAGTAAACTCTCCCTAGAGGAGTCATGAAGTTGCTTATTCACTTACATAAATTGCTAAGGGATCTTGATAGCTTGTTTGCCAACTTAAGGTTGAATTGCAAGTAATTGTTAGTGGTGGTCGTCAAGAATGGTTGCTGGAAATTGCAAGAGACCTTTTTAATTCTCTCAGCTCTTCTTCCTCCCCTTTTATAGAGAACGAGGTGACCCTTTATATAAACTTTTTGAAATGGTCATTTAGACATATTTAGCTAGTATTCAAAGCACTGCATTTTACTGTTTATATTGATCCCATCAATTATAAATCGTTTATCAAACATTTGAATGCCTTAATGACGTATGAATTAAATGATCTTGGGCTCGTTAGATTCATCTTGTCGAGATGCCCGTTTTGACTATAGATATGCTATAATTGAAAATCATTTGGTCCATCAATCTTTATTTAGATGTTTCTAAACATAATTCATATGATTGGTTTGAGTTCATGTAGAGCTAGATCACAACAATTTTGATATTATTGGCTTCATCTATTTGAGACATTCAATGATGGTATAAAGTTTGGCAAAATCGGAGTTAGAGTGATCCTAAATTTTATTATGAAAATTTTCAATTCAGATATTATCTTGAAATTCATTTCAACAAAAAAATTTTTTATAAAACAAATAAAAAATAAAAAGTAATAAAAAAATTGCCTCAAATAAAGTCTAAATTTTTATTTGAGATAATTTTTTAGCTATTTTTATAACAGTTTTCTAATATAAAAATTTCATAAAAATAACAAAAAAAAAACAATAAATTGTTCCAAATAAAACCTAAATATTGAAAAAATCAAATCTTTGCTGGACGAGTAAACTAATTATTGAATTAAAAAGCTTAATTTTGATTTTGTGGAGTGGTATTATCACACTTAAATGAAAGCCGGACAGAATTTCAAAGCACACCGCGTGTGAAATCGACCAGATGGCCTTTGACGCCGACTTCTTAGACTCGTCGCATTTCTTCTTACCAAACACGTACCATTTCGCTTTCAAAAAGCTTCCTTTTCTGATTAATCAATCAGTTCATCATTTAACTAATTAATTACTTCTCATCCACCACACCTAATCGGCAGTCAACGGCTATCCATTTTCACTCATAAGTCCTGCGGTCAACCACTCATTTTTCTTCATTCGCCGCATGATGCGGCGTAAGAATAAGATCAGACCGTTCAATTCCCCACCTTTTTCCAACTATATTTATTAAACTGGACAGCTGCGTTCCTTCTTGTTCTCTTGCTATTGTCCGCGGCATCGGCGTTTTTTTGAATCTGCTTCTCCTCCCTCTTGGGTGAAGGAAAGGTGAAATTTTGATTCTTCTCTCTGCTTTGGATTCAGGGAGAAAATGGCTGTAGTGAACAAAGGGCGAGCAGAGCTCTGTTCAAATCCGGAGAGGACGAAAGTCTGGACGGAGACGATGAAGAAGAAGAGGGTTTCTGTTGTTTATTATCTCTCAAGGAATGGGCAGCTCGAACAGCCTCATTTCATGGAGGTCACTCTGTCTTCAAGAGATGGACTTTATTTAAAAGGTATCTATCTGTTTAAAAATAGTTTTCCATTTGCTCACTGCAAAATCCTTTCTTGCTTGTAAAAATCTGTTCTTTATTGGTTTGGAATCGCAGATGTTATTGATCGTCTTAATTTCCTTCGAGGAAATGGAATGGCGAGTTTGTATTCTTGGTCATCAAAGAGGTATGTCTGTAATTTGTTTAATTTTTTTTAACTGGTTTTGCTCTGTTCCAAGTTCTGATTTTGTCGGCGTTTCTAATTTAATTAGGAGCTATAAGAATGGATTTGTGTGGCACGATCTCTCTGAAGACGATTTCATATATCCAGCTCATGGGCAGGAGTATGTTCTCAAAGGATCCGAGCTTCTTCGATCATCGTCTTCTCCGACGTCACAGGAAACTATAGACTCTGAGAGGGCGGATTTCCTGCCTGAGAGAAGGAAGAAGACGACGTCGGCATCGAGTTCCGTTGATTTCGGAGAATATATGGTCTACAAGAACAAATTGCTGGCAGCGGATGCTTCTGCGAAGGCAATGGATGCGGCTACGCAGACGGACGACGAGTGGCGAAGGCGGCGGCGGAGGGTGTTCGGAGAGGGTGATGGCGATGGAGAAAACAGAAGGGAAGTTGTGCTGGAAGAGGATAATCCGACGACGGAGCTCAGCTGCGACGAGATATCGCCGCCGCCATCTTCTTCGAGCACGGAGACATTGGAATCGCTTATCAAAGCCGACGGTCGCGTCGCTGTTACATCCGCCGTTGGCGGTGGAGATGAGAACGACCGGTCGGTGGCGGGATGCCCATCCGGGAGGTTCCGAGCGTCGGCGTCGGCGGTCCTGATGAACCTTATTTCTTGCGGCTCGATCTCGGTGAAGGACCACACCGTCAGCTGCGGCGGTGGAGGCAGGTACTTTCTGCCGCCGCGTGGCAGACCGACGGAGCAGCAGGAGGTATGGCAGTTTCTGAGAGTTTAGTCCTGGCGAATTATTATATGTTCAAAAATTTTTTTTTTTAATCCATCTATATAGATTTGATTTCAATTGCTTAAAATAATAAAATGATTTAAATTAGCTTATTATATTCTCTAATTACTATGATAATCAGATATTAAAAAACTGATTAGAATTTAGAAGGATCCATCCGACTCGAAGCAAATATATATATATATATATATAAACAATTGCAGTCGAATGCCGTTCAAATTCAAAATTGAAATTCTAACAAAATTATCATCTTTATGATCAGGAAACGAAAGAAATGGACGGTGCGATTGAAATGCCGAGCATCTCCGCCATCAGGCTTGAGGACAAGGAGTACTTCAGCGGCAGCCTCATCGAAACCAAGAAGAAAACTCTCGCCGGCGACGGCACCGCAACAGCGCTCAAACGTTCCTCTTCCTACAACTCGGAGAGGTATTTCCGAAGCGGTCTGATAGATTAATGTGGGCACCAGTGCATTGATCACTGACCGTCGGAGCTGATTTGTGTGCAGGAGTTCAAAGATGGAGATGGACAGCGGTCGGGGCGCGAGGTGTATTCCGGCCGGGAAGACAAAGGCGACGGCGACTGGGAGGAAGAAGATGGAGTTGGAGACAAAATAGCTTTGGAAATGGGGAAATTTTATAAGTGAGATGAATGGTCTGGCACGTAGTTAAGTTAGGAAGACGATGAAGGAGGTTAGGACTCTTTGTAATCATATTAAAGCGGATTAATTTCAGTGTTTTCTAAGTAAAATATCATATGGTTAGGTGAAATATTCAATATTTTGATACAATACATAGATTAATTTTTAAATAAATTTAATGATATGAAGATAATTCTAATTTAAATTATATCTAAATATTTTGAGATAAATTGTATTAAATATTAAAATAAGTTTAAAAAAATTTAATTTATTTTGAAATTGGGGAGTATGAATTTTATATATAAAAAATTTAATCTTAAAATAAATAATGATTTTTTAAGCTTCTCTTTATTCAAATTATAATAGAATAATGTGATATAATTTTTCTTTCTAAATTCTAAAATCAGTTGTGATGTCTCACATTATAGACAGTGGTGGAGCCAGAAAATTTATCAAGGGGGGGCCTAAATTAGTTTAGTAAAATTTATCAAGGGGCTGTTGTCATTTGAGGTTTTTGAAATTGAAGATCGTTTGAAATATCTCTCCATAATATTCCAACTCAAAGATGCCTTAAGATTAATTTGATTATATATCTATTCAAAAAACAAAAAATAAAACTTATAAAATCAACTTTATAAATGCAAATAAACAAACAATAATACTTGATAAATAAATAAAAAAAGAAAATAGATTTGTTCCTTCGCAAATTTCGGCCAAACATCCCAAAAAAATTCTCAAATTTTCATTTTTTTTCACTTCGACAAAATTTAAGTGTTTGTGCTTCAAGAGATTCCCGTTCTATGAAAATGATATATAAATTTATAGCTTGGATATCATATTTTACTTCAAGCAAAAAAATAAGGCATGATTCATCTTTTCATAAAACTAAATTAATATTAGTTTTTCTAGCAGCAGAATGAAAAAAAAAACCTCTAGGTCGTGCAAGAGAAGCTGTGGCTATGAGAGAAAAAATATTAATAAGGCGTGAAGATGTTTCTCACTGATTTTTTGAAACGATCTCTATTTCTCACTCTTGTTTGCAAGACATAATATTATAATAATGAGTGAAGGTATAACAAAAAGTGAAGGCGTGAAGCTGCAGCTGCGGGATTGCAAGAGAAAATGCGTCGTTGGTAGCGTGAAGGGCGTCCGAGACTGCGGAAAGGGCCGAATGAATGAACCGATAAGCTTTTTTTTTTTTTACTTATTTCACTAACCAGCCTAAGTGCCTAACCCGATTATTTTTTAATTCTTCACTCTCCATTCTCAAACAAGTTATGCTCGCTAGTTTACCTAGTCAGCCTGCCAATAAAGTCAAATCTTATCCATAAACAAATTTAAAATCAATACATGCAGCCCATTAAAACCTCAATTTGGAGTTTCTATTGGTTTAGATCCTTATATATTCTAAATTTTGTAATGCAGAAAATTAAGGGTCCCATTTCTTAATTACTTATAAAAAATGGCTCTACCAACAAATATCACATTTTCCTTATAATTATGTTTTCAAAGCAGATTATATATATGGTTAAAATATTGAACAAATTTCTCATCTTTTAAATTCTTTTATTTGACTTGAAACTGTTGGATCCAAGGGTGAGGGAAAAATAATTTCTTCGCCTCCGGATAACATGTCAAATCATTGAGAAAATATATTAGAAACGTATCTGAATCCATTGAAATGCATAATTGAGGTTTTCGATCTTCCACGTTTGAAGTGACGTTCTGCATGAGAGCAAGAGACCTATTCTTTTCACTCAAGATGGGAAATGAGGGAAATGAGAACTTAACCATATAAATTGAGGCTCACGACCCTCTTAGACTTTAAGTGTATTTATTTTATTCCAGCCGGTCATTAAAATAAAATAAGTTCTCAGCCTCTACACTATTTAATTCCATACAAATTTAAATGAGATGTCACATAAGTCAAATAATAATTTAATTGTTAAATATATCATGAATTTCAGTTCGAGTTTAAATAAAAAAAATAAAAAAGAAAGATAAATTTTGCTTGTTTGTAGCTATTGGAGTTGCTTTCCTAATTTTATTTAATGGAAGCAATCCAGCCACTTGCTTTCTGCGAATTATTACGTCTGGTCATCGGACATTCGGACATCCAATTCAGACGCATCATATCACCCAAGTATATTGGGACTCAATATATTTTAATGACATGACGTGTTTGAATTGATGTCCGAACAAATTCTGACACTGAACGTAATAATTTGCCCATGCTCTTGTTAACCTCCAAAAGAAAAAATTTTCCGGTCTACAGAGCCATGCCTTCCTCTCCGGGCCGTAAGCAGCGGGGGTTTGTTCCTGACCCCCCTCGGGGAGCGTAGTAAAAGTATTTTTGTCGCATGTGCTGTTTTTTATTTTATTTCTCTTTCTATCACTAAATTAAGAGTCACGTGACTTGAGCTTTCTTTGTTTTCTAACAGCTGTTTTATTTGAATGAATTTCTTATCTTATTTATTATCCCCGTTTGACTTTGGGAGCTTTCTCTGCTTTGTTTGCCGTGGTGGGATATAAAAAGCTACAAAGCTAATTTTATTACTGAAAAAAATTTGTTGAATTATCATCAAATCTTTTCTATATTTGGTCAATCAACTTTTTTAAAAGTTTATTTAGATTTAGGGTTCATTTTGGACAGCTTTATTATTGCTTTTTTTTTAAAAAAAAATTGTACAAAAATTTTAATTTTTATATAAGAAAATTATAAACAAAAGCAATAAAAAAGCTGTCTCAAACGAAACCTTAATTTGAGACATCTTTTTTATTCTTTTTAAAATATATAAATTTTTAATTCAAAAAAAAATTACTAAAAAATTACTTTATAAAGCTCTAAGTAAGATGTCCCAAAAGAAGTCTTAGTTGACCTAAATGTAAAGCTGATATTTCGTATTTTATATTATTTAGATTTTATTTAGCATAAATTTTTTATTACTTTATAAAATTATATAGGGAAATTAATTTTTTAAATTATTATCTACAACAATTTTTTTGGTTTGTGGGATCTAAAAATTTTTATATTTGGATGTTTTTTAAATCCATGAAAAATATAATTTTTAAGATATTTCAAATTTATACAAATTTTATTTTGGAGTTTTTACATCCATACCACTTTATATTACCTATTTTACATATTTAACATCTAAAACATAAATATTTCATTTACACCACCCTAACACAAATCTAACCTCAAATATACCACTCCGTCGATTAGGTCACGACGTTATCCCCCAAAATCGCGAGCTCTTCCCTTCCCGTGCTCCGCTGCATCTCCTCCGTCCTGCTCGGTAGTTCGAAGTGATCCAAGGTGTGTTCACGGAAGAAGGGGTTTCTCTCGTGACGTCGGATTGCATCACCTTTGCATCTGCTCCGAAGGTTTGGTTCCTTGCCGCATTTCGCTGTCTTGCTTTTTATGGTCGTTGTCGTCTGGGCTTTTTATTTCTTTCAAAATCTGCTGGACATTGTTGATAAAGCAAGCATCAACATGCATGAAGTTTATTGTCACTGTATTTTACAGAAATCTCTGCTCGGTAGTTCGAAGTGATCCATATTTTTTTTTTCCACTGTCTTTCAAAATTCTGCTTTAAGTTTTGATGAAGCAAGCAAAATGGATGAAGTTTATTGTCACTGTATTTTACAGAATTTTTTTTTACAGAAATTTTTTTCAGAATTTTACAGAATCCAGGTTTTTTTTCACTTTATTTTACAAAATATGCTTTAGGTTTATTTTACAGATTTTTTTTTTTCATATTTGACAGATTCTCTGTCGTGTTCCATCCCCGATGAGTTCAGTAAATTCTTCTGTTATGCAAGAAACACGACAGCATTCTCAAGTTTATTGTCACTTGCTATCGAGGACTTAATCGAGGCAGACAATTTTATAGGTGCATTCATAATCGAATAGATGACGACTGCAATTTTTTTAAATGGATAGATGAATTAGAAGAGTCTTCTCTTGACACACATTATGCTTGGAGAGGCATAGATGAGAAGGTTTTGAAGAAACTGGACCTGCTCATATTTCAGATGAAAGTCTTTATTGTGTTAGTTGCTATCGACATCATCATTAGGATGTAGTTTGCGTAACAATGTTTGTAATGGAACATCATTAGGATGTATTTTGCGTAACTTTTGTAAGTGTATTTTGCGTAAGTGTTGTATCTTCATTAAAGAACTTGTATCTTACAAACTTTTGGTATAAATGGTGTTTTGATTAAATTGTGTTGTTTGGTATATTCCTGTCAATACCTAATTCTATGTCATCATATTATTATACAAAAGCTATTCAGCTAATCATTCTATCAAAGTGCAATCAAACTAGTGAAATGGGGGGGGGGGGGGGGGGGGACTCAGTGAGAAAAGTTCCAGAAACTCATGTAACAACTCAAAGCTTAATTTTTGTAACATCTCCAAGGTCAGTTGTTTGTCCTCCAAGGGCGACAAAGCAGCAAAACAAACATTATATCAAGTGACTCCACCTGATATAGAAATGATTTGGTCATCAAGACATGATCGAGTTGATGAGATCTCAAGCATGGATTGGAAAACATAACAACCATAGGCATAAAACGTGAACGAATAAACTGGAAGAAAATCATTTTTGCTATTCAGCAATCAACTTACAGTTGGTCCATTGTCGCTCTTTTTTCTATGAAACGTGAACGAAGTACCAGAATTTGAACATTTTTTGCTGTTCAGAGTTGAAGCCCAGAATGAACTTCATACAAAAGTACGAGAATGAACATTTTCTAATACAAAATGAACTTCATACAAAATTCAAAACTTCATACAAAAATCAAAAATTCATACAAAAACCGTGTCATGGATGCATTTATAAACCATCAAGATATGAATATTCATATTCTTCAAATTCAAGTGGTTGCAAGTTCCTGGATAAATTTCTCTTATAGCATCGCCTAAACCCTTCTCCATGTCTGATATGAAAGCAAGTGGTTGCAAGTTCCTACCAATAGTATCACCCAAATTGCTAAGAAACCATGTCCATGTTTGTTTTGATTCAGTCTCAACCACCGCATAAGCTATATTAAATAAATCGTTATTGTCGTCAAGTGCACTTGCTGATAGAAGCATACCCAAATACTTTGATTTAAGGTGGCAAGCATCCATACTTATAAGAGGTTTACAACCACTAAGAAATCCATCAACACACACTTTGAAACTTACATAAAATCTTTGAAAGGCATGATCAGAACTATCAAATGTGTATGTTATATGTGACCCTGGATTTCTTTCAAGTAATTCAGCTGTCAATGTTGGTACTCATTTGTAGCTATCATCAACTGAACTGAAAATTGCATCACGGGCTCGTTCTCTTGCTCTCCATAGCTTCATGTAAGGTACTGATAAACCATATTCTTTCTCTAGATTGCTCTTGATTTCTTTCGGTGGAATGTCTGGGTGCCTCTTCACTAAATCTTGAATTTCATTAGCAACCCAAGTAGATGTGGAGAGTTTATTCCCTGCACGATTAACATCAGGACAAGTATGTACTCCATCTACTCTCCTTATTTGGAAAAACTGAGTAGCTTCACAAAGGGAAGCCCGAATTCTCCATTGACATGTTTGGTAAGAACATGTTGCAATAACACGTTTCTTATTACTTGCTTTAATTATAACATCAAAGTTATTTCTAATGGCTATTGATCGCAGAGCGTTTTTTAAAGTTATTGCATCATTGAAGAGTGTGCCAACTTCTAAATCTTTAACACCCATGTTTGTAATGGAACATTCAACCATCTCGTCTACACTTACAACCTCCATAGGATTTGAAATTGGTTCATTTCCATCATCTTCTTGAACTGCAACTACAATCTCAACACGTACATTCCCTTTCAATTGATTAACCAACTCATTCACATCATTGTTAGTAGTAAGAATTTTATATTCTTTGGGTGATGTTCTGCATATGTGGTAATACATAATATACTGATGTCCTTTGAGCCATGGACATATTCTATCTATTTCTGTTATAAGCTTGCAAATATTGATGTAGCCTTTTTCAAATTTAACAGTTCTTTGTTTGTCGCCATTGTACCTTCTCCTACTCCGAAAACCTCCAAATCTAAATGATACCAATATTTCCTCTTTTTGTTCTCCAGTGCTATCATTAGGGACTTGCATTAACAAACAAATAAATGATTTAATTTTAATTTAACTGTAACGCCCAAACTTTGGGATGTAGGAAAATAAAACTTGTTAAGTATTGATTTCACTGCATTAACAAACCAAATCATGCTTAAATAAAAATTTTGATTTACCTGCATTACCGACAGCAAGGTTTGCAAGATAAACTTTGCTATTTGCAAGATAAACTTTCCTCCCTTCCTCTTTTGGTTCGCCCACCGACAGTAGGTTTGCAAGATATCACGCAAAGCTCTGCTGACGGAGTGGTATATTTAAGTTTAGCGTGCAGAGCTCCGCTGCTGAACCGCGAGAGAGATAGCGCTCAGAGGGTTTGTTAATGCACCTCCCTCTTTTCATCCGCAGGAGATATAGCGCGCAGAACTCCGCTGCTGAACCGCGAGTACTAGTCATCGTCATGCACCTCCCACATCATTGATTTTTTTTTTTTTTTAATATAAAAAGTATAATGCAGTACTCTGTTAATGCAACATCGGATACCCATTCAATGGACGGGCTTGATCGATTAGATTTGTTGGGCTGTTGGGGTGCTCCAATTCACTCCCAGTCATCGTCATGGCCCATTCTCCAATCCTTCCTTAAAATTATTGTTGTCCATTTTGAAAGGCCCAATTACTGACCAGCCCATATATCTAGTCCAATTATCCTGACTAGTTTGTTATTTGATTGTTGTCTCTCTTTTCTCTATAACCATTAAACAGGCCGGTTTAGAGCTATTTGATTGGATATTCCTAAATATATAAATTTCCAAAATGTGTGAATTATTTGGCAGATATAAATCAAAATTATTAAAATATTTTTTATGTTATATTTTAAATATATTAAAATATGAATGGTGATTTAAGGGCTGATAGTAAAGGAATTTTTTTGTATTGAAAGAACTTATATATATATATATATATATATATTTGAATATTCCAAATTTCCTAAAAAATAAATATTTGAATATTCCAAATATCCTAAAAAAATATTTAGCACTTAATTTAGTTAAAAAAATTTAAAATATTAATATTTAATAATTTCACACTTTTAATAATTACAAAAAAGCCCTAATTTATAATAATAATTTATGCAAATAATATGTTATGTTCTCTTAAAACCTATTAATGACCAGGGTTTTCTCCTTCCACCTGCGCATTGCCTTCGAACATTTCTCCTGGATATACACTTTCCTTGTTCCTTAATACATGGTTTTTTTGTGATTAGCGGTTTGATGGCTGATAATTGTTTAAATGACCCTGATTTTTTGGTGAGGAAGTTTACTTCGCATTCATTTAGGGATGATCTGTCCAGGGATTCTTCCCGGTTGAAGTTTCTCAATCTTAAAATCACTTCTTGCAAGGGTATTCCGTCTTTGTGAATTTCTGATGAAGAAATTAAAGCTTTAGCTGCTCCGTTTGAGTTTGCTCTTATCGGAAAAATTTCTGACCTACGACCACTGATTGATTATGTTCATAAATTTTTCTTTAATATTAAGCTTTTGGAAGGATTTTCTACATTGCTTAATGTCAAGAACATTCTCATTAAGTTTTCAAATGATTTAGAGTATTGTCATGTGTTCTCGCATCGGTCTTACTTCGTTAGCAACTCTTACATGAAGTTATTTTAGTGGCCTCCTTATTTTGACATTAACATTGAATCTCATATTATCCCCATTTTGGTTTTATTTTCCAATCTTCGTCCACATCTGTTCTCTCCTCAGATTCTGCATGGGCTTGGTTCTTTGTTTGGTCGGCCTTTATGGACGGATAATGCCACTTCGAATGATACAAGTCCCTCAATTGCTCGTGTGCTTGTTGAGCTTGATGTTACCAAGTGATATCTTGATCAATTTTGGGTTTGTTCTAAATCTAAGGGTTATATACAATTGGTGGAATTTCAAGAATTTCCTCACTAATGTGGTCAATGTAAGGTTTGGGTCATGCTATATTTGAATGTAATATTGTGAATGCTCATATAGCTAATCCTATTAACAATATAGTTGGGGTGGGAGTGGTTTCGAATAAAAAATATGATGTTGATTGTGATCTCATTAGTAAAGATGATCCTGTTAGTGTGGAAAATAACAGCCTGGTATTGTTTTGCATCTACTTGAGTCGGCTGTTTCTTTGGGGAGGGCTGTTGAGTGTGATTTAGTGATCCCTGTTGTCTGTGCTCCTTCGATAGAGCATTGTGGGGTTGGTGTGTGTTGTGATGATGGTGATGAGGTTGACCATGTCGTGGTGGCTTACCCTTGGGGTGGGATGGAGATTGTTCGTTCTAACATTGTTGGCCGTGTTATTGGTAATGAGTTGCTGAATGTGGGTGATAATGAACTTTGTGAGGTTAATATGGGGATGATAAATATTGATCCTAGTGAGTTGGATCTTTTTGTTGCTTCTCCTGTGACGCCTGCTAATCTAGTTGTGTCGATCTCCTCTATGAGATTGGGAGTGAATGAACAACTTGTTGATGGTCCAATTGCTTTACTTTTTGTTGACGCCTTGACTGCCCATGTGGGCGTCAGTTCCGGGAAACTATTGAGGCACAAATTGATTGGCTTGAAGGCTCTTCATATTCTCCTTCTGAGGTTGATGAAAAGGAAGTGTTTGAATATGATAACTTATTTAATCTGAATGTAAGTCATGTTATGCGTGATACTTTCGTTCGGGGGTAAACGAAGAAAGAGAAAATCCAAAAAATAACTGTATTTTGTGGTTGGCTTGGTGGTTACTGCTTTGGATCTGTGGGTATTGGTGTTGTGAGGTTTATTATATAGTTGTTGGGGGTTTTGTTCTTTTCCTTTAGTGTAATCACTTTTCTTTTATTGTGTGCAGGTTGCTGTTGTGGTGCATGTTTTTGGATCTATGGACTACAGCTTTAGTTGGCACTTTTGCTTTGGATGTAGACAGTTAATTGTTGGGTATTTGGTGACTTCCTCTGACTCATTTACTATTTATTTGTGTTTAGGTTGGTCTTCTTTTTGTTTTCTCTTGACCTTTTTGTATTTAGGTGAATTCTAAGGCTCTTATATTTTTATTTCAATTATTATGTTTTAACGAGCTTTGGAGTTTTTAAGGACTTATAATTTCTCTCTTTTTTAACGCGTATGCCCCTTTCGTTGTTTTTTTAAATAATAATTAATGCAAATAAATAAAAAGTGCATAATCTACTTTTGGGATTGATAATCTATATATTAGATTGACCATATAAGTCATACATTTTCTTTAATGATTGAAAAAAATTCAAGATCGAATGAGTTAATTTGATCATGACTCCATAAATTTTTCATTTGAGTACTTTAATAATATTTAAATGTCAATTGAGAATTATGAGCACAAATGGTCCTTAGATTATAATTTTTTATTTTGCAAACATAATATTAAAAAAATTCATTTATGAGCCGCACTTTTATATTGCATCTCAATAAATAATTATTTAAAAAGTCAGTGAAAAATATTTCTAGTTTTTCATTAAACAAATTCCACTTTTTGCTACCTTTTATTCATATCATAAAATAGATAAAGAGTAAACTTTTTGAAAAAATGAAATATATAGTTTAATTGGAATCCTATTATCTCATTTTTAATTTTTATTTTAAATATAAGCATTTAAATGTACAATTATTTTAAGCTGACGTGTCTCTTCATGATTAGGGAGATAGGAAATGGATTGAGCTCAGAAGTACACCACCACAGAGATTTGCTTTGTGGGCCAACACCTATCATTAGTAAATTTAGATAATCTCTAATATAGAAGAAAATATATAATTATTAAATTTATTTTCATATAAATTTAATTAATTAATATTTATTTATATCACATTCTCTCTCTCTCTCTCTATACAATGAGCTCATTCCTCTTTTATAAATTTTTTAAACATTGCATCAGCCTCTTAATTAAGACACAAAATAAGAACATAATATAATAATGCCCAAATTAGTAGGAGGTAGTTGGTGAAGCTAATCTAATCCTCAATATTAATTTAACTATTCCAATAAAAAATTAGAAAAAGATGACCCATTTTAAATATCTATAAAAATATTAATTAATATTAATTAATTCTCATCATATATCTATAATTGTCATTTTTATATATTTATGATAAATATTAAATAAATTTTCTTTTATTATCTTTTTTTTATTTTTGTTAGTTAAATTCTAGCCATTAATTTTTCATTATGTCACATGCATATTCCCTCATGTCCCTATCATTTATTTCAAATCAAAACATTAGAGAATCTCATTTGTGATGATGCCTATTGCCTATTACTTATCTATCTAGAAAGCCACATCAAGTTAGGGCAAAAAATAAGAAATAAATAATAAAAAATAAGAAGAAAAATAATAATAATAATAATAATAAGTTAGGGCAAGGGGGATGATCATACCTTGGGGGACAGATGAATCTCTCCATGCTTCAAATGACAAGTGTGAGGTGAAGCATTTAGATTCAATAACCACCTCAATCTATTTATATCATGTGTGCCATTATTCTAAATCAAAGATAAACTTGATGAAATTTTAATAGGCATGAGATACTAAGAAAAAGAAAAGAAATCAAAATCATTTAGAATATGTTCATTGAAATTTCATTTGATGTATGACAAACTTCGAAGTTAAAAAAGCTTGATTTTGAATATATTCACATGCAATTTAATTTGATTAGATGCATATAATAGAGAGATAGAGAGAGAATTTAAGATTGCTTTACGAAGTAATAAAAAAGTCCCTGCAAACGAAATCTAAAGGTCAAAATTTATAATAAAAAATTGAGCCACTTAATTTGATTAGGGTAAATTTTATTTTAAGATGCATGTAATGTGTAACTTATTAATTAATTAATTTCTAAATTAGTATAATAAATAACAATTTAATGTCAAAATATTGTGATATATATATATATATATATATATATATATATCATGGGTTAAATCATTAGCATTCAATACATGCTTTAGAAAGCAATGATTACACTTTATCAAATTTGGTTTAAATTTAAAACTTGATAATATCATCAAGCTAAAGTTTCACCCAAAGGATTAGAGGTTTAAGCTAATAAGTGCATTAAATAACTCTATATGCATATATGACTCATTTCTATTTATTTATTTACTTAATTAAGAAAATTAAATAAAATTTAAAAATTAATAAATAAACAAATTTGAATAATGATTCACTTTCATTTATGTTTGTGTACTTATTTATTTTTCAATTAAATCGCTAAGAGTATGATAAAATGCTCACTTAATGATTATCTCATTTTAACTTAGGTTTCATTTGGGACAGCTTTCTTACTGTTACTTAAAACAGTTTTTTAGTATTTAAATTTTACTTTTAATTTAAAAAAATGCTTTAAGAAGTAGTAAGAAAGCCGTCCGCTTAGGGGTGTCAATTTCGGGTCATGGGTCGACGGCACTATTCGGGTCAACCCAAACCAGACCCGTTTTTACAAACGGGTCGATTTACCATACCCGAACCAACCCGCGGACACGGCAAGACCGGGAGCAGCTTCACGGCATCGACGGCAGTGACGTCCGGCAGCAGCGACCCTTCAGCGCGGCAGCAGCGTCCGACGTCCAGCGACAGATGTCACGGACTCACAGTCACGGGGCAGTCAGCGGGCAGCAGTCACGCGGTATTCGGTCAGCAGGCAGCGGTCACGCTGGGGTCATTGGGTCAGGGCAGCGGGTCAGCCGGTCACGCGGGGCAGCAGTCACGCAGTCACGCGGGGCAGCCGGTCAACCAGTCTGGTCAACTCGAACAAGACCCGTTTTTCAAACGGGTCAATTTCTGGAACCCGAACCCGACCCGATTTTTTGAAATCGGTTTGGGTTCAACCCGAATTTTCCGTGTCGGGTTTTCGTGTTTTCGTGTCATGTCAAATATTGACACCCCTGCGTCCGCTCCGTTCGAGACAGCTTTAATACTGCTTTTCAAAATAGCCTTTTAATTAAAAATTATACCATCTAGACTCTGCACGTAATAATTTCTCCAACGATTGATCCATAAGCTTGGTAGCCCCAAAGATAAATTCTACCCACCAAAGCACCGACCACAGAGAGGGTAAAAAGGCTTACTCGATTAAATCTTTCGATTGATGACAGATATGGCAGAGAGAGATCTCTTTCATGACATTGAAGAAATGGAAGGAAAACTTTTATGATTAGATAAAAAAATATTATGGAGGGAGGGAAGGTGAAGAAGATAGAAAGGGCGGGCAGGTGAAGAAGATAAAAAAACAAAGAGCCTTAGTGGGCTGCCCACAAAATGGTGTTTTCAACGTCATCATGCGCGCCTTCGCATTGTGCTTCTCTTTGCACTTCCATTCCATAGAAACCAAAAAAATAAAAAAAAAATAAAAAATTAAGGATTTTTTTTTTTCTAATTTATGAATTATACAATACATCATATGTGAAAATAATGAGTTGATTTTGGTGCTCGACAGATAAGACACTCGTTGAATAATGATAAGATTCTCTATTTGAGCTACTAACATTTATATACATTATTATTATAAAATAATAAATTATAGAATTTTATGAAATATATTATTCTCATCATAAGTCATGATTATTCGATAAGATTAGAAAGTGTCGTAGTAGATGATTTGGTCAGATAAAATGTCGGTCTTCGAATGGCCCAATTAGGAGAATATATGTATTATATTTGACTTATATTAAAAAATGTAGGTGCAAGCCTAAAAACATTTTGGGGATATTTTGGTGGAATACTTTAGAGTATAAAGTTGGTATTTAGTTGAATGAAAAATAAATGCAAAATAAAGTAAATGTAATATAAATAGTTTTAGTTCATTTCAAGCTTGCATGTTTATCGCCAACAGCAAACCAACGTTGGCCGTCACCTCCACCTACCTCAGGCCACCAACAGTGGTCATCGCTGCCACCCGCTGGCCACCATCCACCACCAACCACCCGCCTCCAGCCGCCACCCCCGCCACCTACCAACCACCATCACTACCACCCTCATGCAACTGACCACCACAACCGTCAGTAGCCTAACACCATCACTACTTGCTGCCAGCTGCCAATGACTACCATCCCTAAACTTTACATTACA
The DNA here is from genome assembly GCA_019514585.1 of Dendrobium officinale. NCBI lineage: Eukaryota > Viridiplantae > Streptophyta > Magnoliopsida > Asparagales > Orchidaceae > Dendrobium > Dendrobium officinale. The sequence continues at coordinate 53,805,459 of CM033690.1, read as the reverse complement.
TTCATTTGACTCAAAACAAAATTTAAAAAAAAAAAATCAATCACTTGAATTTATTTTATATTCATCCAAACAACTCCAAAACATTTTTTGACTCTTAAAACAATACAATAGGAAAAAATCATGTAATATAACTCACATAATGGGATAGAAGCTTGATATTGTTGTATCTTATTCTCATCACATGTAATAAATAATAATAATAATGATAATTACTATATCTAAGCTTTCTTATAACTTTTTATTCTAATATTATTGAATTTGCATCAAATTCACTAAAATTTTTTTTTTTTTTGAGTGGATTATAAACTGTTAAAGAAAAAAAAAATCTATTTCCTCTATGGATGTGGACCCCATGAGGCATCTTACTGTAGAAAGTGACGTGTCTACATATCATTGGTGAGGAGTCAATTTAGGTGAATGATAATGAGAAGATAAATCATATTATAAAGAAGAATAAGCATCTCGATATTTAAATATTGAGACTATGTTAAGATGGTCGCATGCGAGCGAGTGGCAGTGGCTCAGCGGATCAGCTAAGTTAATATTGCATGTTTGTACTTTTTGAATAATTAAGGAATCGACTATTATAAGTCCACCTCAATAGTGACGCCAAAAGATGGGCAGCCGGCCGTAATTGGGACATCTATACGGATGCTTAAAGGACTATAATTTATATATTATATCTTTTTATGCCTAAATAATATTTTTATTCTTAGGTTCCAAAAATGAAAATTTGTATTTAGTCAACAGCTAACGTAAAATTAGTCGAATAATTATGAAATAAATCATTTTGATTTTTTACTGGACACAATGAAGAAAAATGATTCATGTAACCGATCTCATATAGTAGGACAAATGTTAGATGTTGTTGTTATTGTATGTCTTTTTATGCCTAAATTTTAACGTGATTAAAAATACTATAATGATCTCTATAGATAGCTCATTTGAGCATTTAAAATATTAATTTTATAATACTTAATAGTTTAAATAGCAATAAAAATAATATTAAACTTGTCAACTTTTTGTCACCTTCACAAAAATGAATTCTAGCCACCTTCACAAGCCATCAATTTTGGGTAAATTATTGTGTCCGGTGTCCAGATTCGTCCGGACACCAATAAAAACACGCCACGTCATTCAAAAATATTGGGGCCCAGTGCATCCGGGTGAGGTGACATCTCTGAATTGGATGTCCGCATGTTAGGTGACCGGACGCAATAATTTGCCTCAATTTTGATACCATGCTCGCATGCCATCGATCCTCTCATTATCTTTGCATCTCATCGGTCTCGTCAATTTCTTTCTCAATAGAATCTCGATGCTTTGCTAGTTGGCTTTGACAGTGAAATAAATGTACGACAGTCGAAGCCTCCTCCCAGCAAAATCTTATCTCAACCCCGTCTCCGACGAGATTTATCATGACTTTAGTCGAGGATTTCGCTAAAGGAGTCCATGAAAGTGTTGCATTACATAAATATTAAGATTTAGGAGTAAAATATGTAAATGAAAAAATTTTGAATGTTATATATGTAAATCTCTTCCGAAAATTTATATGTTATATACATGTAAATCCACCAAAATAATAAATGAATAATCATGCAAATGCGTCCTAAAACTGCTTGTTACTTCCACATCATCTATGCCACGTTGGAAACCTCCCATCCACGTCATCCTCCCTCAAATAGATATTAGACACGTCATCAAATGCTCAATATACATAAACTACTATAACACAAGCCATTCGAGCCTATAAAGCAACGGAATAGAAGGCCAAGTTATCACACAGAGGGAAAGCAAGCAAGGCAAAAGCTTCTAGTAGTAACAGAACAAGGAAGCAGGGGAAAAGGAGTTCAAAGAAGGTCGATGGTGGTGACAAAAGAAGGAATACGCAAAGGGCCCTGGACAGAGCAGGAAGACCTGCAACTGGTATGCTTTGTGAGCTTGTTCGGTGAGCGTCGTTGGGATTTCATAGCCAAAGTATCAGGTTTGAGGGTGTTGGAGGGGGACTGGACATAAAAAAAGTTTTAGTTTTGATAGTTTCTAACACCCAAAAAGTGCTTTTTTTCTGCTTTCTAATCTTTCTTGTAGGTCTTAAAAGAACTGGGAAGAGTTGCAGGTTGCGTTGGGTTAATTACCTTCATCCAGGTCTCAAGCGCGGCCGTATTACTCCTCAGGAGGAGCGCCTAATCCTCGAACTTCACTCTCAATGGGGCAATAGGTTCGTCATACTTTAATTACTTCAGTGGTGGAATCATTCATTTATGCGAACAGAAATCTAAATGTGGAATGAAAGATAATGGGAAAATCATGGCTCTGTAATTTTTTTTACCTTGTTTTGTGCGCCAAATCTGTATTTTTATTCTGCATTATCTTGTCCAGGTGGTCTCGGATAGCTCGAAGGCTCCCAGGTCGCACTGACAACGAGATAAAGAATTACTGGAGAACTCACATGAGGAAGATGGCACAGGAGAGGAAGAAAAGCTCCCCTCTTTCTTCATCAACCTGCTCGTCTGAAAGTGAGCAGCTAGAAGAGGCTGTTGGAATGGAGAAGCACGAACAATCGAGTTATATGATGACAAGAGCTTTAGACATTAAGGAAGAAGATGAAGTACTGAAGGTGTACCCCATGGATCAGATATGGAATGAGATTGCAGGCACATTGGAATCGACGACCAGCGGTTTGAGCTTTGAGAGGTATGGTCAAGAGGCCTGCAACATCTCATGTAATTCTGCTTCTATGCCTTCACCTCTGTGGCAGAACTGCGCCGAATCTCTATGGAAGATAGATGATGATGATGATGATGTTGACCTCGGCATTGATATAGAGTCTTAGAATTCATTAAAAGAGAACTTGTTTATAGATGTGAAGCTTGTCTAAGGCTTCGTTTGTGACAGCTTTTTTATGCTTCCTAAAGCAATTTTTAAGTACAAAAATTAAAATTTTTGTACTTAAAAATTACTTTAAGAAACAGGAAGAAAGTCATCTCAAACGAAGCCTAAGATAGATAAATAAATATATGTATATCTGTGGTGTGCTACTTCAAGTATATATCTTTCATGTACTGGGTTTGGAAGTTTAAAAGCTGCATTCCTAGCTATCTTGTTTTAAGAGTTTATTTATGTTTTATATTGCTATCTAGCTTGAAAGTAGGCACTGCAATATCTTAGGCAATTAATAGTTTGTTTAAGATATGAATAGCTTGTATATCACCACATATGATGTTGGATTCCTGGTCATATTGTGATCAAGATAATGAAAAACAAATAATCATGTTGCATTTCCATACAAAAGACAAAGCAACAGTTTAAAAATAGAAAGAATTACCTTTTTTAATTCTAGATTAAAAAATAATAATCCAAATCATGACTCTAATTACTACTATTTAAGCTTATTGGGAAAAGTTATTTAAGCTTATTGGGAAAGAATATATTTAATGGTGAAAGGCCAAAACAATGTTCTCTCTATGGAGTTGTACTGCAAAGGTACACCAAGGTACTCCAAACATGACAAGTGAACAACAAGAACACCACCACCTTTCCCCTAACCAAAGATGGATCCAAAGCCTTTTTCAATATTCCTTTTTATTTAAATGGGAGGTTAGCATGGCCCGATGCAATTAATAATTGTTAATAGTAATTAACTAAAAAGAAGATTAGTGGCTGAGATAGGTAAGTTAGAATAAAAAGGCAGTGATAAGTTCCAGGCTCTCTACATTGGCAGGAAGTGGCCCTACTTTCTATTACCTTAGTGTTATCGCATAGCTTTAATAAACTTAGTGCTTCTCCAACCATTCAACTTTATCTCTGAGGTCCACTTCTGTCACACTTGCAAGGATCCAACAGCAGAATCTTTGTGACTGCTCAAACGTATACTCTATCCATACCACTACCACTAAAAAGAAAAAATAGAAAATTTCTGGCATGTCATCATGATTATGAATGTCACTGGTCTAACACCCGCTATTTAGGGTAAGCTTTTTGAATTCTAAGGCTTCGTTTGATTAGTCTTATTTTCACAATCTTCATTAAAAAGTTTAGCAAAATATCTCATCCATCTTTGTTGAATATCATTTTCTAAGAAAAGTATTTTTTTATCTTCATCTTTAATACACTTCACTTGAACTAAATCCTTACTACTCCTATCTCTTTGTTTGGCTAACTTATACATATATCTTTCTCCTTCTTTAGTATCTAATCTATTATATAAATCACTAAAAGCTAATGCCTTTGCATCGCATATTACTTTCTTAGCATCCTTACGAGTCACTTTATAAAAATAAGTACTTAAAAAATGTTACTCAAACAAAATTTCATAATTAAAACTCGGTCTTAGTAAACCCTCCTTTCCCAATATCTATTTCTAAAACTTCATTTAAATAAGCAACAACCCAACCAAACAAAGCTTAAATCTTCATTCATTTCTACAGGGTACTGTACAAGGTATTATATCTTTTTTGTGACATTTCACACTTTTTTCTTCCTAAACCTTTTCCCGTTAAACTTTTGCAAATTTATCAAGTATAATTGCATTTAGAGAGGGCTCTCTGAGGTCATTTATATAGGTTATTCCTCATCATCATTAGCCTTATCCTAATTATTTGAAATTGAAGTCACTTATCCAATGCATTAGAGCTATGAATTTGACTCAACTATCAAGGACTGTCGAAGGGTCGATTAAGTTTTGATTGAATCATATTGGCGCGCATATATGAGTGCACACATACATAAATTTATGTTGAAGTTTGCATTTCATAATTGTGTATTCACATATATGCATCAATATATATGTACATATAATAATGTGCTTTTTTTTTATATATTTGATACATATATATTTGACTTAAAAAATAAAAAATAAGTAAGCTCAAACTGCTTGGATCAAGATTAGATCCTATTGCTCTCTTTCCACTACAACCTGCACTATTTCACTATCATCCTACATGCTGTCAAGGTCCTGCACTCTCTAGACTCGTTGGCTCATTTCCCCAACAATTCACCATGGTCTACAACCTCTCACACGCACGCATCTCCCTATTTGAAGAGATTATTACTTGTAGTGTCCGGACACGCCACGTCACCCGGATGCATCGAGCCCCAGCTGACATGGCGCTTCAGGATTCGCATCCGGACGCCACACGTAATAATTTTCCCCCAATTTGACATTGAGACTAACCCCAATGGCGCTTCCTATCACGTTCCTAGCCGTTCATCATTAAGACCTCGCTACCAAAGTATTTTTTATTGTTCTCCCTCTCCACCACGCCCTAGCTCCAACAACCAATACATCTTTTGTTCGACTCAATTCTAGTGGCTTCCTATGCATAATCACAATTATAAATTCAATTTCTATCTCACAATTGCAACTAAATTGAAGATCTCACATATCTTTGGAACGATTGATTTTTAAAAGCCACGCCTATGCTATTGATCTTTGGCCTACCACTTCAGTTGATCTTTGGTTTGGATAACCGAGTGTTTTCTTATCCACTAATTATTATGCATAATCAAAATAATAACTTGAAATAGCCTAAAAGAAATGTAGGTGAATATTCAAAGAGCCATTGATTTTTGGTTACATGTCCAAGGGTCTTGATAACACAAAGCATAGAGTTCAACCACCTACATATAAGCAAGCAATATTAAAGTCTTTATGCCTGGTGGCCCAAGTTGCTTGTAGTAGGACTGGGAGGTTCGGATGATATATTGGAATTACAATCAACATTCTATATATGTAAAAGATAATTTGCTGCGGAAAGAATCATTGAGCTTAATTACGACATTAAAACATTGTGAAACATTTTCAAAGAATTAATAAGGCTTAAATGTTTCAGTCAAGGCATGATGATAGTTGGGGACAAATCCCTACAAAAGTTCTGAGTAAATACATGTACAACAACAACGAGCTTTTATCCTACTATGTGGGGTTGGCTACATGAATTCTTTTTCTCCATTGTGCCCTGTTAAAAGTTAAATCCTCATTTAAATCAAATAAAGAAAAGTCATTTCTAATATTTTCTAATCAAGTCCTTTTAGGTCTACCTCTACCCTTCTACTTTTTTAACTGGGTCATCGGAAGACCGTCGTTTTATATGACCAAACCATCTAAGGCGACTCTCTCTAATCTTATCATGTTTTTAAGAGTAAAGCCACTCATCCACCCGAGCTTCCTCATCTCTGCAGCACTTAACTTAATATTATGCTTCTCTTTTAATGGCCAACATTCTACACCATAAAGCATTGCAGGTCTAACCACCATCTTATAGAACTTTCCCTTAAGTTTGAGGGGGGCATTTCTATCACACAACAAGCCCGATGAAATCCTCCACTTCAACCATCCAACTTGAATTCTACTAATAATATCCCCATCTATTTCACCATCACTCTGAACAATAGACCCAAGATATTTAAAACGTGTATTCTTCTTAATTACTTGATCACCCAAAGTCTCAATCCCCCCACTAAAGCTATTATTACTAAAATTACATTCCATATATTCAATTTTAGATCTACTCAAACGAAAGCCTTTAGACTATAAGGTTGACCTCCATAATTCAAGTATACTTTCAACTCCCTCAATAGTAAATAAATGTAATGTTCATAAATTATTCCTTTGGCAAATTTATAATAGGAATAATAATCTAAAAAGGAACTTTAGGAGTTGTGTTGTCAAATGAGGCGAAGACATGTCTTTTTACGTTAATTTATTCATCGTTCTAATATAAAGCAATCCTAAGATAGAGCTGGTAACAACCAAATAATTATTAAAATAAATTTAAAATGAGAATCAAAATTTTTATCTGAATTATGGCGCAGTTGCACTGTGCCTGTAGGCACAACGCAGCGACACTGAGTCTGTGAACACAGCGGCACTAGAAATTGTCCCCGTGGCAATGAATGCTTTATTTTATAGTAATTATGGATTCAACATGCAGCATTGTGGCGCTAAGTCCCTTAGGCGTCGTGACGCCATACACGAAAATGAGTTTTTATATATATTTTTCTCTCTCCGCTCGCCTCCCTCACTCCCTCATCCATGGCTTGTCATGGAAGGAAGGAAGGAGGAGAGAGAAATCAATATTTCGGTTGACGATTTGTTTTGTCGCTTTTACGAAATTACTCAGATTATTGTAGGTGACTTATATCCTATTTTTCTTTTCAAAGATTTTTGATTTCTACTATTTGATTTCTTCTGAAATAATTTTATTGTATTTTCTCTGGAGTTAGCAAACTTGTACTGCATAACTTTTTATAAATCGTAGTATCGATTATTCTAGACATTTTAACTTATTGATTTTGCAATTTCACTGAGCAAAATGATAATTATTGTGTTTTGTACGATTTGCACAAAATAGTAATTTTGGCATTTTAATTTAAGCATATTGTTAATATAAGCATCGTGAATGAATATAGACATGTAATTGGGTAATAGTTAGTTACTATTACTGTTGTAATAGTATGCGTGAAAACAAGTAAAGACTAATTATTTACTGATGTTGGTTAGGGACTGACGTTATTTGTACAGAATGGTGGACTGACGAGCTTTCTTTTAAATATTGTGATTTTATATTATATTATACTTATTTACGTGATTCAGTGATTGAGAGTTATAAAGAGATGATTACTATGACGATGAAAAAAAAAATCGACGACTCTATTTAATAAGCTAATGATTATTAATTTAATGATTACTAGAAAAATGCCATGAAAGGCAAAGCTTCTTACTTGTTTAGTGTGATTACTGGAATGCATATTACGATACAGATTTATTGTCACTGTACTGCTTTACTATTACTGAGCATGTGATATAAGAAACTGATTTGATACTCGTATGAAATAACTGAACATCATGTACATACTCTTATACGATTTCCTGATAACACTGCATTGTTATGGATTTAGAAGGTCTTTATATATGCTTCAGTTTTATTGATTTATATGATTTATTTATTGATTGAATAATACTGCTATGATGTATGATTCAACAATCATTGTTTATTTCTTTATTGTTTCAACATTCATAATGGATTTACTGGTTTATAGATTTCATTGTTTTCATACTGCAACGTTTTATTGGCCTCCGTACTGTTTATTGTTTTACAGATTTTATTATTAATACATGTGTGTTTTATTATTTCTACACATATTCAAAATCATACTAATTGTTAATGTTATGAACTGATTAATTACATGCATACTGTTACTTTTACATGCTTTGGATTCAGTTGTACGATTTTGATGGCTTGTTGGATTATTTAGCTCGTTATAAATGGCTTAATGATTTTAGGTCAAGAAAAATGATCGAGAGTGTAAAGCCGATCAGAAACAAGAGACTTAAGATTTTTCTTTCTTTTTAGCTATTCTTTTGTACTCATGAATGAGAAGATGAGTTATTGTATTTATATGACTTATAAGTATAATACATGACTTTTAGAGCAATGAATACAAATGTATATTGATTTTTTGATCTATCAAACATTTTCGTTGATATTTATATTATTGAAAGAAATTAAATATCTCTAATTCTTATTATAAAAGATAAAAAATACAATTCTTTCCAAATTAAATTATGAGACTTGACAGAGCCTAAGTGAAAAGGTCGTCAAAATTTCTTGCATTTATAAAGCGACTTTACTATTAAGTGATAATGGCACCAAACATCAAGCCACTTTAATATCAAATATACTTCATAGATGTATGAATATATTCCCTAAAAATTGTAGCTAAGGCTTTAGTTCAACATGAGATGCCTTAAGTGTTCGGCTCAACATATCAAACCTCAACTCGGGATGTGGCTGGTCGGCTCGAGACATAGGAGATGAACCAAGGATGTAACATATTAGCTCGAGAATCTAAAGGTCAATCTAGGATGCAACTTGCAAGCAACCTTATTTTATGAAGAAAAAGGTTGTCACTTCATCAAAGATGTAATTTTGTCAAAGAGGGTCATCACTCCTCGCAAAGATTGTAAAGATTGCAAAGATTGTGTCTGTAAAGTTATTCCGAGTGAAAGTTTATGTACCCAACATCGATTATTAGTTTTGGACTTTAAGATAAAGGGGCATAAAATAAATAATAAAGTAAAACGTTTTTCGAGGATTAGATGGGGGCATTTAAAGAATATTAACCAAAATATTTTTGTGAGTAAGATTTTAGATCTTAAGATTTTGTCTGTGCATGAGGATGCTAATGTTATGTGGGAAAAAGTGGCTAATGATATTAAGAATATTGCAATAGATGTGCTTGGAGTATCTAAGGGAAAAGCTCCTAATAGTAAAAATAGTTGGTGGTGGAATCCAATTGTGCAAGAAAAGATTAAAAATAAGAAGATTTGTTATAAAAATTGGTTTAATTTTAAAAATTCTGATAATTGGGAATTTTATAAAGTGGCTCGTAAGGATTCTAAGAAAGCAATATGCGATGCAAAGACATTAGCTTTTAGCGATTTATATAATAGATTAAATACTAAGGAGGGAGAAAGATATATGTATAAGTTAGCCAAACAAAGAGATAGGAGTAGTAAGGATTTAGTTCAAGTGAAGTGTATTAAGGATGAAGATCAAAAAATACTTTTCTTAGAAGATGATATTCAACAAAGGTGGATGAGATATTTTGCTAAACTTTTTAATGAAGAGTGTGAAAATAAGATTGACTATAGTGACCTTAGCACCCTAAATGAAAGTAAAGATTTCTGTTTTTATCGGCGTATTAGTAAAACTGAAGTTAGAGAGGCTTTAAATAGAATGAAGGGTGGAAAAGCTGTTGGACCTGATGATATTCCAATAGAGGTGTGGAAATGCTTAGGAGATGAAGGGATTTCTTGGCTTACTAAACTTTTTAATACTATTTTGAAGACTAAAAAGATGCCAGATGAGTGGAGAATGAGTGTATTAATTCCTATTTTTAAGAATAAAGGCGATGCACAGGATTGCACGAATTATAGAGGTATTAAGTTAATGTGTCATACTTTAAAATTATGGGAGCGAGTTATAGAGCATAGGTTGCGGCGTGTTACTAATGTTTCTCAAAATCAATTTGGATTCATGCCGGGTAGGTCGACTATGGAAGCCATACATTTATTCAGAGGTTTGATGGAAAAATATAGAGGAAATAAGGAGGATCTACATATGATATTTATTGATTTAGAAAAAGCATATGATAAAGTTCCAAGAGAAGTGCTATGGAGAGTTCTTGATAAGAAAGGAGTCAATAATGCTTATATTCAAATCATTAAAGATATGTATGCAGGAGCTATTACTTGTGTTCAAACACAAGGTGGTTTGACCAAGTATTTCCCTATTTCGGTTGGGTTACATCAAGGATCAGCCTTAAGCCCATATCTTTTTGCTTTAGTCATGGATGTTCTCACTATACATTTGCAAGATGATGTACCTTGGTGTATGCTTTTTGCTGATGATATTCTTCTTGTTGATAAGACTAGAGAGGGAGTTGAAGGTAAACTTGAATTATGGAGGTCAACCTTAGAGTCTAAAGGTTTTCGCTTGAGTAGATCTAAAACGGAATATATGGAGTGTAATTTTAGTAGTAATAGTCCTAGTGAGGGGATTGTGACTTTGGGCGATCAAGTCATTAATAAGAGTACACGTTTTAGATATCTTGGATCTATTGTTCAGAGTGATGGTGAAATAGATGGGGATATTATCAGCAGAATTCAAGTTGGATGGTTGAAGTGGCGGAATGCATCGGGCTTGTTATGTGATAGAAATGTACCCCTCAAACTTAAGGGAAAATTCTATAAGATGGTAGTGAGGCCTGCAATGCTTTATGGTGCCGAATGTTGGCCATTAAAAGAGAAGCATAATACTAAGTTAAGTGTGGCAGAGATGAGGATGCTTAGATGGATGAGTGGCTTTACCCTTAGAGATAGGATACGAAATGAGCATATACGTGAAAAGGTTGGAGTAGCTCCAGTAGAAGATAAGATTAGAGAGAGTCGCCTTAGATGGTTTGGTCACATAAAAAGGCGGCCTTCAGACGACCCGGTTAGGAGAGTAGAGGTATTAGATTTGACTTGTGTTAAGAAAGGTAGGGGTAGACCTAAAAAGACTTGGTTAGAAAATATTAGGAATGACCTTTCTTTATTAGATTTAAACGAGAATTTGGCTTTTAATAGGACACAATGGAGAAAAAGGATTCATGTAGCCGACCCCACGTAGTGGGATAAAGGCTTGATGTTGTTGTTGTTGTTGTAGGGTCATCACTCCTCGCATCTCCATTAAAGAAGTAGCTAATATTTTTACAAAATCACTAGGACCTCTTCCTTGTTTCAATTAGCAAGCTAGAATTTATTGATCTATATGCTTGAGCTTGATGGGAATTGCTATTATAAGAAAATAACTAAATTGGAAAATGCCATCCTTGGGAATCACTAAATTAGGTAGATACATTTCTATTGCTGTTTATATCCTCTTAATTAATTACATATACTTCTTTAATTCATTTAATACTTGTCTCGTATATATCTATATACAGTCACATGTACTTAGTAAACAATAGATGAGAATTATCTCTTTCACAGCGAATGGCTGTGCAGTTTGATTTTTGACATCAACTGTATGTAAATTCCTAACATCTACCGCCAAGCAAATGTTTGTCGCAGTAAGGGATTCAGGCTTCGTTTGGGATGGTTTTTTTGTTACTTCTTAAAGCAGCTTTCGAGCATAAAAATTTTAACTTTTGTACCAGAAAGCTATTTTAAGAAGTAATAAAAAAGCCGTCCCAAACGAAGGCTTAGACACACCACGCACTGCTCTTGAACACACAGAAAACTTCTTTTTCTGCTGCAATTCTTTTCTACAACTTTTTCCCCACAATAAATGGTCCATAAGCCAACATCTGGAACAAGAAGCACCTACAATTTTCACAAGCATCATGACAGTGTACCTTATGCGTAATTTCAAATTCCTCATAACTTTCTAATCACTGATCATTGCTGCTTGTGTGTAGGAAGAAATTCATGTGAGATGCATTATCTGAAGCTTTTTAAACATCAGGCAAGAATTCAAAATCAATGACTAGGAAGCCCCAAAATATAGATGGGACCGCCAACTGGATCAAAACACCAGCTTTGAGAAATAAAGATTAAAATCCAGTACGCACTACTGAAACAATAACTATAGCAGCATCATTCAATTTATTAGTAAACCCAACCCAAAGAAAGAAAAAAAAATCATTGAATGAAGAAATTTTCTCAAGTTAGTACGACAGATGTCAGGATAGCTTGTTTCCAAACCATACGCATGAGTTGGAAAGTATAGCGCAAAACAAAATTAATTTATCTGTAAAACTGTCGCAGAAGTAATGATTGTAATGCTATTATTCAATATTTGTGTCATCCATATGAAAAATATTTCATATGAGAAGTTTATATTCTTCCAACCCAACAAAGTTGCAATTCATTTCTCTCTTCCATGTATGACTGATGTTTAGTAGAGCAAACATAGAAGGTAAGAAATAAAATTAGCTCAAGATGACCTCAAAGACAACTCATAAATGACACTCATAGTTTACACAAAACATGCATGGTCATATCTTTTCCTAGGATGTTTTCACATGCATGGTCCACCACTTCATGTGCATTGTGAGTGTCTGCAGTGAAGCATAGACCAATTACCAAATCCACGACTGCTATTGAATATTAATTTTCTTATATTTTGTTATTTTCGTTATCTTATTTTTCATTTGACTCAAGGAAAATGGTATTTGTAATGCAAGAATGTCAAAATTGAAAAAAAAAATATTATGAGCTAGAATTTTAGTTCAAGTGGGTCCATAATGTTACATATGCTTGACCACCTCACTTTACTAATTTATCAAAGTCCAAGTCAAAACACGCATAGACAATCATCTTTCGAGACTTCTAGAGGGCCGCTCCATCATCCAACAACTACATTAAATAAAATTTAATATTTTTGAATTTCAAAAATAGAGTTATAAAGTCAAAAGAAAGTCCGAATTGCTACAATTGTAATTTGACTACCCATTGAATTCTTTATCTTCTCCTTAAGTGTAATGCTTACAAATACCATCTAATATGTAAGGAAATGGCATTGAATTAAATTGGAGAAGACTTTAATCTTCCTTAGGGAAAGCTTGATGAACTTGGAGATAATACTAGTCATTATTATTTTATTGTATGATTTATTTATGTATTTCTCATCTAAACATCTCTTTTAAGTGGTCTAGAGCTTCTCTCCAAGTTCTCATACTCCTACACAAATTTGTTCACAAAATATATAAGCCACCCAAAATCTGTCCAAACTCAACCAACTAACCTTCCCTCAACTTCCACGCCAAAACCTCCAAAAACTGCACTAAATGACTCCACGTCCTTATTCTTAGCATCCTAAGCATTCAAAAGAATAATTCACCCATCATTTCTTGGCATATAAACCCCTGTGAAGCTCCACACAAAAGCAATCACCTAAAAATCAGCCCAAACCCCAACACCATTTGGTGGATTTTAACTACCTTTGGATCTACACTTCCCAAAAGCCTTTCAAGCCCCAAATCACTTAGATTGGGTTCCCCTACATCCCCTCATACTAAACAGAAATAATCAACATCAAACTCCACCTCAAACACAACTATATACATTGCATCACTTTGCTCAGAATAACCTAAACAGTATTTTCCTTGAGAGAGATGTCTCCGCATGAATTGACAAATAAAGCTGAACCAAAAGTGGAACAACAATCCAATTACAAGTAATAATGTTAGACACATGTTATAGTAGGTAAGAGATGAACATGGTGGACCTAATAGTATTCACATTTCTTGCTCCAAAAGAAGGTCATGGCTGTGGTCCTATTTACTGCTATATCAGCAAGTAACACAAACTAAAATAATAGAGAGCAAGGAGATGCAAACAAGAGCATGCTCAACAGATACCTAAAGAATATTAAACTAAATTATCTCATCCTAATATACTCTGTAAGCTATAGTTTCATATCATTATTAAGATTAAAAAACTAACTAGTGCTGGTTACTTTCTCAGTATATAATATTAAATTTGTCTTTGTTATTAAGTAACAAGTGGATGACCGTCATGCCTGAAATCGTCATGAACAAAGCCTACAAGAATTAAATAAAAAGTCACATCAATTAACAGCCTTTAACATATTCCAAACGTTCGATAATAACAGGATCCACCAAGTAACTTTTTTCTTCTAATCAAAGTATTGTAAGTAATAACATGAGCATCTATCTCCTCCATACTTTTACCTTAAAGCGTGGAAACTTTTGACAAAATATTCCATCCAGAAACATCATGGAGGTAATAAAACTATAATTTTGTAATATATATTGTCAAATCTTAGCAAACTTAGCTGCCTGAAATGATACGCAGCATCCAATCTTCTAGCCATGATGAACTTAGATAATATTCCGTACCAAAAGAATCTAAAAAAAACATAACCTCAGGAAACAAGATAGATATTCCTAAGCTACAATATACCATGAACAATTTGGAAGAAAGCTTTTTTTTTTTTTTAACTTGCAAAAAATAGTTATCTCGACTATTTTCTTTCAAAACAGCTATGCAATTCAAAAAGAAGCATCCTGTATCATTTGTAAATTTTTGCCTTGTAAATGCGCTTAATAGCATGTGGAAGCCATTAACTATAATACGCCATGTGGCACAAGTACCTGTAGTGGTGAGGACCATGTGGGTATAGATCTTGGGCTCTCAAAGAATTGTGCCTTTTTCAGGAAAGCAAGTGCCTCTATGTGTGCAGGAAGAGATTTAAGGATGAGTAACATAAAATGCACCGGCAAAGTTATGATTTAGTTTCCATGCTAAGCCCATTAATATTTACAGCTAACAAAAATAATTAAATAAATAAATAAAGTCTAGCACACAAAAACCTTGCCCACATTTCTCTCTTTCATATTGCCATACTTAAATGACTGTTACTCCAAATTGATACGTCATCACAAAATAATCTTGATTGGGCACGAATCTCGAGTCAAAATCAATTCGGAAACTTCAAAAATTAATTTCGGGAGCATACGAACTCCGATTTCAGCGATCTTATAGTCAAACTGAGCGTCTCGAAAATACGAACCCAACGACACCAAGATCAACTCAATCTGAGCCC
Organism: Dendrobium officinale; assembly: GCA_019514585.1. Classification (NCBI taxonomy): domain Eukaryota; kingdom Viridiplantae; phylum Streptophyta; class Magnoliopsida; order Asparagales; family Orchidaceae; genus Dendrobium; species Dendrobium officinale. Next base: position 53,790,343 of record CM033690.1, on the reverse strand, counting down.
AAATGAGTCCGAATCAAGGGTTCAAAGCGCTGTTGGAAGGTTCAAACCGCAATTTGAGTTACCAAACGGTCTCCGATTTTGACGAGCTTATACTCGAATCGAGCGGCTCGACGAGACGAATCCAACGAGCCCAAGATCATCAAATTTCGACATCATTAAGGCCTTCAAATGTCCAACGAATGGTGCATGATCAAAGGATTCGATATCGGCCGTCCATTCAAACCACTCCCTGTTCGCCCTTGATCTCACGCCTATTTACGGGCTATGCCACTCCAGAAAAACTATAAATAGAGCCCTCATTCTACACCAAGGGGGCTCAAGTGAAGAGAGAGAAGAAGAAGAGAAGGAGAAGGAGAAAGGGGAAAAGGAGATTCCTCACCTCCTCGACCACCGCCGCCGGAGCTCTTCCTGCCGCCTGAAGACGCCGGAACTTTGCCGGATTTTCAGGAAACGCCGGGAACTTGCACAACTTCCACGTGATGCTGAAATTCTTCTCATTTAACGACAGAGTTCCCTCCTGACGCCGAAATTCCTCCCAAGGGAGGCCGGATTTCTCCTCTTCCACCAACAGACATCGGACTTCTACCCGACGTTGGACCTTCACTCTTCTCCAAGTCTCTACCCGATGCTAGACTTCTATCAGTTATCGGACTTCGCTAGACGCCTATGCGAAGATGTATTTCTTTCCATTGCTGGACTTCTACCTGACGCTGTCCTACTGATCTTCGTCGTCAGACTACAGTCCTTCCGACCTCCGTCGCCAGCCGACTACGGTCCTCCTGACTTACGTCGCCCGCCGACTACAGTCTTTCCGACTACAGTCATCCGTCGCCAGCTGACTACGGTCCTCCTGACCTACGTCGCCCGCCGACTGCAGTCCTTCTAACAAAGTGAATACGTCGATAGTAGCTCTTTGTATTTACATCATGTAATGTACTCCATAAGATGTACATCAAGCTAAGGCCTTCTCACAAGGAAGGGCCTCATTTGTGATCGACTGCGAATACTAGTGGATTCGTTCAAACTGGGCTAGGCCCCGTGATTTTTCCCCCTTTTACAGGGGTTTTCCACGTAAAAATCTTGGTGTCTCATAAATGCTAGACCCTCTCTCCTTATCTGATTGCGTGCCGGATTTTCGTACAATGCTAAGACGTTAAATATGGTATTTCTCTACCGCCGCGAATACTCCTGGACGCAACACAAATATTTTAATCCAATAAGCTTTCCGTTATAGTGTGGATTTCAGAATATTATATTTATTGATGTCTCTTATTTCAAGTGCTCCACCTATTCAACGTGTACACATTATTAATTTAAGGCAGCTTTCGCTAAGAAATCTAAAAGTTGGGTATATCATCCAATATTTTACAAAATAAACTCTAGTACGAGGAGCCGAGGGACCTTGGCCGCCATTGCTTCAAGTCTAGTGATGCATGTAGTTGTAGACATAGATCAGGGAGCTTTATATGACCACTAACGTGAATTATCAAGTCTTATTTGGATTATTTTGGGGTTACCTAGTCTAATATTGTCATGATCCGACCTGAATATACTGAGGGGAGTGGGGGTTGTTCAAGGACTACAGCATATCATGGTTTATGCAACAATTTATGTACTTTCTCAAGTTCAAATGCTTGCATGGTATGAAATTCTCCACGCTCAATCATTAAGCATTGAAGAATTGATATCTTCCAACAAAGGTTGGAACTTGGAAGAATAACTACCTTCGTTGTGAAATCTGATTAGTGTTAAAAATTCCCTATTTAGCTGGATTATGTCACTGTTGAAAAGGAGAAGCCCCAACTGCTTCTATTCTTTTTCTTGCTCTAGAAGGTTTACAAAGGGATTAGGGGTGTAAGTGAACTAAGCCGGCTCGAGCTCGACTCGTTTATGGGCTCGCGAGTCGAGCTTATTAAGCTCACGAGCTCGAGTTTGAGCTTGATGTGGCTCTGCTCTTGAGCCGCCTCGAATTATTTTAGGATTTTTTAAAATAAAGTAATTAGCATTTTTATTAAATTTAAATCTTAAAAAAACTGTAATTAATTATTCAAAAAAAAAAAAAACATTAAAGCTGCGATACAACATTTCCCAATATATATATAATGTTAAAGCTGCAATTATAATACTATAGTTGGTTTTTCAAAAAAAAAAAAATTAAAACTTCAACACAAAACACGCAGGACTCTTTTTTATCCACGGGAGAAACAGATGAGCCGTGTGTGCACTTTACAGTGTCGCTGGCCAAGAAATCGGGCAGGAAAACTGCTGGCAGGTGGGAAACCAAAATCGAGTGGTTCGACGAGCTCATTCCAGTGTCACAAGCTCGACTCAAGTTCGAGCTCGAACACCCTCTCACTCGAGCTCTGACTCTATTAGTTTACACCCCTAAAATGGAGCCATTTGTCCCCTCCTCTTTTATATTATTATATATGTACGAAGAAATATAAATTATATTATATTTTATTCTTAAATTTGAGTATTGAAAATCGTTAAATTTAATTTAGAAACTAAAGAAACCCTAAATTTTAAATTCTACAATTTTTAAAGGACATTGCACAGTAAAAATTAGAAAAGTATTTTTCTTAAAATAACATTCATCAACAAAAAAATTACTAAGGTATCCTTTCCATCACATAGTCGTGCCTCCACATACTTACTTCGCGGGTCCTCCGGCACGACCGCCTCACCGACGCCGTAGAACTTCGCCGGGGTAGAACCATTGCTCTCGAGGCACACCTCCGTGGCTCATTGCAAGGGTCCGCCAATGTTAGGGAATTCAAGCGAACCTCGGCAGCAAGGATTTTGGTGGGAGTTAGGGTTTCGTGTGCGACGAGGAGGAAGGGAATGTAGAAGCGGCGTCTTTCTGCAATCGTCCTTCTTTCAGGTTTTCGCGCACAAAGGAAAGGACTTAAATGGGCGGTGAAAGGGCGATTGCTTCAGTCAGTTTGCGCCAAAAGGCACAAACCTATTAATTATTATTAGATGAACACCCATTAATTATTATTATTATTATTTTTTTTTTTTTTGAGACGTTTGGTAAGTAGGAAGCTTCGAATCTAAAGATTAGTTTAAGACGGTTTTTTTACTATTTAAGAATCTTTTTAGTATAAATTTTTTTAATTTTATATTAAAATTTTGCTTTAAGGAGTAAGAAAAACGTCTCGAATGAATCTTAAATTCTCTTGCTTAGTAGTCAAAATAGTCAACCAAAAGACTACAATGAGCTGCATTTCATTATTAATAAATATTATTTATTCAGAGCAGAGCTCCAGGTGTAAGTGAGTCGAGCATGTTCAAATTGGGCTGTACAATGGGCTCCCGAATCAATCTTATCCAGCCAGAAAAATAGCTCGAGCCTATACTTAAGCTCAACTAGCTGCTCAATTAATTTAAAATATATTTAAATTAATATTATATAATATATTTTAATGTTTTCAAATTAATTCTATATTAAAAATTAAAAATTCTAAAAAAAATAAAAAAAAATTAAAATTAAGAAATTGAGCTCATTAATCAAGTCAAGCTCAAGCAAAACTTCAGAGGTTAAATTAGCAAATAAAAATAAAAAGGGAAATTTACATACATACCACTATATACCTCTCATTTTACATATCTAACACCTAATTTATTAATATTACACTAATACAACTCAAAACCCTATTACACATCATTTCTACCACTCTGTCTCCACCCACGCTCACGACATCTCCTTCCCGCCGAAAGGATATCTGCTTCGCTCATAGTGTCTTGTGCGTTTTGTCTCAGACTTCCTCCTTCCCGCAAAAATCCCCCATTGCTGGTGCTTCTCACAACATGCCTTCCTTGCGTTTTGTCTCAGACTCGCATAGTGCCCGCCGTTTGGAGCTCGGATTTCCTTCACAGGTATTTCGTAAGTGTTCAAAAAATATTTGAGAAGTTTTTTCTCTCGATACATTTGAAACAATAAGTGAAGAAAAAATATTGAGAAGTGATTATGATCTGTATTGAGAAGTGTTGAAAAAATATTTGGGAAGTGTTGAAAAAATATTGAGAAGTGGTGAAAAAATATCCCCCTCCTCCTTTGCATATCAGAATCTAAGTCTGGAGGTGGAACAGGGTCGAATTGGGAGAAATCGAAAGGGTGCTCTATCATTGACCAGAACTCGTCTTCGAGCCGGAGCATGCACTGCTGCAGGAGATCGTCGGCGCGATTGACTGCCGGCGATGAATTGTGACCGCGTAAGGATGCGATGAGGGCGTCAACAGCGTCGAGGAAAGCAGCGGCGTCGGAGGCGTCCGACCATATGGAGCGATCGGAGGAGAGGAAAAGGGAGATATGGCAGTCGATTGAGGAAAAGGCGATAGGAGTGGTTTGTTCGTCGCTGAAGGAACCGCCTGTATGGTGGTTGGCAGCGAGCCTCTCGCGGGAAAAAACTGTTCTCCAGTGGAAAGCCCGCGCGGGAATGAAGAGAAAATGGAGTGAGGTATGCTGTTAACGGAGTGGTAATTTTGTTGTGAAAATATAGAATCGGTGATAGGAGTGTAATATTTAAGAATTAGGTGTTAAATATGTAATACACAAACTATAAAGTGGTATGTATGTAAAAATCCCAAATAAAAAAACCTTTCATAGAATAGAGTAAAAAAAGTAGTATAGGTACTAGCAATATTTTTCTTAATTTTCTAATATTTCCTTTCAAACATATATAATAGAGGAAATAAGATAGTACTTTTGTGAAGATGGAGTCTATGTCATTAATAAGCTAAGTGGTGGCTGTCTAGTCTAGAAAAGCTAGCTTTTAAGAATGGCATTCAAAGGAGGAGCATGAGAAAAGTTCTTAATTGCATTGATGATACACAATTATACTTAAAATTGCAAAGGTGTCCATCATTTTGAAGCTTTTATGAAAAGCAAGTCAAGAATGAATAACATAGCTAAGGGTATAGGATTTTTCTAAAGAGGCTTTCACCAATCAATATTAGGCAAATCATCAACTATGACAAAAGAGAAATCATATTACTTTGTTTAGGGTTTAGGATGTAAGAAGTTGATATATCTTAACCGAAGAAAGGAATTTGACTTTTCATCCTTCAAACAAAGAAAAAAGAAAAGTTTTATCAATTAGAGATTGGAAGTCAAAGATATGAGGGTTAAAGGTTGAAAATAGGAAGCCACAAATAAGCTAAGCACCCTAGATTTGATTTAAGTAGGATTTCATAAATATGGATTTCGGAAATCATGAGGGGCTTAAATCCTGAAAATTGTTTGGTAATATTCATGATAAATCCTCTTAAATCTAATGTGACTGTTTGGCTATAGAGCAGGATTTACCAAGCGGACTCTTTCTCTAGCGCCATGGATTTAGTAAATCTGGCAGAATATAGGGTTTCGGAAATCTGGGATTTAGAGCGAATCGGCGAAATTTTTCGCCTACATCGGATTGCATTTGCCGTGAGATTTGGTTTTACATTTTAGGATGTTTGGTTGGATTCCGCTCCCTACCAAACAGCCCCCAAAGAGGGAAAACCAATAACCTCACTTAAACTTAGAGAAGAAGCTCTCTGAATTCCAGCCAGCAACTTAAAACTTACATATTATTGATTGTTTTAAGCTTCTTGTAAAGTGAGAAGAGAGGGTCTCCCTGAGATTTACCACTAAAATATATAACAATTAGTTTTATCGGCAAAGAAAGATCCTCAACAACAATATTTTATGAAATAAAGTCTAAAAACTACTAGCTAAAAATGCTATTAAAACTTCCGCAATATTTGGAACTGTTGCAGTGTTTTATAAAGTTATTTGTGAAATTAGTTTGAAAAAAATAATTTTGTTATTATGATTATAGAAAATAGTTTTTCACAAATTTTTTTTTGGAGTAATCAACAAAAAAAAATAGTAGACAAACAAAAATATAATTACTATCTAAAAAATAAAACAATCAAAAGCTGCCCCAAGCAGACCATTTGAAAAAAAATAAAGCTTCAAGAAAATTGCACCAAACCGCCCCATTGTAAAGTTAGACGATGAAAATGAGATAGTTTTAGAAAAACAACAGCAACAACATATTAATGCTTTGTTTGGTTCTTCCTCTCCTTTTGTAAAACAGGAGTTTTAGAAACATTGGTTAAGAGAATGAAATTTTCTAACGGAGAATCAAATATCAAAAAGATTCTCAAAACAGTAGAAAAATGAAGTTCCCTAAAAAGCATTTCTATAGAAATGCCCCATCCAAACAACGACCAAAAAACAATTTCGTCATTTATAAACAAAAAAAGTTAAAAAAAAAAACCGAAACAAATTAAGCCTAAATAATCAAATCTGATGACAGTCACATAAAGAATGCACTAATAATAATAATTAGTAATCTTTGTGGAAAAAAAAAATTCATATATATATATATATATTATAGCAGAACACGAAAAGAAATCTATAGTATTTTCAGGCGAGCTGGAAACCTGGCATAAGAACTATATGTTATGTACATTGCAAGAACTGAGTCGAACTAAATCTGAAGCAATATAGAAGAAGTACCTATAGTTAACAAATTAATACAATGGGGGGAAATACAAAGCCTCGGAAAGAATACAGACTGATCCTACCAAGCCATCTGAACCATTACACTGGCCTCGAATCCCAAAGCTATCTACCACTGCTATAGGCTTCGTTTGCGACAGCTTTCTTGCTGCTTCTTAAAACAATTTTTTTAGTTCAATAATTAAAATTTTTTACTAGAAAACTGCTTTAAAACACAATAAAAAAAGCCGTCCCAAACGAAATAATAGTCTCATCTCGAGTGTCAAAAATCCAAAGTTAACTCACTCCGCTTGGTGAGAATTTCATCAATGAGAGAACTTTGATCTAAAGATAATGTACAAAGGATGCTTACACGAGCCGATGTTGCCGGAGTCCTTTACTGAAATGAGGCTGCATTAACCGAACATAGAGGCCATTCATTTGAACCAGGGTGTCATGGCTGCCCTGCTCAACTATCTTGCCACCGTTAAGAACCACAATGTTATCAACATGTCTCATCATTGCTGCTCTATGAGCAATTAATAAGGTGGTTTTGTTGCCCAGAATTAATGTATCAAGAGCTTCTTGCACGACTCGGCTGGACTCGGACTCGATCGCGGAGCTCGCTTCGTCTAACAGCAATATAGGTGCGTTTTTCAGCACCACACGGGCGATCGCAATCCTCTGCTTCTGGCCAGGTGTTAGATCAACTCCCCTCATGCCAACTTGAGTGTCGTAGCCATGAGGCAAACTGCTTATAAAATGGTGGGCGTTTGCAATTCTAGCTGCTTCTTTAATTTCAGCTTCAGTTGCATTATGTCTAGCATATATGATATTCTCCCTGATGGTTGTGGAGAAGATAATGGGCTCCTGCTGTACCAGACCCATGTGGCTTCGCAACCATCTTAAATTGAATAGCTTGAGATCACGCCCATCCAGCAAGATCTGGCCGGAGATAGGATCGTAGTATCTCTCTATAAGAGAAATGATTGTGCTCTTTCCAGAACCAGAAACACCCACCACTGCAACTGTTTGTCCGCCCCCAACTTTGAGACTGAAATTGCTCAGAATGATTGAATCGGGGCGAGTCGGATAGCAAAAATCGATATTTTTTAGCTCGATGCTTCCGTATACTGATGGCGGTTTGAGACCAGAATTATCATCTGGATCAATCTTGGGAACCCGGTCAATGATTTCGAATACTGAAATGAGCGAGTTTCGCCTCTTTAAAATATATGGCGCGAGGCCAAAAGGCTCTACTAATGCGAAGGTGGCAAAAGAAAAAACCATGTATTCTTTGAGAGCTGTGACGAGTTTGAGACGTCCGTCATGAACGGAGACAGCAGTGTACCAGAGTAGAAGAGCGTTACACGAAAAAAGGAGGAATTGTGAGAAGCCAAAGGCAAAACCAATGCCCAAGCCATGAAAAAAGCTCTTCTTCAATATTCCACTTAGCTGCAACCCGTAAAGTTCCATCACCTTGTTACCAGCACAGAATGCCACGACAGTGTAGATATTCCTAACAGCATCTTCAAGGACCAAAGAGGCCTTCCTGTGCATCTCCTGTATGCCTCTTGAAAAACCAGCAAGCCACATTTTCTGTCACCGGTAATGGCGATGATTAAGCATTAATTCATAAAATTGATAACTGAGTATAAGGGTCACTTCCCATGGCAATTTCTAAGCAAGTTTTAAATGTTAGAATAAAACTGCAAAATATAAAAACAGGTTTCATTTCAAACGAGGCAGCAAGGTTCTTAACAGAACTGTCCAGAATATCAACCACGTATGAGAGAAGTTGAAGTAAACCTGAAGGTCGGTGTTCATAAGAAATTAAATTCATGTGTATTAATTCTTATTTTTAATTTCCTAATTCACTTTAACGGTTATGAAAATGTCTACGATGTCAGCTCCAATAAATAAAGATGAGTTATCTAGTAATCTGAATAGATTGTTAGAGCATGGATTCGACTCAGCCAGTTGAATTCTAATCAGCACTTACTGAGTTCAGAATCACTATCACAATGTGAATTGCTAAATCAATCACTGTAACACAGTTTTTTCGCAGTTACAGTTATCCCACTTCTGGGTTTTGAAGTTTTTTGTTGACTTCTTACCCATTTCCGCTTTGCTACAGTACCATCTTATGTCTCCTGCTACTTCATCCCCACCAGCAGTTAAATTTAAATACAAGCATGCAATTGTAGAAGCTAAAAATGAAATAAATCCATGGAGAAGTATACAATAACTAAATATGGAAGAATAAGCAACAAATCAATGTCCATATTTATACAAATACTTCTATTTATATTTCCTTGTATAAATGCTAAAGTATTTGGGCCAGAGGAAAGAATCCCAAGTCCAACCTGAACCACTAATCAACTATCAGCACTATGAAGATGCTAGAAACATTAATCAACACCAAAAAGAAGGCTACAGTTATATATTAGCTCACCTGTGCAACAGCAGAAACTGTAAGAATGGGTAAAGTGGCCAATGCAACTAATGCAATCCGCCATTCAAGTAACATTCCAATTAGAATAGCCACAACAACAGCAGCAGCGTCCTGTATGAATATAGAAAGTCTATTACTGAAAGCAGCCCGGACAAATGTGGCATCATTTGCCAAGCGCATTGATAATGTGTCTGCACTGTTCTCCTCCTCATCATACCATCCTACTTCATTGCGTAACATTGCTGAAAAGCATCAATGTCGAAGTTAAAATTAACCGCATCTTAACTTTAACATGACCGTTAGAAAACAAACTAAGAGAGCTCCTAAGGCTAATTACCTGAGAACATCATCCTTCTAACACGCTCGGTCATTTTTTCCCCCATAATGCCAAAATAGAAATGTTGCAAAAAGTTGGCAACCACAGTGATAAAGCCCAAACAAGCAATGATAAGGCACCATTTGTTCACTTCATTTCGAACATCTTCCACACCAATTCTATAATATGCTGCCATTATCAATGCGACTGTGTAAGCAAAAATAGGATTAAATGATCCAAAAATAGCAGCACCAATGCTTCCCAGGAGAGCATAAAGCCATTCTGTTATGCTGAGCTCAACAAGTCTCCAAAATGATGGTGGCTTCAGATGCTGCGAGTCTTTTGCATATCTCTGTTTGATGGGCATATCATTAAACTGATTAAGTGGACGGCTGTAAGTACTTGAATGGGAACGCTCATTTTTGGGATCTGAAGTCAAAAGAGGAGATATAGGTGATTCAGGATCTGAAGTGTTTGACGTTTGACGATTCAGTGAATGTACATCAATCTTAGGAAGTTCTGGCAACCTCATTTCAAAACTATCCTGTCGTTTGATGGATGGTACTCTTTCTGCAATTACCATAGACATCCCATTTTCAATAATTTGCTCAGAGGGAGGGCTATGAACCTTTGGTGATTCCTGTAAGCTGCGATTACCATCTCGCTGCTTCACAGTATTAAATCCAAGAGCCCTCTGAACTGAGAAGGACTTAACCATCTTCGGAGATGATGGTTCTTGGAGAAAATGACTAGCAGATGAATCCTTTTCAATTTGAAAAGTTGCAAGATCTTTATGATTCCTGATAGGTGTCCTGATAATGATAATGTTAATTAAAAAATGGACACGTCCATCTCAGATAAAGCTGGAGAAAACATAGGAGCTAACATCGTAACCTAGGAAATGAGAAATATAGAAAAACAAAAATACCTTTTAGGAAGCTTTGTTGCTTCTTCACATCTGAGGAGCTCTGCATAAAGGCCATCGAGGGTAAGCAATTCTTCATGTGTACCCATTTCAACAAGTTGACCTTCCTCCATCACTGCTATATAGTCAGCATTTCTTATAAGTCCAAGGCGTCTAGCTATGATTATAGTTGACCTTCCAAGCATGATTATGTCTAATGCCTCCTGAACAGATCTTTCTGCATCAAAATCTAGGCCACCTGTGACCTCATCCAGAAGAAGAATAGATGGATTTGAAAGTACAGCCCGAGCAATAGAAAGCTTTATCATTTGCTCTTCTGTTAGAATTAAACCAGCCCTTCCAACCTGAAAGGCAATAGTTAAAACAAGAAGCCATATTGAAAAGATTAAAAAAAAAAAAAAAAAAACCCAACAAGCTTAAGACAGAAAATGCTTCCATACCTGTGTATCATATCCTTTTTCAAGCGAGCTAATAAAGGTATGTGCATGTGCTGACTTGGCAGCCTCTTCAATCTGATCAAAAGTAGCAGATCTCCCATAAGCAATGTTGTCCCTAATGCTCAGACTTAATAATGCTGGTTCCTGTGTGACAAGTCCTATTTGGCTTCTCAACCACTCAAGCTTCAAATTTTTTATATTCTCTCCATCCAAAAGTACTTCCCCTGCAATTAAAAAAAAAAAGATCCAAAGTTAAAAAGATAAATATTTAAAATACAGCCAAGCATCTAGACGACTTTTAAAACGGATAAGCCGCATGCTCATGAACAACTTACCTAATGTAGGATCATAAAAACGTTCCATGAGAGGAATTATGCTGCTTTTTCCAGAACCATTCCTACCAACAAGTGCCACTGTTTTTCTAGAGGGTACAGTCAAGAAGAACCCACTTAAAATGGGTATTTCAGGACGAGATAAGTAACTAAAATATACATTGCGGAATTCAATGTTTCCTTGCACAGAAGCTAGGGTATTTCCATCATGATTGATTGTGGAAGCTGAACGGCTTATCATCTCATAAAGTCTATAAGCAGCAATCCTGCCTTGCTCAAACGAATAGAAGTTCGTTGCTGCTTGATTTAGTCCACTACAAGAGTTTGGGAGAAAAAAAAATTATACTCAGAAAATAGTGAAGAAATAAGAAAATCTGTCAAAATAGAGCTGCTCAAGTTCAGAACACGTACAGGCCACTCAAAATTACAGAAAATAGAGCAGTTATGATTTCACCGCCATTTGCTTTTGCATGCAATACCAGGAACCTTCCAACCCAAAGTTGCAAAGCACAAGAACATATGGCAAGTCCATATGTGAACCCAAGCCCGAGGCCTTGCACAAGACTAATCAATATACCATAACGCAGTGTTGCTTGAAGTGAAGTAGCATAAGAGTACTTTGCCAATGTATCATTTGTAAATGCATACAAAGTTCTAATGTAAGTGATGGCCTGCATCATATATTTAATACAAATTAAAACTAGATTAGGTAAAGAAATTTTGTTTTAGGAATGAAATGGGAAACATGTTTTTAAGTTTAAATAAAATACAATTTGCTTACAATTCATTGTAATGAATAAATGATTATCAGATGCATATTCTTAAATGAAATGGCTAGGCAATACCAGATGCTGCTTTAGGCTTTATGTGCATGTAGTAGCCTAACAAACATGTCGGGTACTGATGCTAAATAGATAAGATAAAGCACTCTTTATTATTAGTCATGAAGTGTGGAAAGGAATGCACTAGTAGATGACACAATTTTCAACCTTATCCATCTCATTTTATATAGGTCAGTCTTCTGCGCAAAAAAAAAAATAAAAAAAACAGAAATAAAACCTGTTCAGCTATGCTTGCAGCTTCAGCATATGCGTCTTGAATGTTCTCAGCAAGTCTATGAAGAAATATGTTTGATATGCCCCCAGCAGCAACAATGAATGGACCTGTACCCAGTGTCAAGAGTGCAATTTGCCAGCAGTTGATCAGACCAATAACAAGACCGCCAAAAAAAGTAGCCATATTATGTATGTAATTTCCAACCTGAAAAGTATAATTGTGAACATTAGAAAACAACTGCAGAAAATTAAATGTAGATTATCATATCATGAAAGAATTTATTTCGTGAATTATCTAGGTGTTCAAGTTAAAACAAAAAAAATCATATACATTAAGTAACAAACTGGAGCACAAAGGCATACTTTCTCGCTCAGAGCAGATTGAATAAGCAACACGTCGCTCAAAACTTGACTAACAATGTCTCCATTGTTACCGTAAGTATCAAAAAAGCTCATGTCCTGGTTTAGTAATACTTGGACATATTTTGACCTGATCACTGCAGTCTGCCTCTCTCCGGTGAAAATCCAGCAAGAAACCTCTGTTACAATTCCATGATTCATTAATCAAGGATCACAGATAGCTAAGATAAATCAGCAATGCATTAAAAATAATGAAAATTGGATCAAAGAAAAAAAAACTGAAACTTACCAATCCATGCGGCAGCAAATACACCACAGGCAATATAAATAATGTACAGAGCATGCTGCAGCCATAAAAGAGAAGAAAACTTAGTAAAAAGCTGATGTAATTGTATCAAGCAATCAAGTAGTTCTTTACATTTTCTCATTAAAGATATGAATTCAGCAAAACTAATTAAAAAAAATATTGGCATGAAACTTCTAAACATTACAATCAATTAGCAGGAAATATTCAACATCTTGTTTTTAGTGTATCCACGGGTTTAGAATAGAAAACAAAAAAGGACAGAATAACATACAGTTTTTTTGTCACAAAAGAGACAAGTTTGTTGTTGTTTGCAGCTTATTAATGACTTCAGAATTAAAAAAAAAAACGAATGGGAAGATTTAGAGACAATTTCTACTACAAAAGACACAAGCATATACACTTCAAAGAAGATACCAATGCTGTATTAATTAGGATATAACAAATTATTACTAATAAGGCGTCCACTGACACATCACAGAAGACCAGAACAATTCTATAATAAGGAAGAGTGAGTTAAGAATGACTTCAACCAAGCACTCAAACCCATGCAATAGAAAAGTTGCCAATCCAGCATAAAAATTAGATTAAAAAAAAGGATATAAGAACAAAATCCCTTATAAAAAATGTAAAAGGCCACAAATGAAAGGATTATGTATTTCCATATTTCCATAAATAATATTCAGGTTAAGAATCATATTTCCAAATGTTAACCAATCTCGCACATTCATCTTGCAGGAAAAAAGATAAATAATATGAATAGCAACTTTTTAATTAATTTGAATCAAACAATTACATAATAACAAAAATTTTGTATTTTGGTCATCAAAATGGTCACAATATTCAGTGCAACAGATAAAAATAAGAAGTTCATTACCCTAGTTCAGAAAAAAAAAAAACACACCATCAATTTTCTTTCAAGAAGAAGCCCATAAAAGCACTATGATATTAGATGTTCTAGCTTGATAGCTAAGGATGGAAAATTGTGCAAGCATTAAATCTTAACCATTTCCATTAATTCAAACAAATAATTAATGATGAATCTACAATGATATTCTACTAGGCTTCAAGAGAGTAGCCTTATTCTTAAGTTTATTCATTTATGTTTGCCTGTTTTTTTTTCATAGTCAAAAAGGTTGTTCAAGAAGCAACACAAAAAAGCAAAATTATACGCCACTCAATGAAAATCATATTTTGTGTCAATGGTTTTATGATCCAAAAGAGAAATTTTAAAATAAAAATAAGAAAATTCCATGAGTTTGCAAGTAGATTAGTGAAGCCCTAATATGTAATACAATCAAACTACCACGTAAGCACCAAAGAGAAAGGCTGAAATAAACAGAGAAGGAAAAAAGAATGCCTACAACAAAATCTATTAAAGTTCCTTGATTCACTAACTTCTAGTGTTGTCATTGAAGGCGATGCAGACCAATTACGGTCTAGGATTTCCTAATGCAACTAGAACAATGTAATGTATATAAATCATGTATGAGAATTTATGATTTACATATCAGTATATCACAAACCACTAAATTAAAAAAAATATATATTTTTTATTTAAAAGAAAATAGTAAATACTAAAATTAGTACACAAAAAAATATATGATTATCAAATAAATCTGAAAAATTTTTTGGACAAATAGTCATAATTTAATCATCACAATTAGAATCCTCAGATGTGCCAATTTTGAACAAATAAGGAAATACTAAGAAGTTAATAACAAAATAAATAGAAAAATTAGGTCAAGGAAATAATTCACCAAAGGAATTCAGGTCTTGCGTCTGTACAAAGAGATGAGTTACCCCGTAGTTAGATAGTTGGGCTTACACCATACTCAAAGGAATCACACATCTAATTGTCACACATGTATAAGATTCAAACTAGAAGAAAAAATTCTATCCAATCAAAGATAAAAATATGCATGCCTCATAATATATATTTATAGACTCCTCATCCTTATAGATATGATACACACATGATCAACTTATTCTATGTAAAGAGAACCATCAACTTCATAAATAAACCTCAATAAAAATAAAATATTTAAAATAATTTTTTCACCAATCAATAGAAGTCAGGCCTACTAGGAATTTTGTAAAAACAATAAACTACAAACTGTCACCTAAAATAGAAAATAATAGCAAACCAACTCCTTGAAAATAGCATCCCCGTGAATTAGAAAGAAGCAAAACCTCAAATATCAAATAGTAGGCGGCGTGACAATACATGCATGCATCGCAATGATGTCCTTCATTGGCAACATTTTGGCATATCCTTAAAGGTGGTTGAATATCTATAGAATATAGAAGGTGATTCTGCATGAGGTAATTTTCTATAGATAATCTCCTAATGTCTTAGTAAGAACTACACAAACTCCTACTAGGTGAAACTAGGCGGTGCTATAGATATTGCTTACATAACATAATGTATTTAAACAATAATATAAGAATTAATTAACCTTAATCAAGTATAAGTAGTCAATAACATTGATCAAATAAAAAGTAATCCTTGATTAAAGTATAATTGATATGTAATCAATCATATTAAATTATAACTAGCCCTTTAGTCCAATTAAATTAAAATTTGTTTAAGTCTCTAAAATTGAAATGGTTATTTATTCCAAATTAAATTCAGAGAAAACCCAATTTAATCCAAGAGTATTACAATATTCCAACCTGGTCCATTAACTATTTAAAATTGATCCAAAATTATCCTCCCATTAAATACATTGTCTAATTTGAAAAAAAAAGGGTGAGAATTTGGTTGTCATATTATAAGAGGTTTTGAGTAAAAATCTATATTTTTAATTCTTACTACATTTTAAATCCTATAGAAACTTAAACCCCATTTCTTTCTCCATTTTGAATTAAATACCGAATTTAGCAAATTTTAGCATTGCGCAAATTTAATGAATTCACCAGTCTCACGAACTTCTCTTCTTCTTCACAGGTCGTGCATTCTCCAAAAAGCTCATATCGTGACTTTCCGGCTTCTTTGTAATTTGGTCCTCTTCTTCTTCTTCTTCACATGTTCCCATCGATGTCTTCTCCAACGAGCTCTCATCACAACTTCCTGGCTCTTTGACATCTAGCATTAGTAATGTCATCTAGCATTAGTAATTTGGCGGGTTAGATTTGGGGGAGAAAGATGAGGGTTTAGAATTTTAAGATTAATAATATTATTTACAATAATTAAATAATATATATTAATTTAAATTTCAAATTTATTTTGATAAAATTAATATTAATCAATTAAAAAGACATTAATTTAAATTTTTTAATATTATTTATGATTTAATTTAATTAAATAGAATTTGTTTTTTAATTTGTTTTATAAATATTAATTAATGATTAATTAGGAAGAGTATAAATATATGAAATAATCAATACATAATATATACAAATAAATATAAAGAGTATAAATTATTTTATCACTATATCATTTATTCCACTCATTGTGAAGTGTATTAAAGATGAAGATAAAAAATTACTTAGAAGATGATATTCAACAAAGATGGATGAGATATTTTGCTAAACTTTTTAATGAAGATTGTGAAAATAAGATTAACTATAGTGACCTTAGCACCATAAATGAAAATAAAGATTTCTGTTTTTAACGGCGTATTAGTAAAACTGAAGTTAGAGAGGCTTTAAAGAAAATGAAGGGTGGAAAAGCTGTTGGATCTGATGATATTCCAATAGAGGTGTGGAAATGCTTAGGAGATGAAGGAATTTCATGACTTGCTAAACTTTTTAATACTATTTTGAAGGCTAATAAGATGCCATATGAGTGGAGAATGAGTGTGTTAATTCCTATTTTTAAGAATAAAGGTGATGCACAAGATTGTGCGAATTATAGAGGTATTAAGTTAATGTGTCATACTTTAAAACTGTTGGAGCGAGTTATGGAGCATAGGTTGCGGCGTGATACTAATATTTCTCAAAATCAATTTGGATTCATGCCGGGTAGGTCGACTATGGAAGTCATACATTTATTAAGAGGTTTAATGGAGAAATATAGAGAAAATAAGGAGGATCTACATATGATATTTATTGATTTAGAAAAAGCATATGATAAAGTTCCAAGAGAAGTGCTATGGAGAGTTCTTGAAAAGAATGGAGTCAATAATGCTTATATTCAAATCATTAAAGATATGTATGCAGGAGCTATTACTTGTGTTCAAACACAAGGTGGATTGACCAAGTATTTCCCTATTTCTGTTGGGTTACATCAAGGATCAGCCTTAAGCCCATATCTTTTTGCTTTAGCCATGGATATTCTCACTAGACATTTGCAAGAGGATGTACCTTGGTGTATGCTTTTTGCTGATGATATTCTTCTTGTTGATAAGACTAGAGAGGGTGTTGAAGGTAAACTTGAATTATGGAGGTCAACCTTAGAGTCTAAAGGTTTTCGCTTGAGTAGATCTAAAACGGAATATATGGAGTATAATTTTAGTAATAATAGACCTAGTGATGGGATTGTGACTTTGGGCGATCAAGTCATTAATAAGAGTACACGTTTTAGATATCTTGGATCTATTGTTCAGAGTGATGGTGAAATAGATGGGGATATTATCAGCAGAATTCAAGTTGGATGGTTGAAGTGGAGGAATGCATCGGGCTTGTTATGTGATAGAAATGTACCCCTCAAACTTAAGGGAAAATTCTATAAGATGGTAGTGAGGCCTGCAATGCTTTATGGTGTCGAATGTTGGCCATTAAAAGAGAAGCATAATACTAAGTTAAGTGTGGAAGAGATGAGGATGCTCAGGTGGATGAGTGGCTTTACCCTTAGAGATAGGATACGAAATGAGCATATACGTGAAAAGGTTGGAGTAGCTCCAGTAGAAGATAAGATTAGAGAGAGTCACCTTAGATGGTTTGGTCACATAAAACGGCGGCCTTCCGATGACCCGGTTAGGAGAGTAGAGTTATTAGATTTGACTTATATTAAGAAAGGTAGGGATAGACCTAAAAAGACTTGGTTAGAAAATATTGGGAATGACCTTTCTTTATTAGATTTAAACGAGAATTTGACTTTTAATAGGACACAATGTAGAAAAAGGATCCATGTAGCCGACCCCACGTAGTGGGATAAAGGCTTGATGTTGTTGTTGTTGTTGTTGTTGTTGTGTATATCATTTATTCCACTCAAATATATCAAATTACATATTTGTAATTTTATGTAATCATCTTACAAAACATCACACAAGCAATACAAGAACTGTAACTTCCTACACACTTTCATTACCTAAAATACCCTCAACTTTAACATTTAGGGTAATGGGATTTCAGGTGAATTTCGACCATGGGATAATTTGGAATAAAATTAGAGCATTGTGATACTCTAGGACTAAATTTTTTCACTTACTAATAGTAGGGAGACTATTTGGGTTTTTTCTCGAATTAAACTATAATCAAGCCCTAAACAGTTCAATTAAACACTAATAACCTAATTAGTGAAATCAAACATGAGTTAGTGCAATTAGTTAGAATTTCCAAATATGCCTGATAAGTCAATTAATTAATTACAAATTGATCTATTAAACAAATATCTAATTAAGCTTTGAGTCTCCCTAATCCCTAATAAGTTAACAGCTAATTATTTGTTTAATCCAAACCTAATTTTGATCCTCCAATGTGCTGATTGCTCAACTGCCAACTACTTGAATACAAAATAATGTTCGGAATCAAAATTAGCTGATTGAGTAACAGGGATGCATATATCCGAATGGTTCTACTCCTACTTACAATAAAAAAGAACCTAAGAAAAAATAGCAAGAATCAAAATACTAATTTATCTGTTTGTCTATCTGCAAAAACTGAAAACACTTTATCAAAGCAATCACTAGCGTCTTAATAAAATAATTTAATTAGATCCCTAAACACATAGGGTGTTGTAGATTGCCCCCAACCTGTTTCAACAAAATTACTATACGAGCCTCTACTTGAATAACAAAATGTAATAAATCAAACAAAAGAAAGTTCTCAGAAGCATTCAACCAGTTCTAATTCTCAAACACCAGTCGAATGGTCAGAAACAAATCAAGTTAAGGAAACACAGGATAAAGAAGGAATAAATTCTAAGTAACCTGGAAAGTAGACTACGGGAATTATGAAAAAGACAACAAATTATTCTCTTCCATAAAAGCAACTCTAAGTGACTCGCCTGCTTATACTCATGAAAGACCTCCTCCGGACTTTTCTCTCGCAAATTAGACGGACTAAGCAGATTGATGGACCTCCCAAAAAAATGCAAGTACACAACAAGAGCCGTCCCATGCGCAGCCGCAGCCAGTGCTCCAACAGCCATAAGAAACCAATCCAATCCATCCGCGCAAGCAAACAGTCTAGAGAACGGCACCGCAGCAGGTGGCGGCTCCATCTCCTCCACCTCGTCGACGGGCTCTTCATCCTCCAACGGTACCACGTCGACGCCGGGGTCCAAGTACGGAGATGGAGACTCCGGCGGCTCCGATACTTCTGATACTGGCGTCAGCGGCTGCACGTGGGGTGGTGACCACCCAAAAAGCCCCCTCGACACCATCATCGTCCTTTGCTCCTATCCTCTGAATAAACTCGAAAATCCCTAAAACCTCGCAGCTCGTCCACCCTCGTCGGTTCGACGTCCGTTGAGGGGGAGCGATGGATCTAGGGTTTTTCACTTCCTCTGGCCAGCCGCACCGTTTCTTACTCAGAAATCGCCACCCCGCATCCAAATCCTCGCCGCGAACTACCTAGCTTCAAGCCCCCTCGACTATCTTTCTTTTGGCTTAATTTCCTCGATTGCGACGGACATGCGGACTGGTCAAAGAAAACGGCGAGAAGAATTGAAGCGAGAGAGGAGATGACCAGGTGGATAACAACGAGGGTTTGTTGATCAGTCGAGGAAGGAGTAGAGAGAGTAAGACCCAGGGAGACGATGGGAGCGTTTCTCTGCTCTTACTGACGTTGCTGTGTTCGCTTCGCCAGTTCGCCTTCCTCCGCTCCCCCTTTTCTCTCTCTTCGGCGGTTTTGACTCAGACGCGGCGTTAGTCGTGAGAGATAAGCGTTTGAAATCCGGAATTGGGGAGAAATGATTGCGGCGCCTTTAGCACGGCACATTTCGTTGGGCACGCTTCGGCTTTTCTTCTTCGGTTTTTTATACATAATAAATTTTAAAAAACATGCTTCATTTTTTTTAAAGAGATATTTAAAATTCTTTTGATAAATAAATAATTAAATATTGCTACTCATCATTATGAAAAGATTATTTAATTTTCTAAAAAAATATTACAAGTAAAATTTAATGCATGTATTAAAATACTTGAATTTATTTGAATGAATATGAAATAATTGTTGGTAATTATTTTTTTATTTAATTTGAAGTAAAATAATATATTGTGAAATTCAAGGATGGTGGTGTCCAACGCCAAGCGTGGTGCCAGATTATATTAATAGTGATGATGTCAAGCATTGACCAACAGTGGCAGCTTGCAGACAACAAGCAGAGAGAGGTGACGACCAATATTTGGTGGGGGTTGAAGGTGGTGTCAGTTGGGGGCTAATGAGTGAAAATGGTGGCAAATGATGACTAGCGACAGGATGGCGGTTAGCAGCATCTTGCGACAACAATGAATATAAATTTATACAATAACAAGTCTTTATCTCATTACATGGGACATGTACATAAATCATTTTTTCTTTATTGTGACTATTAATAATCATATTCTCATTTAAATCTATTAAAAAATATTTTTAATATTTTCTAACTAAGTCTTATTAGGATTATATCTACATTTTTTAGCATAAGTCAAATCTAATGCATCTACTCTTCTATCTGGGTCATTGGAAGGCTGACGTTTTATGCGATTAAACCATCTAAGAAGACTCTCTCTAATATTACCTGCCACTGAAGCTACTCTAACCTTTTTCACGTATATATTTAGTTTGTATTCTCTCTCTCAGAGTGAAGCCACTCATCCACCTAAGCATCCTCATATATACAACACTTAACATAATTTTATGCTCCTATTTTAATGGCCAACATTCAGCGCAATAAAAGCATTCTAGGTTTTTTCACGATCTCACAAAATTTTCCCTTAAGTTTGAGAGGTACTTTTCTATCACACAAATGGTCATATGCATTCCACCACTTCAACCATCCCACTTGAATTATACTAATAATATATTCATCTAATTCAGCATCCCTTTGAACAATAGACTCGAGATATCTAAAACATATACTCTTATTAATGACTTGATTGTCCAAAGTTATAATCCCCTAGTAGGTCTTCGGTTAGAGTCTTGCATATGTGATATGTGTATGAGTTTGCCTTAATTGGTTTAAATGTCTCACAAAAAAAAAGTATTTGATTTTAGTTTTACTCAAACGGAAGCTTTAGACTTTAAGCTTTATCATGCATTAAAAAAATCTGCCACATGTAACACTGTCTAAATGCATCAAAATTGAGCTAGATGGTGAAATTAAAATTCAACAATGAATTCAAAATTCAGTAATGAATCATATTGCATTTGAAATCCCTCAATCAAACATTTGAATTATTGGAATGCATGCATTTAGAATGCATTGCACTATGAAATGCACTCAACCAAATGGCCATTATGTTTACCCCAACTAAAATTAATTATAATAACACTTAAATAATATTTGAACAAATATCGATCAATCTTGGTATCATATTGTTGACCTCGTTTTTGTCTTGATTTGCCATCGAGCATGTTTGATCGAGTTGAGCGGGCCTCGTCGAGCTCGACTCAACCCGAATCAGCATCGATTCGAGTTTGATTTTATTATTATTATTTTGGAATTAATTTGATCGAATTGGGCCGAATTTGAATTAACCTGATTTGAACCGGATTGAGCTCAATGCAGACTTGATTTAAGCCCAATAGGCCCAATTTAATTTCAATTGAGCCTTAATCAACTTTCTAAAGTTTTTTTTTTTTTGAATTTGTTCTCGATCAAGAAATTGATTCGACGGCCCCAATCTCTCCCCTCTCGTGCCCTGAATAAGGCGGAATCCCCCATCTCATGAGGTATCTCTCGAGTCCCCAAGAAAAGCCGCTGCTCTTCTCTTCTCTCTCTCTCGGGCGGCCGTCCCTTTCACCTCCCCCTCTCTCCCTTGTTCTCGGTTCGCAAAGAGCAAGAGGCCGAAGCCTCCTCCTCCTCCGATCTCCTTGTGGTTCGCACGACACCAGAGGCCGAAGACCCCTCTTTCTCCGTCGACCTCTCTCTCCCTCTGGTTCGCGGAAGCCAGGCAAAATCGAAGCTCCCTCCCGCTGCTCTTCTCCTCTGCTCGGACCAGACTCTAGGATCTCAAGCCAAAGCCTTGCCCCCGTTCGATTCCTCTCTCGGACCAAACCCGACGCCCCTGCTCTCTCCTTAATGATCGGGAACTAAACGAGGCCGCTGGTTTATAAGCTTTTAAGTGGCAACGCCACATACAATCAGGTATAATCTCTGTAATTTGTAAAGTCGATTTTTAATTATATATCGAAACTGCTACATATCACACACAACTTGTTAATAGATATTCTAGCATGTTTAGGTAGCCAGCCTTAGGTTAGTTCACTAACAAAGCTTTGACCCTATAGGTAAAAGCTTGCCCCCCTTCTGTGAGCCCTAGAGACCATTAGGGTCATTTAGGCCTGTAGAGTAGGCCACCTACATGTGCCATTGGGCATCGTTGTTTTCCCACACGAAGTGGGCATCGTTAGGATTTTGGCCTTTTCCAGTTTTGGGTACGATACCCCCCCCCCCCCCCCCCCCCCCCCCCCCCCCCCCCCCCCTTTTCTTTCTTTTTTTTTCTGTGAGCCTTAGAGATCATTAGGGTCATTTAGGCATATAGAGTAGGCCACCTATTTGTGCCAGTGGGCACCGTTTGAATGCTTTTCTGTGCGGGTACCTTGCTTGGAGGGTACCCTTAGGGTGTATTTATTTATTCTTTTATGTACTCTGAATGTCATGCATGCATTCGTTTTTATACACCTTACCTCACATTATGCTTTACTTACATACATGTATCACATCAATAGATCTAGGGATATTTTGTATCTGTTTCATGCATCATACATGGCGCTAGGTACATTCTTTCGTATATTGTAGAGTCCATGATTGAAATCTTTTAAACTATGAATACTTGATTTCCTAGGATAGAGCCTTCATATCTTGTATACATATAGGGCGATTGATTGCATTTAAGATGTTAGCTGGCTGCTCACTCCAGGCAAGCATAAGCCCAGGTTGTACACCCCTCAGTGTGTCTCTTCACTTCTGGTGTGTTTTTGAGTCTATCATTTCTCTTAGGGTAGTAATCCGATATTTGATCTTTTAAACTCAAAATTTTAATCACATCTTTATCCATTAAAAAATGTCTAATCATCGCTAAGGGTAAATAGAAGAGACTCTTTGGAATAGAACTTAGGAACTCTTTTTGTGCAACAAATCAAGAAGTGAATAATCCAATATCCTTAATCGAGAGTTTTCTTAGATCGAGGTCTAAGATGTAATTAACTATGGGGGCTTGCGCCCGTAGGAAACCGATCCCCACAATCATATAAATCCCATTCGAGCTGATGTATCGAATGGGAGAAATCTCATGAACTTTTGAGTTATGTATATTATTATCTATCGAGGTCGGTAGGTGAAAGTCACTATCTTCTATGGCTAATCGTATACATAACTCCATCTGCTCTTCCATCGGTCTGCTTGTGTCGATTGTAAAGGTCTACGACCATTTTGTCCTACGAGATAGTGTAATCGTACCCTTTGCATTCAAACCACATGAGCAGAATCCTTTCGGAGACCCACAGATTTCTAGTGACCACGGTGGGACAGGTTTCTCTCTCCATCTTTGGATGTTGTATTATTCTCTTCTGTAAGTAAGCCTAATTTGGTGCCTAGTTTGAGTTCCTCCGTTCTACTCCACTCTCTACTCTTAATCCTTAGTGAGAGTTAGACATTTTTAATATATAAAGATTTAATTAAGATTTTGAGTTTATTAGATTTTTTTTTTAATTCTCCAGATCAAATCCAGATCAATTTATTTCAAGTCATCTTGTTCAAGTCAAAATTTCAATTCCAATCAATTTCTAGTCAAATTGCTTTTAGACTGGATCATGATCTCTATCATATCAAACTTAAATCTTTATTCCATCTTTGGTGTTATGATTCATTCATTTGGTGGAAAGTCTACTTTCCATCATGTCCCTATTCTGAACTCTTTTAGACTAGATCTTATTCATATCAGTCCAAATTAAAATCTAAATGTTATTTTCAATGGAAGGGTCCTTAAAATTGACACGTGTGAAATTTTTAAAAGAAAATTTAATTTGAAAAAAATTGAAGAGTTTTAAATATAATACAGACTTTTGAGAGAATTTTCTTTAGAGAGTAATTGACTTATTTTTCTTAATGAAAATTTACCTCCTTTTTATTTATTTAAAATATAAAGTAAGTATTGATTGACTCCTTTAAACACTTAAAGAATTACTTATGATGATCTAAAGAAAGAGTATATCCTCTCCCTCCCATCTCTTATGTGGAATAGTTTCATTTTTGAATTAAAATCTTTGACAAATTGGAATTAAGCTTAGAAATAAAAATTTTCTCTCTTAGCTTACAATTTGGTATCTTATAGGTATCCTTGCATATTTATGAATTTATTTCATATTTTTCTCAATCAAGATGTTCATTCTTATCATAGGATTGAATTTGTTTTGTGAATTCTTCTTTCTTAGATAAGAGAGTAAGTTTTCTTCTCTTATGTTTGGAAGATAATTTCATAACTAAAAAAATCTTATTTTAAAGATTTAGAAAGGAAGCCAATTACAAGAAAAAAAAAAAGAAAGCCGCAATGTTCGCCAAAATTGTTAAAAATGGCACAAAGTGACCACAAAAAATGAAAGATGCACAAAGTGTATTAAGATGAAAAGATCCGCAAATTACGCCAAAAAAGAGAGGCGCAATGTTCGTCAAAGTTTTTAAAATGGGCACAAAGTGGACCCGAGATGAATAGGTAAATGGCTTCCCTTTCTTGTAAATCTTTAAGTCTCATAAAACCTATGTCCCTTGATTTGTTTGATTCTTAGATTTGAAAATTATGATTTTTGAATTCATAATTCTGCATTGATATTCTATTAGATATAAAAATATTTGTTATGCAAAAAAATTGAGAAGATTCAATTTCTTCTTCTAATTTATATATTTTTGAATTAGATTTTAATTCAAAAAAAATACTTATATAAGGGAGAGGGCCCAATTTAGCTTGTAGGGAGCTTGACTTGGGTTAACAAATTTCAAATCCCTAACTTTTTAGGTTTAGATGGAGTCAACCAATTTTTTACTAAAATTTTAAAATTTGGTTCCTTATGTTATTTTGATTGGGCCAAAATAATCAAGAGGTAAATCTTTCATTTTGAAAAATAATACTCTTATTTTTTGATAAAAATTTCTACTATTTGAAAAATTATGTGAATTAAACTTATCTCAATTAATTGATATGTGTTTAACATCTCTTAGTGTCTTTACTATTGAGTGTGTTTAAATGCACATCTCATTCTTTTGAAAAATTCATGTATGGAAATTTTTGGACTCCAACATTTGATTATAAATCATTCTTAAGGACTGATATGATATTCCCTTGATTGCACTCTCATTTTCTTTTGGAATCTTGGTTGTTTTGCTTGCTTGTTTGAGAGCTACTCACTCATTCAAGCTTGTTGTTTCTGTTCACTTGTTTGGGAGCCCCTTTCCCATTCAAGTTGTTGGGTTTGGTCACCTGCTTGGGAACCACTATCCCATTCAGGTTGTTGTTTTGTTCACTTGTTTGGGAGCCACTATCCAATTCAAGTTGTGGTCTTTGTTCACTTGTTGGGAATCACTCCCCCATTCAAGTTGTTATTTATGTTCACTTGCTTGGGAACTATCGTCCCATTCAAGTTGTTGGTGTTTCTCACTTGTTTTGGAAATCACTCTTCCATTCAAGTTCTTATTTCACTTCTTAGTTAAGTTCATTCCTTTGGATCTTTCTGTGATTGCTCTGTTATGTTCCTCCTCACTTTGATATCATGATAGCCCTATCTTGATTTTGTAAGTGGTTATTCATCTTCATTCCATGTCATTCTTTCTCCACAGACAGACTCGTAGGAGAGATTTCTTATTCGATTTCTGGCGGATTTCTTTGTTCAAGAGATCCCCTTTCTCCACTTCACTTCTTTTTTCGCTCTTTGTTCCGCCGTTTCGAATAGGGTCAGGAGAACATTGAGAAATCCTCATTCACCATTTCGAACATGGTTAGGTGGATGTTAGATCCTTTTTCTCTCTTTTGTCATGCTGTTGCGATTGTGGTCAGGCAGGCATTAGACCTCTTTGGGAAGCTCTTTATTCGCTGTTGTGAATATGGTCAGGTGGATATTGAGCTGTTCTCATTCGTCATTGCGAATATGGTCAGGCAGACAGACATTTCTCTTTTTCCTTCTGTTCTGCTGTTTCGATCTGGTCAGGCAGACAGTCATTTCCTTGTCCTACTCTTGTTCACTGTTTCGATCTGGTCAGGTGAGCACTGTGTTTTCCCCATTCACTGTTTCGATATGGTCAGGTGAATGTGGGGCGTTTCTCTTTTTCCTTCTGTTCTGCTGTTCCGATCTGGTCAGACAGACAAATGATTCTTTACTTGTCTTACTCTTGTTCACTGTTTCAATCTGGTCAGGTGAGCATTGAGTTCTCCCCATTCGCTGTTGTGAATATGGTCAGGTGGATGTGGGACCCCCTCTTTCTTTCTCCTTCTGTTCTGCTGTTTCGATCTGGTCAGGCAGACAGTTGGCTCTTTTCTTTCCTTACTCTTTACTCACTGTTTCGAATATGATCAAGTGAGTCTTGAGTTTTCTCCATTCATTGTTTCGATCTGGTCAGGTGGATGTGGGACCCCCTCTTTCTTTCTCCTTCTGTTCTGCTGTTTCGATCTGGTCAGACAGATAGTTGGCTCTTTCCTTTCCTTACTTTACTCACTGTTTCGAATATGATTAAGTGAGTCTTGAGTTTTCTTCATTCACTGTTTCGATATGGTCAGGTGGATGTGGGATCCTTCTTTCTTTCTCTGTCTGCTGTTGCGATGTGGTCAGGCAGATAGATGATTTCCTTATCTTTGATTATTCTTCATTACCTTCCTTATGATTGTTACTCTTTGATATTTGATATAATTTTCAACTAATGGTTGAATTTGCTTCTCCTCGCATCATCTTAGACATGTGTTCTAGGTGATCGTTGAGTCTTTCTTAGTTCTTTATGTCACTACTTTGATTTTGCTCAGGTGAGTATAGAATCCATTCCTTCTTCTATTCTGCTATTTCAGTGCGAGTATGCAGATAGTTGATCTTCTTTTCTTGGCTCTCTCTTGCTATTCTGTTTTAGTTAAGTGAGCATTGAATCTTCTTCGTTCGCTGTTTCGATTTGGTCAAACGAATGTTAGGTCTCTTTCTCTCTTATGTCCCACCATGTCTGCATGATTGAGTGAGCACTGTATGACTGAATGATTGTTGCCATGATCATTGCATGATTCGATAACTTTTGCATGACTGTGTGAGCATATCATCGAGTGATTATTGCATGTTAATTGTTTATTGTATAAGTATATGATTATGGCATGATTATATAATTATGGTGTGATCATTCAATAATTGATTAGTTGTTGTATGAGTGCATGGTCATTATATAATTGTGTGATTGTGGGATGATTATTATATGTTGGATTGCTCATGGCATGATCATGTGATTGGGGTGCGATCATTGCATGACAGATTGATCATTGCATAATTGATTGGTTATTGCATAAGTGTGTGGTCATGGCATAATTGTGTGATTATTGCATGATCACTTGCTTATTAGCATGTGATTAGATGATTATCACATTTTTATTATATGGTTGTGGTTACTGTGTGATCGTATGATTGAGATATGACTAAATTATTGTTATATGATTAGTTAAATGTAACATGATGAAATGATATTTGTCGGATTATGTGATATTGTGATATTATTATTTGATTACGTGACTATATGACTGATGCATGATTGCATGAGCATTGTGTGACTTGTGTGAGCATAACATGGTGGGACACTTATTCTATGATTTGCGTAATTGTATGCTTCTTAATTCTCATTAGTTGTTCGTAGGATTACATCTTCCTAACGAGTCTTTCTATTTTGGTCGTATGATTGTATTTTTCTAGCGAGTCTTTCTATTTTGAGCATAGGATTGCATCTTCTTAGTGAGTCTCTTTAGTTGATCCTAGGGTTGCATCTTCCTAGAGATAGGGAGGTCAACGCCAACACGTACGGTTCACTTGTTGTTCGCCGCACCTGTTGGGATGGAGTTTGTTGACCTCGTTTTTGTCTTGATTTGCCATCGAGCATGTTTGATCGAGTTGAGCGGGCCTCGTCGAGCTCGACTCAACCCGAATCAGCATCGATTCGAGTTTGATTTTATTATTATTATTATTATTATTATTATTATTTTGGAATTAATTTGATCGAATTGGGCCGAATTTGAATTAACCTGATTTGAACCAAATTGAGCTCAATGCAGACTAGATTTCAGCCCAATAGGCCCAATTTAATTTCAATTGAGCCTTAATCAACTTTCTAAAGTTTTTTTTTTATTATTTTTGAATTTATTCTCGATCAAGAAATTGATTCGACGGCCCCAGTCTCTCCCTCTCGTACCCTAACTAAGGCGGAATCCCCCATCTCACGGGGTATCTCTCGAGTTCCCAAGAAAAGCCGCTGCTCTTCTCTTCTCTCTCTCTCGGGCGGCCGTCCCTTTCGCCTCCCCCTCTCTCCCTTGTTCTCGGTTCGCAAAGACTAAGAGGCTGAAGCCTCCTCCTCCTCCGATCTCCTTGTGGTTCGCACGACACCAGAGGCCGAAGACCCCTCTTTCTCCGTCGACCTCTCTCTCCCTCTGGTTCACGGAAGCCAGGCGAAATCGAAGCTCCCTCCCGCTGCTCTTCTCCTCTGCTCGGACCAGACTTTAGGATCTCAAGCCGAAGCCTTACCCCCGTTCGATTCCTCTTCCGGACCAAACCCGATGCCCCTGCTCTCTCCGTCTCTTCCCTGTTCGCATAAGAAAGAGGAGCCGAAACCCCTCTCTCGCCGAATCCTCTCTGATGCTGCCTCTACTTCTTCTTAAGGGCAGGTAACCTCTTCCCTTCCTTCCATCTTCTTCTATCTACATTTCCATCTTCTTTGCATTCTCTGCTTGGTCAAAAAAAAATGTGAGCATGATTATTCCTATTGTTGAGATAAAAAAAAATGTTGGCTTGTTTTCGCTGTATTGTTGCAATCAGAGAACCATGGTTTGAAGCTTTCAATGCATCATGATGTTCATATTTGAGAAGGTTTAGTGTGAAAGACTTTGAGTTATATTCATACTCTTTGCCTCCCCTAGTATATAAATTAAGTAATGCAACTTTGATGGGATCGTTGATTTATTGACGGATTCAAGAGATTGAAATACCATCATTTGATCCTTTCTATTCTTATGCGGATGATTTCTTTATGAAGGAATTTGGTTATTTAGGGTCTTTGGTTCACTTACACATGTTATGAGATTGTTTGTATAATACGATATTCCTATGAGTTCATTTTCTGGAATTTCATAGTTCTGCACTTTGGTTGCTTGATGAAATGCTCTTGAAAGAAGGGTAGAACATAATAGAGCTATTCACATTGAAACTTCATGTGGATGCCAAGTCTTTTTATATATGCTTGGGAAGTTTAGATAATAAATTGTCTTCAATAAATCTTAGGCGCGATTGAACAAAATTCCAAGTTATTCTCATAGTTTGTTTCTTGAATTTTTATATGGCATCATACTAACACCAAATGATGTTAAAACTTGCATCTCATTTCAAGGATTGAGGGAGATTTTATGAACCATAACTATATTAGAAAGCTTTTGTGCTCATTTGCATTATCAGTAACAATTAATATGAGCATTGAGTTCTTTTATATTTTGCAAAATAAAGGAGGTGTTGAAGCTTTAGCAATGTGCTTATGAGCTAATCATAATGGTTCTTTATTTACCTCTTAAGTTTTATATGAAGATAACACTTGGTTGCTTCTTTTCTCTTCCTATCTTGCAAACTTTTGATGAAAAGTGAGCATTGTTTAGTGGAGGCTATACTCATATTTGATGTCAAAGGCTCATGACTTTGCTAGAAAGTTTATGTGTATGTCCACATCATGAAATCACATGCTTAATATGGGAATCTATGATTTAGTTGAGTATACACCTACATATACTCCATGTTTCAAATGCCATACTCACATGTTCAAAAGAAGGTTGGATGACTTATGTTTTGTTGGAGAATTCTATGAGTGGTTTCATGGTTGGAAAGTTTTGCGAGGTATTTTATATCAAGGAGTTTGGGGTCTTTTGTCGAATTATATTTGATAATTTGTTATGAGTTCGGAGCTTTATTCACAACTTATCAAAGCATCTTTCTACATGCCATTTATCACCTGTTGTTAAAAGATTTGTATAAAAGTTATTTGGATTGTTTGGTATTATATTTTATAAAAGGTGGATGTGGAACAGGTTGTGGTTGTTTAATAGTTGTTTCTGAGCTTATGTTCACCAAGATTGCTCTTTGGGTTTTAACACTGTTAAACTTCCTTTTATGACTACCAAGAGTGGCCTGTAATCTCATATGTGTAAAAAAAAAGAGAGATATGTTTTGACATTTGAAAGAATGATGGCCTCTAGATTTTTGTTGTTTCAATATATCTCCCTACAACAAATCATTCAACTTTTTATTTGATTTTTGTGTCAAAATGGAGACTTGTTCTTCACTGAGATGAACTCTTTTGTTTGCGAAGCATGTGTATTCGAATTGGTTCTACCCATGTGAAAGAGATAGCCATGCTATGGGTTTTGGAAAGTTCTCGCATGTATGCTTTATTGGGAAATGCACTAAACATGATTGTAAGATAGTGGCATTATTTATAAGAAGTGGCTTTCTATTTCATTAATCATCATTATATTGAGGGTTTTGTTATGCAGACAATTTGCATTTGAGTTTGCTTGGATGATTTTATGAGAAACACCTAATGAAGACAGTTGTGTGCTTCAACGATTTATAAAGAAAAGTAAAAAAATGTTCTACGCACAATTCCATGATTAAGTTATTTTGGGCTTGTGGCATATGTTATTGAAATTTGGAAAGTGGTACACATTGTATAATGAAATTAATGATTAGGTCGGAGACTATTTGGGCTTTATGAGGTTACAGTGGGTAGCGAGATATTTTCATGCTTTTTCATATCTTAATTTATCTCTGCTGGTTTGATTTTTATGTGAAAGTCGTGTCGATATCTGTATTAGAAAATTTCACGGATGGCTTTATGCTGGAGAAGCTTCATGAGTTATCTTTAAAAATGTTGTGAGTTGTTTTATATTGAAAATCCTTATGAGTTAATAAAAAATTGTATGGTTCATCCCATGTAAAAAAAAGTCTATGACTTGTTTCATGTTTGAAAAGCTTATGGGGTTGTTTTATGCTTGAATGAGTCATGGTTTATTCTATGTTTAATGGAACTTTGATTTGTCTTAAGCCAAGAAAATTTATGGTTGGTTTATGATTGGAAAGTCTTAGGGAATGGTTTATTGGTTAAAAAAAATATATATTTCTTTTTGAAACATTTGTTGTATAGAGTATAGAATGAGGAAAATTGGTTGGAAAGCTTTATGAGTCGTTTTGTTTTTGAGAAGATTCACGATATATTTTGTGTATTGTATTTTGCGAATTGTTTATGTTGAGAAGTTGGGTGATTTTAGTTTTATGAAGGCTTTACAACGAGAGGTTTTATACAATTTTCTTGTTGGAAAGTTTCATGGTTTCTGCCCTACGCCAAACATAAGAAGCACTTGATTGTCTTTTGTGTCAAAAGATTTTGGTAGAAGATTTATATGGAGTTTTGTGTAGTATTTCATTTAGGAATTTTTGTAAGGTATTTTGGGACTTCTAATTTTGTGATTTGTTATGAGTAGTAAGATTCTTTAATATCTTTTAGAGCAAGTTAATATTTAGTGTACGGATCGTCTTTCTATCGATTCCCATTCGTTTCTAAAAGATGAATTTATAAAATAGAAAGGGGCTTGTTTTGGTTTTGGGAAACTATTTCTCTTTCTTTATTTTAAGCTTTATTTAGAGAGTTGTTAAGTTATTTGAGTCGAGTCAAATGTATCAAGTGTTTTATTTGGAGTGTGGGACAGTAAAATGGCATTAAAGCACATTCTCTTTTATTCGTATTATATTGAATGAGAGTGAATGACGTCTTAGAGACATGCTTGGTTCTGAAGAAGCATGTCCAATAACAAAATGCCCACATTCCTTTATTGTTTTGTCTTCTCACTTATCTCTTTCTTTCTGGTATTTTATAATTGTTGTTCTTCTTGCATTTCCACTACTTTCCTACTTATGGTCTTATTTCATTCATGGATCCCTAAACATATTAATACATGTATGAATGTCTAGAAGAGTTAGAAAAACATCTCCTTTCGTTTCCTATAACACTAATGACAACTAAGGACAAAAATTAAGGATCGAGTCTTAGATAACATAGACTTATGATGCATGTTCCTTATAGGATAGACATCAAAACTTAAATTTAGTGACATATTTTCCTAGATCTAGTATTCCTTAACTCACTAATAATCAACCAATGAAAGTTAATCTTAATTCAATGTTTAACAAATACACTAAAACACTTAATTTGTACTCGAACCATAATTAATATTTCATAATCTCTAAAATACAAAACTTAAATTAGATCCAACAAATCTAATAATCCACTCATAACAAATCTAAAATTTAAAAGATTTAGATTGAGTTAGGACAACAAATCTAAACTAAAATTCATTAAGCTAAAAATCTTATAAAATCCAAATCTACTAACTCACCTAAAATTCAACCAAACATTAAGCTAATCTTTTAAAACAAATCAACAAACCTTTTAATACAATTATATTAATTTGGTTTTTAGGATGGACTACTCTGGGCTGCGAGGCTAAGTGTCCTAAGGAGGCCTGGTTCCTCGAGCCTGGTGGCACAACGCCACGAACTAGTTGATAGCAAACTTAATTAATCTAACCCCTTAATTGATAATAAACCACATAATTCATCTTTCTTTCTAATTTATAACCATTGAATAACTCAATCAAATCCTAAAATAAAATCTCTAAAATCAATCCTAAAATACTAATATTTAAACTTGAATTAAAATTTCTCTTTTGACATTTAACAAATCGAATAAAAGCAATTATAATTAAACTATCCTACATATGACCTATCCAAAACCACACAACCTGTTACACACACATAGACTTGTTTGGTTTGGATACGACCTTTAGCCCTAGGTTAGACTAACATTTTCTCTTGTTATTCAATGTTTATTACATGCACATGTTCTATAAATGCAATTATTAAATTTCCTGTTAGCTGTATTTAATTTTCTATTAGTTATTTTCTGAATGGCATCCACGCTCATATATATGTTTATCTGTTATCTTTTCTTGCGAGGTACATTGGAGCTTAATGATCGGGAACTAAACGATGCCACTGGTTTATAAGCTTTTAAGTGGCAGCGCCACATACAGTCAGGTATAATCTCTGTAATTTGTAAAGTAGATTTTTAATTATATATCGAAACTGCTACACATCACACACAACTTGTTAATAGGTATTCTAGCATGTTTAGGTAGCCAGCCTTAGGTTAGTTCACTAACGAAGCTTTGACCCTATAGGTCAAAGCTTGCCCCCCTTCTGTGAGCCCTAGAGACCATTAGGGTCATTTAGGCCTGTAGAGTAGGCCACCTACTTGTGCCATTGGACATCGTCGTTTTCCCACACGAAGTGGGCATCACTAGGATTTTGGCATTTTCCAGTTTTGGGTACGATACCCCCCCTTTTTCTTTATTTTTTTTTTCTGTGAGCCTTAGAGACCATTAGGGTCATTTAGGCCTGTAGAGTAGGCCACCTATTTGTGCCAGTGGGTACCGTTTGAATGCTTTTCTATGCGGGTACCTTGCCTGGAGGGTACCCTTAGGGTGTATTTATTTATTTTTTTTTGTACTCTGAATGTCATGCATGCATTCGTTTTTACACACCTTACCTCACATTATGCTTTACTTACATACATGCATCACATCAATAGATCTAGGGATATTTCGTATCTGTTTCATGCATCATACATGGCGTTAGGTACATTCTTTCGCATATTGTAGAGTCCATGATTGAAATCTTTTAAACTACGAATCCTTGATTTCCTAGGATAGAGCCTTCCTATCTTGTATACATATAGGGCGATTGATTGCGTTTAAGATGTTAGCTGGCTGCTCACTCCAGGCAAGCATAAGCCCAGGTTGTACACCCCTCAATGTGTCTCTTCACTTCTGGTGTGTTTTTTAGTCTATCATTTATCTTAGGGTAGTAATCCGATCTTTGATCTTTTAAACTCAAAATTTTAATCACATCTTTATCCATTCAAAAATGTCTAATCATCGCTAAGGGTAAATAAAAGAGACTCTTTGGAATAGAACTTAGGAACTCTTTTTGTGCACCAAATCAAGAAGTGAATAATCCAACATCCTTAATCGAAAGTTTTCTTAGATCGAGATCTAAGATGTAATTAACTACGGGGGCTTGCGCCCGTAGGAAACCGATCCCCACAATCAAATAAACCCCATTCGAGCTGATGTATCGAATGGGGGAAATCTTATGAACTTTTGGATTATGTATATTATTATCCATCGAGGTTGGTAGGTGAAAGCCACTATCTTCCATGGCTAATCGTATACATAACTCCATCTGCTCTTCCATCGGTCTGCTTGTGTCGATTGTAAAGGTCTACGACCATTTTGTCCTACGGGATAGTGTGATCGTACCCTTTGCATTCGAACCACATGAGCAGAATCCTTTCGGAGACCCACACATATGAGATAAAAAATTCAAACCATTATTGAATCTTCTTTAAATCCTTTTCGAACATCTGACTTTGTTATTAAAAAAAATTTGATTAAGGTTCAAATATGATTCAAGTAAGATTCACATAAATGTTATTTGAAAAAATTACAAAATAGTTTAATTGCATATTTTTATTAGATTCGTTTAATGTTCGATATAGCCAGCAAAATAGAGAGCAAGCATAACAGATGACATAGAAAATTCAACCATAACTTGGTTTGAATTACAATCGAATAGGGTTCAAATATGTTCAAATAGGGTTAATACAACTTTGAGGGATCACAACATGAAACACAATAAAAATAATAATCATCATTGCATAATCATCCATTTAGGAATATTATTTTAAGAATTATGAATGATTCATGCAACAAAATAATTATGAAGTTGATGGGCATGCACTTAGCCTTTCAAGTAACTCAATTATGTCCTCTAACTTTACATCAAATATAATTATATTGGACCACATCCTTCCTTAAATGTATGCATCTAATTATGCTTCCTGTATAATTTATATAGAACTTTGAATAGAAATTATACTAATCTACACCATGATCTCGAGTTGTTGTCAATGCATGTTCGTATGATAATAGTAAAACTTGTAAAATAGTAAAGTGATACAATACGAAGTCCAATAAAATAGTGCAATACATAAACAATGATATATATAAACCAATAAACCCAATAAGAATGTCAAAATAATAAAGCATTAAATCATTATTCTTAAATCATACGTTGTAGCAATGCTATCAATCAATAAAGAAATAATATAAATTAGTAAAACTGAAGCATCTATGACGACTGTCGGAATTTATAATAATGTAGTGTTATTAGAAAATCGTATAATAGTATACACATAATGTTTAGTTATTCTATATCAAATCAGTATATTATATCATATGCTCAATTATAGTAATCATGTGTTTAATAACAATAAGTTAATAAGCATTAAATTAGTCAGAGTATAGTGACAGTGAATCGGTAATAGTAGATCAATAATAGTAAAATCTATAATAATAACAATGAAACACAATACGATAATAATAAACAACATAGTGATAATAAATTAGTACAATGAATGCATCCCAATAATCAAACTAAACAAGTAAGGAGTTTTAGCTTTCGTGGTATTTTTTTTCAAAAATAAGTAAATTAATAATCGTTAGCTCAATAAACAAAGTCGTCACTCTTTGTATGCTGGAACAGTAATCATCCCTTAAAACTCTAAATCAAAAATCATGTGAATCAGTATAGGAAAACACCAAACCAAATATTTATAAAGAAAAGTGTGTCGACACACCATCTTGTACAGGCCAGTCAACGCAAGTAAATAATAAGTCTTTACATGTTTTTTATACATATTATTAAAACAATAATTAATAACAAACAGTTATAACCCAATCATATGCTCATATTCATTCACAATGCTTGTATTAACATTATGCTTGTCTTAAAATGTCAAAATTACTATTTAGTGTATATCATATAAAATACAATAATTTACATTTTACCTATTGAAATTACAAGACAACTGGTCAAAATGTCAGGAATAATCGAAACTACGATATACAAAAAGTTACGAGGTAAAATTCACTAAATCCGAAGAAAATGCAATAAAATTATTTTCAATAGAAATCAAATGATTGAAATCAAAATCTTTAAAAACAAAAATATGATAAAATCAATTACAATGATATGAACAATTTTCATAAAAGAGATGAAACAGATCAACGACCAAAATCCATATTTCTCTTTCCTCTCCCCTTGTTTTCATCTCCTCTTGCACCTTTTCTTATTCAGCAAACTAAAAATGAGAGAAGAAAAAATGAGTGGGGAGAAAAATATGTATAAAAACTCGTTTTAATGTGTGGCTTTGCAATGCTTTAACCACGCTGCATGCTAGATCAAAAATTATTATAGAATAAAGCTTTCAAAGTTGCAATGACAATTTCTGGCTAAGCTGTGATCATAAATAAGCTCAACGCCGCTGCAACCACAGAAACAATGTCGCTATGCTCTAATTCAGACAAAGATTTGAATTCTCATTTTAATTTTATTTTAATAATTATCAGGTTGTTACATGTCATAATAGTCATTGCCATATGATGGGCGCAAGCTCCATGGTATTCTTCATTGCCATATTCTTTCCATTCTACTACGACCAATGTAAGAATGTTAATTCTTGATTTACCTATAAAAAATACTTTATAAGTTAGCAAATAAACAACTCTTCCAATATTGATCGAAATAAATTAAATCATATTCGAACAAATTCAAATATTGATTAAACATGATTGAATAATAATTGAACTGCGGTCAATTATGCTCAATATGTAATTGAATTGAAGGCATAATTGTATATTATTGATATCAAGCTAAATTATATGCCTAAATAAGACATAATCACACTTTTTCATCAATAGATGTTCAAACATCATTCAAATAAAGATTTAACAACATACTCTTTGGCATCTTGGATCATGTTCGATCATGGTTCAAATAAAGTCTTAACATACTTCATGCAAATATTTTAACTAGTATATAAACGCACTCTCTCATACTCTATCTTGCTTTACGTATTTTCATCAAAATAACATAATGTGCACTATAGGATGGAAACTTAAAAAAAAAAGAAAAAAAAATACCCTTACATGCTTAAATTGTTGACAATGAAGAAATATCCAACTTCACCTATATAGTACCTCTTGAGTGAAGAAACTTGGTCAACAGTCTAACAATAAAGGCAAAAAATGAAAAAAAAAAAAAAGTTCTTATGGAAGGGCTAGACTTTTTTCCTTCGTCATAGTGAGATGTAAGTATAACAAGGATGATGTGAACAATTTTCATAAAAGCGATGAAACAGATCTGCGACCAAAATCCAGATTTCTCTTTCCTCTCTCCTTGTTTTCTTCTCCTCTTGCTCCTTTTCTTATTCATCAATCTAAAAATGAGAGAGAGAAAAAATCAATGGGGAGAAAAATATGTATCAAAACTCATTTTAATGTGTGGCTTTGCAACGCTTTAACCACGCTGCATGCTAAATAAAAAATTACTATAGAATAAGGCTTTCAATGTTGCAACAACAATTTCTGGCTAGGCTGCGCTCATAAGCTCAGCGTCGCTGCAACCACATAAACAATGTCGCAATGCTCTAATTCAGACAAAAATTCGAATTCTCATTTTAATTTTATTTTAACAATTATCACATTGTTACATGTCATATTAGTCATTGCCATATGATGGGCACAAGCTCCATGGTATTCTTCATTGTCATATTCTTTCCATTCTTCTACGACCAATATAAGAATGTTAATTCTTGGTTTACCTATAAAAAATACTTTATAAGTCAGCAAATTAACAACTCTTCCAATATTGATCGAAAATGAATTAATTCATATTTGAACAAATTCAAATATTGATTAAACATGATTGAATAATAATTGAACTGCGGCCAATTATGCTAGCTCAATATGTAATTGAACTATATTTGAAGGCTTAATTTTATATTATTGATATCAAGCCAAATTATATGCCTAAATAAGACATAATCACACTTTTTTCATCAATAGATGTTCAAACATCATTCAAATAAAGATTTAACAACATACTCTTTGACATCTTGGATCATGTTCGATCATGGTTTAAATAAAGTCTTAACATACTTCATGCAAATATTTTAACTAGTATATAAACGCACTCTCTCATACTCTATCTTGCTTTACATATTTTCATCAAAATAACATAATGTGCACTATAGGATGGAAACTTAAAAAAAAAAAGCAAAAAAAATTACCCTTACATGCTTAAATTGTTGACAATGAAGAAATCTCCAACTTCACCTATATAGTCCCTCTTGAGTGAAGAAACTTGGTCAACAGTCTGACAATAAAGGCAAAAAATGAAAAAAAAAAGTTCTTATGGAAGGGCTAGACTTTTTTCCTTCTTCATAGTGAGATATAAGTATAACCAGGATGATGTAGCACAAATAACCGAGAATAAAAAGCCAACTTGAAAAACAAAAGAGAACTATAAAAGTGGCAAGAATGAGAGCCCAAACTAAAGATCAATCTTAAATGTTCCTTATCTCAAATTTTCCCATTCATGTATTATATGTGTAAACGATTAATAGGGTTACATTTGCAATGAAAATATCATCAAATATAAAATTTTGAGTTTCAAAATATTATTTAAATTAATTTTTTTTTATTAAAAAGATGTTTTAAGAAACACTAAAAAGTCATCCCAAACGAAACCAAATTATAGTGTCCCAAGATCTAATTTGAAAGAATCACTTTTTTATCTTATGATGATTTATCAGAATTATTAATAATATTCCCACACCACAATAAAAAAAAAACTTAAAAGAAAAATCATAATTAGTAATAATAAAAATATTTTACATAATAATTAAAAAAATATAAGTCAAGTACTCTTTGATGCTCACACTTAACTATGCATCAAACGAACAAACAAAAAAAAAAAAAAAAAATGAAAGAAAATTTATTCAAACGGTTGTTGAGAAGAGTTTTACTTAAAATAAAATAATAAGATTAAAATTGCAAAAGTAATAATCAATTAATAACCATAAAATATTATAATAAACAGTGACGACAGATTTGTTGACTTTCTATTGCTGATCATATTTGCTTCAACAAATGCTGATGGCTGCTGGGCAAGAAGAAGTCTACATTTGGAGAGTAAATATTTATTTGAATTATGTAAGATAGCCGCTCTGTTTGAAACTTTTTTTTTTTTTAAAGTAAAGATATTAGTGGCTTATGAAAGTGTATGGAAATATAAATGATTTGGTGAGAAATTCACTATATCTATAAATATAGTATAAGCATAAGGGGATAGATACTTTGCTAGTGTTAGTATTGGTTGGTGTTACATTTTTATAGATGAAATTGTCAAGTTAGGGTTTGGGTGCAGAGTGAGTCTTTTTGAATGTTTTCTCGAGTTATTAGCCACTGAGTCATCTAACAAGAGGATTTGCTTCAACAAGTCTTCTCTCAAATGTTGTAGCGCAATGTTTCTAAGAGCGTCTCCAACCGAACTGTGCGAAAGGGAGAATCGCGTGAAAGGATCGTTACCTTGACAAAAACACGTAAAATGGCGTTCGATTGGAGTAGCACCATAGCATTTTGGAGTTTTGCCATATTTTGACGTGAAAAATGGAGTTCTCCGTTGGAGATGCCCTAACATATAAGTGCTTAGGCATGGAAAAATTTCGAACGTATTGCCTTCAGGTATTCGGCCCATTCCTCTACCATGCTTGCTAGTATATATGTATATCTTTTTAGTGCATTTTTGGTACATGTATTTAGGGGTGTCAATATTTGACACGACACGAAAACCCGACCCGGACCCGACCCGATTTCAAAACGGGTCGGGTTCGGGTTGACCCGGCGGGTTGCCGGGTCAACCCGCCAACCCGTTTAATTCGAAAAATTTTGAATCCCGCCTCAACCCGCTGCCCGCCCGCGCTGCCCGCCGCCGCGCGCGCCTGCCCGCGCTGCCCGCCGCGAGATAGCCTGCGCTGCCCGCCGCGCGCGTCTGCCCCCCGCCTGCCAGCGCTGCCCGCGCGTGCCCGCGCCCCGACCTTGCCCGCGTGTGCCAGCGCTCGACCGCGCACGCGCTGTCTCGCTAGCATCCGCCGCCGTTCCGGCGCCGGCCACCCAAACCGGGTCGGGTCGTGTCAACCCGGCAACCTGCCGGGTCGGGTCCGGGTTCGGTTTTTCGACCCGTTTCTCTACCCGGTTCGGGTTAGGGTCGACCCGTTTCGCACCCGGGTCAGTTCGGGTTCGACCCGAACACGACCCGTGACCCGAAATTGACACCCCTACATGTATTAATGTGTTATTCTTGTACTCTTTGTTCTCATTTATTTTATAAAAAAAAAATAATATAATTGCACCAAATTTTATTTAGGCTTCATTTGGGACTGCTTTCTTACTGCTTCTTCAAGTAGCTTTCTAGTATAAAAAATATAATTTTTGTACTATGAAGATGCTTTAGTAGTAAAAAAATCACCCCAAACGGCCTTTATATTTTTGTCATCAAACAATTATAATAATAATGATAATAATTAATTTTACAATCAATTTGAAATCATTAATCATATATTACTCCAATTATTATTTGTGGAAAATCAAATTGGTAAAGTGAGGATCATTTTGATTTATATAGTCTTTTTTATCTCATACATGCAATAATTTAAATAAATTTGATAAATCGTTAAAAAATTATCTTGATCGAGCACGAATCTCAAGGCAAAATAAAGTTGGAGACTTCCGAGATTAAAATTAGGAGCATCCACACTTCGATTTCAGCAAACTTATAGTCAAACTGAGCGTCTCGGAAATACGAACCCAACGACACCAAATTCGACCCAATCCGAGCCCAAATCGGTCCAAATCAAGGAGACAAAGCGTTGTTGGAAGGTTCAAACCGCAATTTGGATTACTAAACGGTTTCCAAACATGACAAGCTTATACTCGAATCGAGCGGCTCGATGAGCCGAATCCAATGAGCCCAAGATCACTGAATTCCAACATCACTAAGACATTTAAATGTCCGTCAAACGGTTTGTGACCAAGGGATTCATCGGCCGTCCATCCAACCACTCCAAAATTGCCCCTGATCCTCCATCTATTTACGGGTCATGTCATTCTCAAAATCTATAAATAGAGCTCCCTCTCCTCTTGAAAAAGGAACTCTAAGCCTAAGGAAAAAAAAGAGAGATATCGGAGATCGCTCTTACTTCCTAGCCTCCTCGACCACCGCCGGACCACTACCGGAGTTCAGTCGAACCACCACTGCTCCACCAACGCCGGACTTCCACCGGACCCCCACCTGACGCGTTGTGCTCCGTTGGATCACCGCCTAACGTCGTTGCTCTGTTGGACCACCACCTGACGCCCTATGCTCCGCCGAATCACCACCTGATGCCCTGTGCTCCGCCGGACCACCGCCTATCACCGTTGCTCCGCCGGACCACCACCTGATGAGCTGTGCTCTGCCGGACCACAGCCTAGCGCCATTGCTCCGTTGGACCACCACCTGACCCCCTGTGCTTCGCCGGACCACTGCCTAACGTTGTTGCTTCGTTTGGGACAGCTTTCTTACTGCTTTCTAAAATAGATTTTTAATACAAAAATTTTTAATTAAAAAAAAAACTAAAAAACTATTTTAAAAAACAATAAAAAAATTGTCCCAAAAAGGAAGTTATAGTCGTCATTGGATTTTAGCACTTTCTAATATTATAACATTGTTGAAGACTTTTTTTTTATTGTATTTAGATGTTCAAAGTTTTTGTTTACTATGTTTACAAAATATGTTAATGTAACACTTATAACAACTTTAATTTACTATAAGGATTCTTGTTAAAATTAGGTCCGTAGCATTGTTGCTTAATTGTTATAGTTGTTGTGATTGTATTCTGCTATATCATACTTTGTTGTTTAATAAGCACGATCTTTGTTTGAGCATTGAACGAACTTTATTTGATCATGCCATTTAACTATTTTATTTATTTATAAATTTTTTTGACAACACCTTATTTGAACCTTGATTGAATTTTTTTTTGGAATAATGAATATTAATATCCGATTAGAATTTAAAGAATATTGGATCATACATCAAAATTTTCTCATTTATAATCTTAATATTGATCAAATTTTATATGAATATTGTTCTACTCGAATCAATTTTATTTGCAACAGACTTAAAAAGTTCCCAATCAAGATCAAGAAAGATTATTTTAATCTAAAATTTATTTAGCAAATTAAAAAATAAAATAAATTGATTCATGTATTCCTACAATTTTAGTTAGAAGGATTTACATGCATACCATTTCATTTGATATTAAATACTTAATATTTCGAAATAAAGTGATAGACTTATAATATTAAATACTTAAATATTATGAAATAAAGTGATATACATGTAAATCCTCCTTATATATATTATATATTTATATATATAAGGCATATAAATTAATTATTTTATAATTTATAGCTAATAATTATAAAAGAAAAATCATCAACAAAATTAACTGGCACATGCTTAAGATGTTATGTTTTGCGACATCGGATGGACAATCACATGCCACGTCATCAATCCTCTACGATACAATTCCACCAATCAGAATTCTCGCTTTCTCTTATAAAACCATTCGTTGCTTCTACCCTACGACAAATTTTCCGCATTGTTCTCTCTTTGGTTTCCCTCAGATCTCAGATTCCTCTCGACAATGGCGCCAAAGGCCGAAAAGAAACCCGCGGAGAAGAAACCAGCCGAGAAGAAACCGGCGACCGAAGAGAAGAAGGCGCCGGTCGCGGAGAAAGGTCCGGCGGTGAAGAAACCGAAGGCAGAGAAGCGGCTGCCGACGAAGGAGGGAGGTGAAAAGAAGAAGAAGAAAGCTAAGAAGTCATCTGAAACCTACAAGATCTATATCTTCAAGGTCTTGAAGCAGGTTCACCCCGACATTGGGATCTCCAGTAAGGCGATGAGCATAATGAACTCTTTCATCAATGATATCTTCGAGAAGCTTGCGCAGGAGTCTTCCCGCCTCGCTCGGTACAACAAGAAGCCTACTATCACTTCGCGTGAGATCCAGACCTCGGTGCGTCTTGTTCTCCCCGGCGAGCTGGCCAAGCACGCGGTTTCCGAGGGTACTAAGGCGGTTACCAAGTTTACTAGCTCTTAGGAAAATGGTTAGGGTTTTGCTTTTTGTCTCTGTTCTCAAAGATTGATAGGGTTTTCTGTGGTTTTCAGATTTATCGTTCATCTTGGTTGATTTCTGGCATAGCCGTGTCTAATTAAAAATCAAATATGTGTTCAGTGTCAGGGGAGATTGAATCTTTTGAAGAAACAGATGACTTGCTTTTTAATTCTACGTTCTTTATTTCGCGTTCTGTATTGATCTGTATATCTTGATTAAGCCTTTGAATCGATGACCAAAGCAATATTGAATCAGGAGTTGGAAAATGGATAATGATCCGAGATTATAATCTTGATTCTTGATCATTAAACGTTTGTGTTAAAATTTTCCTCTTTTCTTTGAAATGTTAAAAATTTAATTTAGTTTTTGGGATCTCCACATTCAATCTTAACTTTTTTCTGTCTTAGGATCATATACTAACGTTTTTAGATATTGAGGTATGCGTTCAGTATATTTATCGATGAATTTTCGTATAACAAGGTTAATTAAAAGTTCAGGCACGATTGCATATGAAGATCTTGCAACTAGAAGTGTGGCGCAATAGTTTTCAGCCCAAACAATTCTAAATGTTGAGGGGAGCGAAATTTGTATGCAGTTTTATAGGGCCACATAA
Organism: Dendrobium officinale; assembly: GCA_019514585.1. Lineage (NCBI taxonomy): Eukaryota > Viridiplantae > Streptophyta > Magnoliopsida > Asparagales > Orchidaceae > Dendrobium > Dendrobium officinale. The sequence continues at coordinate 53,746,302 of CM033690.1, read as the reverse complement.
TTCAACACAGAATTGAAACAATAAATAATCATTTTATTTAGAAAATATTGAAGAAATTGATTTACAAAATGGAGTTTACAAAATCTTCATTTATTGATGAGTTAATTTCGTTAAAAAATTTATTTGTGTTTAAAAATTATAAAAAAATTTGGGTGGCGATGCTTTTTAAATTTTGATTTAATGATTTTTTTAAATTTGTATGCAATTTAATAGAATGTCCACAGAATTTAACCCAGAATTGAAACAACAAATAATCATTTTATTTAGAAAATATTTGTGAAATTAGCTTATAAAATAAACATCTCATGGTTTTAAAATTTCAAATTATACTGATGTATATTAACTTTTGAAGAATTTTTATCAGTGCTTAAAAATTATAAAAAATATCTTATAATAAAGACTATTTTTAAATTTGACATAATGATTCTTGGAAAAAATATTTTAACCTAAGAGAGAGGGAAAATCTCTAGATGTTAATTAAGTTTATTTTAAGTCAATTTTGTATTTAAAACGGCAGTTGAATGCAACTTTAATCTTTTAGATTAGTTGTTGCATTTCTTATGTCAAATTTGAATAAAAAATAAATTTATTTTTTTTCTCAAATTTATAATATAAGTGTTAGTTTATTCTTTGGAGTAATTAATAATAATTATATGAATTTATCTAAAAAAAAATATTAGATATTAAATCTAGTTGTCATCATTACATCAGTTAATTTTTGAATGCCAATCAGAACTTGTCACATCATTACATCATTATTTTTGCTTAGTGATGGATGACATAACGTGTTTTGATTGGTTTTCGGATCATTTGATGTCCGGACAGGATTATTCCTAGTTGCATTGATGGCTCAAATGGCATGCATTAGGATGAACTTTTGGTGCCTTTCATGAGTTCAAAACCAATATTAGGCACAATTGTAGCAACCATAATTGATTATTGCTGTGAAATCTTTTTGATAAAAAGAAGCTAAACTTTTGGTGCAACGGTTGAAACTTTATTAAAGAAATTTAAGTAGTAAATGTGCTCGTTCGGAGAAATCCTGAGATACATGAGCTTCTAGAAAGTTACACCAACGAGATAAAATTATGAGCCCATTAAACTAAAGTGAAAAAAAAAACCCTCAATAATTAAGAGTTTAAATTGTTACGATAGCCCGCTCGTAAGTCGAGCTTGGAGAAGATGGTTGCATTGCACAATTCATCCAATATTTTGTCAAAACCATTGAGATTTGATGTTGGCCTGGTTATTCTATTAGGTGTTTCTGCACAAATAAACTAGAGGAAGTCGTCCTTCAAGCGTCGTATCCCATTGACAAAGGTATGCAGTGAGTCTTTGATAATCTGGGAAAACAAAAAACCAGTCAAGCATTATTGAGTTCTTCGATTAAAAAATTCAATGGCCAATTGTGCTTCTCATTCTAGTATTCTTCCCACAGCAACTGCTTCTATCTTTCTGCTAAGCAATTTAATTAAATTAAAACAAATAAATTTATTGATTAATTAGGCTGCTAATTTCTGACAAGTTCCTTAATTTTCTAATCCATCGATTTTTTTAATAATATTTATTATTTAATCATATAGAATAGTTTTTAATTATACTTATTAACTTTTTGTTTTCATTCATATATCTCGTTTATATTGTTCAAAATTCAAAACCATAATGAAATAGATTACTTTTAGTAGAGGTCTCAATATTTGACAAGACCCAATAAATTTGACTCGAACATGACGGGAAAATTTCGGGTTCGTGTCAACATGATCCCAAAACAGGTCAGGTTTGGGTCCTAATTTTCGACCCGTTTTGAATTTTGGGTCAAGTTCGGGTTGACCCGAAAACAAAAAATGTCCCAAAAAAGATACATTCACAACAAGCGAACTCCCGTTGTTGCTTCCAATCAAAATGTTGTAACTTCTGATCCTACCGAAAGTGATCGCTGTCCAAGGAGCAAAGTCAAACAGGCATGAAAGAACCGGCGAGGTGGCTACTCCTTCATACTTCATAGTGAGCGAACTCCTATCGTTGCTTCCGATCAAAATGTTGTAACTTCTGATCTGATTGAAAGTGAATGTCGTCCAAGAAGCGAAGTCGAACAACAATGCATGAAAGGGAAAAAGTTGCCTTCAACATTTTTCTGGGTCGGGTTCGGGTTGGCCTTAATAGTGTCGGGTCAATTCTGAGTTCGACTCGAACCTAACCTGTGACCCAAAATTGACACCCCTAACTTTTAGTAGAATTTTTGTTGGATTGTTGAAGTGGAGGAATGCATCGGGGCTATCGTATGATAAAAAAGTAATCTAAAACTTAAAAATCACTACTAAAAATATATGATTTTCGCAGCATTTATTAGCAGCAAATTAAATAATGCTGCTATAGACTGCATATGATAGCGGTCTTAAACTGCTACTTTATCTTATTAATTGGCGCCAAATGAAAATAAGGCACGCGAAATACAAGTAAACCGCCATTGCGAAATAAAGCCCTAGCCCTAACTCATTACCTCGTCTCGACCTCTCGGTCCAGCGATCGCCTCCTCCAAGTGCGACCTCTCTCAGCGATCTCCTTCGAGCGCAATCCACCTCCTCCCAACGGTCGACGACGGCGACACTGACGCCGAAGCCGAAGCCGAAGCCACTCATTCGACACCCGTCTTGACCTCTCGCAATCTCCTCTGCGAGCGACCTCCATCCTCTGCAGCCACCTCCTCCCCAACAATCGACGACGCCGAGGCTGATTCCAAATCCGAGGCCGACGCCGACCCAACACCAACGTAGGCTATTTGGTATTATAACTTAGGTTATATGCATGTGATTAACAATAAAGGCTATGATGGAGCCAAGGCAGATCTTTGGTCATGCGGTGTGATCCTTTTTATTCTAATGGCAGGCTATTTGCCTTTTGAAGATTCTAACCTAATGAAACTTTATAAGAAGGTTAGCTATTTAGTCGAGAAAAATTTGTTATTTGCCTTCAGACTGAACCTCTGATATAATTTTTTTAAATTTTAAACTTGCAGGAGTCAAGGAATATTGTTATTCAGCAGTGAGTAGAAATACCATCTCAGATGAATGTATTTGAGCTTATTTCTACATCGCAAGGTCTAAATCTTGGAAGCTTGTTTGAGAAGCAGATGGTATGTCCATTATTTGGATTGACAGAATGATCTTTGTCTATGTAACTTGATCTCGGCGTTTCTTTGTTTTCTAGTGTTAATTCTGTGACTTCCTTTTTATCCTTGGTGCATGTGCCTGTGCTTCAAAAACATTGTTTGAGGTGAAGTCTTACGGAAGGCACTTTTATGTGTTGTGGGGAGGGCTGGAGGTCACATGAATTGTCCTGTTTATGAAAGATATCGCAGGTTTACTCTGTTAACAAATTCTTTTACTTTTGAATGTGTGTGTTGCTTTCTTTTCTTTCTGCTTCCAGTTGATCCTTCTTTGCGGAATCTTTGATATTTACATGACTAATTTTATTCTGTTGTAATGCTAGATGTGCTTGAAAATTTCATGGATTGATTTCTGGTTGCCTTTCATTGAGGAATCACTTAATGCTCGATTTTCATTGTCCTGTTATTACTTCATGTTTTGCGATAATTAAAGCTGACTTTCCATTCCGAGCTCATTGGTTCATGTCCCTGTTGTTTTATGTATTTATTTCTTCTTAATTTAACAACACCTGAACTTCCAGTTTACAATGATGAGGCCTATCTTCTGTGGTAATGTTAAATATGATGCTCGACAGTCTGAGATTGAGCGACTTTTCAACTGATATGGTAGTATGAAGTTAAATAAGTTAGTTTCTTATCATGATAAAAAATGCCATTACTGAATTTGAATTTTTATACTTTTGTTCTGAGTTCTGACCATGACAATCATCTCACATATTTTGTTAACCTTTTACAAATCATTTATGCATTTCATTTTGCTCTCGCTTATTCACTTGACAGTATAATTGATTATTTAGGACTTTATGCTAAAGTTTAGAGCACATGGTCATTTCAATGGGTTGTGTAACGTCTTTCCGGAGACCCAATCTGAACCACAATTTGCAATGACATTTCATTATTTCGGAAATGTTTTCCAAGATACCATTGCCTCTTTATATTGGTTTTATTAAATGCTCTGAATTTGTATTTGCAGATGCCTTTGCAGGCTCTAGATTTGTGATTGGTGACCCAAAACTAGTTTCTATAGTCAATCTCAATCCATTTCATGTGGTTATCAAATCTAAACCATATCATGGAAAATGATACAGTTTAAGAAGGCTTTATCTGTTGAAGTTTGCTATGATTTTTCTAATATTTTATTTTATTTGTAACAGTGATCAACGAAATGTGGATTTGTAGGTCGGTTCCTCCATACACATTTGTTGTTCATTATAGTATACTGGCTGTTGTTGATCCATCATAATTGTTTTATATCTCTACGAACTAACTTTAATATAATTTGTTTAGTCTGTTTAATTAAATTCGATGTGCATTTTGTACTTTGCTGCAAGCTATGATTTAATTGTTGATTGAATTGCAGTTGATCACGAGGAAGCGAGGAATGATATATGATATTGGATTTTTGGTACCACCAACTAAAGAGGATTGCACTTTTGATTCTGATGCATTGCTCTCTACAAGGAAGGAAAGTTATTACGTTCGGACAAAAAATTGAAAATCCGAACAAATACCTAGCGATATCAAGTGCTCAGTACCGAGCGCCCAGGTGATGTTGCGCTCTGTTATTGGTCTCTGGACTCGTTCGGTGTCCGGACACAATAATTACTCACAAGGAAGGAGCTTGTATGCCATTTCATTTAATGAATTTCTTTTCTTATTCAATTAGTCTTTAGGTTATTGGTTTCTTACAGGCCATTTAGAAACTCATCCGCTTTGTGACCATTGTATTTGTCAAGACAAGGCCACGCTAATGAGTGAATATTTTGACGAGCCTTTCAGATTTGTTGAAGTTGTGTATGTCTATTGGGTTTGTTGTGATGGCAGAACTCTTAATTTTATCATAATTCTAACCTAGCTGGAACTGTTTGCATTTTTTTTTCATATATTTTTGTGTTTTCTTTGTTTCTAGTATTTGACTATCTACCTGTGCTCGTATTAATGGAAGTTCGCATGTCTTCAAAATAATTTCACTTTGGAATGTTTATTGTTGGCATATCACGTTTAGGAATTGCCCATATGAGTTTATGTTTCTGCAACTATCACTGCGCCAGGTTATAAGTCACCCTGGAGTCCAAGAAAGAAGCAAGTTCTGATTTGGCACATTTAATAAGCTTCAATGCTTGATGATTATAACATATTGATAAGATTTGGTATAAGTTGTAGCTGCCTCTATTGTATTTCCTTATCGTTGTAACAATTATATTGGAAGCTTATGATGATTTACTAGCAAAATTAATTTCAAGCTTTCACTAAATTTAAATGTTTTTAATTTTTATTCATGTTTACTTTGTGCATATGCAGACAATCATTAATGTTTATAATTATTAATAATAATATATTTAATATTTTTTCTCATATTAACAATGATAATATAATTAAAATATTATAATATAAATTTTTATTTTAAAAAGTTTAATTGTATGAAAATTTTTACTAGTATGTTGAAATATCTATTTGATATTGCTTATGTATTATTTAATCATAAAAATTGATTTTTTTGTATTTTATTTTTTTTAATCAGTCTTACTTTTTAGCAGCGGTTTTAACACATGCAAAAAAAGCATTGCTAAAGCACCCCTACAGCAGCATTTTGAGAACCGCTGCTAAAGCTTTTCCAGCGAAAGCAGATACAGCGGTTGTGCAGCGGATTTTAAACCGCTGCTGTAGGGGGAAAAAAGCGCCGCGAAAGCTTAATTTATTAGTAGCGAATGAAAATTTTACAATATGGCAAAAAGACAATCAATGCTTTATGGTGCAAAATTTTGGCAATTAAAAGACAAGCATGAAATTAAATTAAGCGTTGCATAGATGATGATGCTTAGGTGGATGAGTGACTTTACCCTTAAAGATAGAATGTGAAATAAGTTTATACATTAAAAGGTTGGAGTAGCTTCGATGACAAATAAAATTAGAGAGAGTTGCCTTAGATGGTTTGGTCACATAAAACGACCTATCAATGATTAGATTAGGAGAGTTGATGCATTAGATTCAAGCATTGTTTTAAGTATTAAAAAGTTTTTTTAAAATAATTTTTTAGTACTAAAAAGTTATTTTAAGAATAAAAAGTAAAAATGTTCCAAATGAGGTCCGAAAAGATTTGATTAGAAAGTATTATAAATATTTTTGATTATTAGATTTAAATTAAAATTTGACTCTTATTAATAAGAGTATGAATAAAAATGATTGCAGTTGATCGCATGTGATGGGATAATAATTTATTGTTTCTTGTTGCTGTAATTTTTTTGTTTTCAATACAGTCATAGCTAGTTTTTAATAGGCCAAACCTTTTAAAGAGGCAATACTCTTAAGACGATAAATTAGGCTTAAGTGCTTAACCAAGCCGTGTGATTTTTCAATTAGTTATCCATATTTTACCATTTCAGCTAATCTTTAATTATTTTTCACGATTAGAGAGCAGAATGTCAGAAACAGAATGGTTAATAGCTTACATATTTTGACCAGACAGCAAAAGACAAAATGCTTTTAAAAAAAGCTTATAAATAGCTTTCTCTACATCTCAATATTCACAAAACCAATATAGAGATTAGAGCCAAAGAAGAAGACTAGTAGCTCTTAAGCCCAAGTGAAGAGAGCCATGGAAATAGAACAGAAAAGCCATGAAGACATCCTCCACGCTAGCAACAGTAATACTGTTATGGAGTCTCTCAGAACACCGAAAATGAAGAGACTGATCATGCTCTCTCTCAACATCCTTCTCCTCCTCATTGGCGGCACCGGGAGCCCCCTTATACTTCGAGTCTATTTCCTCCATGGCGGCGACCGCAAGTGGTTCTCCGGCTTCCTTCAAACTGCTGGCTTCCCTTTCCTCCTCTTCCCCATGCTCTTCTCCTTCCTCCGCCGTCGCCGCACAAGCTCCGGCGGCCTCTTCTTGCTCACACCTCCCCTCTTCCTCTACTGCGCCATCCTTGGGCTCATCACAGGTATATGTAAATAAGTTGAATTTCGGCTAACTGCGATTATTTGATGTAAAAGTTATTTCACTATAATAGATCTAAATGTAAGAAGTTGATTCTCACTACTAGGGGTGTCAATTTTTTATACAACCCGAAACACAACCCGAATCCGACCCAAAAAAATTCAAGTTAGGGTCAACCGGACCTGAAACGGGTCGGGTTCGGGTTCAACAAATCAACTCGTTTTAAAAATCGGGTCGGATTTGAGTTGATCCAATCACCCGAAATTGACATGAAAACTCGTATTTGACCCGAAAACCCAGATTGACCCGTTTTGACCCGAAAATCAAAGATTGACCTGATTTATGATTTGAAAACTAGCAATTTTGGGTCAACCTCGGGTCATTCGTGTCGGGTCGGGTTGACCTGGACCCGAATCGGGTTCGGTTCGTGTCCGAGAACTTGACTCGTTTTTAAAAACGTGTCGGGTTCGGGTTGACCCGAATAGTGCCGGGTCAGTTTCGGGTTCCACCCGAACTAGATCCGTTGACCCGAATTGACACCCCTACTCACTACAAAAGTTTTTAAATAGTGTGACAATTGTTTTGAAAGCAAAGGCATAAGAAAGCTACTAGAAATATAGCTCAACTATAAAACAAATATGTATATATTCAAAACCCTTATTTTAAATTAATCATGCAGGTATTGATGACTACCTCTACTCCTATGGTCTCTCATTTCTTCCGGTCTCCACCGCTTCCCTCCTTATCTCGATGCAGCTCGGCTTCACTGCAATATTCGCCTTTTTCATTGTGAAGCAAAAATTCAATTCTTTTACAGTAAATGCAGTGGTTCTGCTGACATTTGGTGCAGTAGTGCTTGGCGTGCACGCAAATGGTGATCGACCCGATGGGGAATCAAAGGCCAAGTACTATCTTGGATTTGTATTAACACTCGCAGCTGCAGTTATATATGCGATAGTGTTGCCGCTTGTAGAACTACTCTACAAGCATGCAAAGCAGGAGGTGACATATGCACTGGTTATAGAGATGCAGTTTGTCATTGGGCTTTTTGCCACAGTTGTTTGTGCTATCGGAATGGTGGTTAACAAGGATTTTCAAGTAAGTTTTTTTTCCCCTTTATACCAAGAGAGATTTTTGCAAAGGTAGACTCATTTCTTCATTACAAATTGCAGGCAATATCAAGAGAGGGGAAGCATTATGGGCTTGGTGAGGTAGAATACTATCTTGTCGTTTTCTTTACGACCATTATAGCTCAATTCTGCCTTGTGGGCTTAGTGGGAACAATTAAATACTCATCAGCTTTGCTCAGCGGTGTCATTCTTGCCGTTTGTATCCCTATTACAGAGGTTCTCGCAGTCTTCTTTTTCCACGAGAAGTTTGATGGAGAGAAAGGAGTTGCCCTTGCACTTTCTCTTTGGGGCACTTCTTCCTACTTTTATGGAGAGTATAAAGAACATAAGAAGAGCAAAGTTATTGCAAAAGAGTCTCAGCTTCTTCCTCTTTCATTAGTTTCAAATAGTACTGAATAAAATTTGAATTCTTATTTACCGATTGGAATATAATTCGGTTGTATGTAGCTCTTATTTTGTTAAAAATGATTAATTATTTTGTCAATGTAGTAATATGTGTAATTATTACTTATTAGTAATTAAAAACACTTATAAACCGAACACAACATCACATACAAGTCTTATGCATGTAATTAAAACACTTAAATTTTCTCTTGCATGATCTAACTAATGCTAGTATGAGAAAATCCACATATAATAAATCACTTCACATGATCAACATTCCTACATAACTTTTTGTATTTCACAATGTATGATCTTGATAATATGGGAAACATCAAATGTGGTGAAAGCCTTGTAAAATCATACTTTATTTATATAGGAACATGCATGATTATGTGATTAATTATATACAAAAATAAAAATATAAATACTCTAAAAAAAATCTGATAAAATGTTGAATAATCTTCGATTGAGAGATAGTACAAGTAAACATGTCGAATTTAGTGTTCACAATTTTTTTCTATATTCATTTAAAAAAGAACGATATCATATTCAATTAATGTATTAAGATATACCATTCTTATTTGTGAATCTTAAGATATTTTTAGTTGCAGTGACACTCTTATTTAATATAATTTTAAACAACATCAATATTAGTGTAAAACTTGAATGAAAATAAGTAAAGTTATTTTTGAAAGTATGAGTTAAGCCCTCAATAAATAAAAAAATTCATATATATCTCTGCACTTGAACATATGAGAATCAACATTCATCGAAATCTAATATAGGATAACACTGCCCTTCCTTATGTAGTTCAACTTTCTCCGATGTCTTGAAATGTGAATGAGACCCCAAGGCCTTTATATATGAGGTTTCATTATAGTTTCTCTCTACACATTTAGATTCAGTATCCAGTTTAACCTATTTTGACCCGATCTGAAAGAGGTAATTTTTTGAATCTCTATGTTTTCAACTCTTTTGAATGTGTTTGAAAATGATCGAAAATGATCAATATGTATGAAAGAGGTCTATATGTGCTTTGGAGTGAGTTTCAGGGATTTGAATGCATGTTTGTGAAATATGAAAATTTTCCCTTGGAAAGTCACTATGTTATGTTTTCTGGTGCCCCGATGCTGTGCTCTCTGTCATTTGAAAAATTAACTATCACCTAGCAACTGATTGTAATGTTGATGCTGGGGTTGCTCCTTGCCGGTCGGTTGATGTTTCGAGGGTGGAGGGTGTTAGGGTTTCTGAGCTTTGGTGTGGGGAAATTGGACCGAGAGAGTCAGACCACGGGATTGATCTCGTGGTTCGAATAAAACTGCGAAACAAGCAGATCCGGGCCATTGATCGCACGATCGACGGTCTAGATCTTGCGTAGCCTTCGATTTATGTAAACTGAACCCTAAAAACATGTTTCGCTTCGTTTGATCTATTGGATGAAATAAATGATATGAAATTTTAGAATTAAGTCCTACATATGAAGAACATTCATGGGGAAGAAAAATCACATTCTAATATGCATTGTATGAAAAATTATTTAAATCTAAGTGTTCTAAGCTAGGGTTTGCGATTTTACTTAATCCACACGGTGGATTTGGGAGATCTTGGGCTTGTTACACTTGTAGATTGTTCACGTACAATTCCTTAGTTGATCTCGAGCTTCGAAATGCCTTCAATTGAACAGAAATCATCTTGGAAGAGAAATAGCCTCGAGAAATACAAAAAGGTTGGCCGGGCGAGGTTTAAACGACGACTTTGGCTTGGGGGAGGTGGAGAGAGATGATGGGAGCTCAAGCACAAGAGATCTCGAGCTTAGAGCGCTTAGGAAGAGAAAACAAAGCAAAAGGTCCATAAGAAACCCTAGATTTTCTTATTTATAGGCTTGGTCTCAAGGGGGGGGGGGACGGCTAGGATTCAATCAAGAGTAAATTAGCAGGGTTTTGAGCTCAAATAGGATGGGATTTGCATTAGAGAGCAAAAGGAAAGTGTTTAAGGCATTAAATACGATTAATTTGACATAAATAAGTCAAATTTGACCAAGAGAAACTTGGGTTGACCAAGTCAAGGGTTGACTTGGTCGACCAAGTCAATTATACCCAAATGATGGGGGGTTTGGGTCTAAGGAAGGTTTGAACTGATTTAAAATTGATTTGAGCTTAAATGAACTAAATGGGTCAACTTGGGTTGACCTGAGCATGGGCTTGGGCCCAGTAGGTTGGGTCTGACTCACTGAGTCCAAGGGAGGAGAGAAATGAGCTTGAGAAGCTCTGAATTTAATTTGAGATCAAATAGAAGTGGTTTGGGTCAATACAGGTTGACCCAGGGCCTGAGTTTGGGCTCGACAAATTCAGTTTGATCCACTGAATTGAATGGGAGGGGTCTTAGGATCTGGCTTGGTCGATTTGATCAAGCCAACCCTTTGACCTAGGCATTTTGTGAAAAATAAGGTCAACAACAGTCTAAGTCCGATTGTTTTGAGGGTGCATGTCATTTTTATCTTGCCCATTTTGATGTTGGACCTGCTGACTATTATTTCTCTGGATGTAATCTACTATTTGTGGCCATAATATGATCAGGTGGTATAATGCTCTTTCTATCTATTGAAATTTTCTTTTGAAAAAAAAAAAAAAAAACAGTCAAAACTACTAAATTGACTTAAGAAATTAATTGAAAAAAAGAAAGAAAGATCAATAACATCATGAAGATGCAGCTAATGACACTCTAGAGAGAGAGAGAGAGGACTAAGTAATATATATCACTACAATTAAATTGGGCTTTTAGCAGTGCTTTTTGTATTGACTGTAGCGATTTAAAATGCTACAAAAATCATTGCAGCGGTTTAATGCCCGTTGCAAATACACTGCATTTGTATTCATTAGGAGAGCCTTCTCCAGCGGTTTATGAAGCTCTTCAAATCTGGAGATTAGCAGCAGTTAAAACCGCAATAATTCTGTAGTTTAGTAACGATTATACTTGCAACAGTTATTGAAGATAGCAACGATTAAACTGCTGCAATTATGCAGCACAAGAAAAAAAAGCCAAAAACCGAATTTTGTGATCAAATGTATGGGTGGTATAAGATTGTTTGTAATGAGATCATATTCATTCGCTAATATAGTATTGGTACATCAATCTGCTTAAGGAAATCCCCAATGCAAAATCTGGAACTTGCTTAAAATGAGGTTTCAGTGCTTCCACAATAGAGGTATCAGTGGATGGAGACTTGTGAGAAAGGAGAGATTATTGGGTTTGGACACCGAACACAACTTACATTCGGTATTCACAGTACCGAGCAGTATTGAGCTCGGTACTATGAAGTACTGTGTACCGAGCAATATTGAGCAGGGAACTGAGCAGTACCAAGTACTGCTCAGTACCTAGTAGAAGGTGATGTGGCGCATTTTCTTTGGGCTCCGAACACGTCCAGTGACCTGACCTAATAATTTGTCGTGAGAAAGAGCTATGAGTGAAGGGGGGCTATAGACTTCTAGTTTGTGAAGAACTATTTTTGGTTCAATATATAAACAAATAAATTAAGAGACTATTTGACTGGATGCATATTAAATGCAGTGTATTTTGGTTAAATGTAAATCAAGTGCACAAAAATAAAATTTAAAGTTTATTTTGATGAAATTCAAAAAGATAAAAAACTTACTTTTGAATGTGGATTGCGATTAGGGCGATGAGATCAATGACAACAAGAACGAGGGTTTAAATAGGTGAGGTTGTGAGTTTGTGGAGCCGGCGTGACGATGAGGGTCTCAGGGTTTGCGAGGCTTTATGGGGTTTCGAGCGAGCTTTTGTATTTTGAACTTGCCACTACATAAAACTTGTCCATTATCGGTGGATTTTCAGGCGGCTTTCCTGCGGAATATTTTTCGGTGAATTTAAAAATTTCTTAAAAAAAGACACTCTATTTACCATCGAAAATGTTTTTGCCGAAAACCCGATGGAAAATTTCGAAATCTGCCAAAAAATTCTGAATTTTCCTCTGAAAAATCTATTGATAATACGCGATTTTCATGTAGTGTGCGCCTAATTTGAGCAAATTTGAGATAAACTAAAAATTAACTCTATGTGATATTACATTTATTTCTCTCACAAATCAAATACCTTACAATTTAAAATCCTTACATTTATTTTACTCTATACTCAAAATACATCAAAACAAATAACCATTAATTATATACAAACAATAAATTAATTTAAGCGAATTTTCATAACAAGTTAAGTCAAATAACATATGACCTCCCAAACTCAACTAGTTTACACAATCAAATGGCAGGCAAATTAAATAAATTACACAGAACTCACCGTCCTTCAACCATCATATCCTATAGCCAAAGATTTACTGTCTTCTACAATCCCATAAAGAACCAAACCAGCCATGCATGGATGATTGCAGACGCATCTATTACTTAATTCAACACGTCGAGACGAACCAGTCTATACAAAATTAATTAATGGTTCTTATCAACCTATAATGATTCAGAAACTGCAAATTTGTTCAGCTTTGACGGAGACAATTCTGCAAAAACAGCTTACATATTCTGACCGGCCAGAAAACTTATAAATAGCTTTCTCTACATCTTAAAGAATCAGATAAGCAGTACAGAGAGCCATGGAGATGGAACACCAAAGCCATGAAGAAATCCTTCATTCCAGTAAAAAAAGTACTTTTTTGGAAGCCCTTAGAACGCCCAAAGTGAAGAGACTCATCCTCCTCTCACTCAACGTCCTCCTGCTCCTTATTGGTGGCACCAGTAGCCCCCTCATTCTGCGAGCTTACTTCCTTCATGGTGGCGATCGAAAGTGGTTCTCTGGGTTCCTGCAAACTGCTGGCTTCCCTTTCCTTCTCATCCCCATCCTCTTCTCCGCCTTCCGTCGTCGTCGCACACAATCTCGCCTCTTCTTGCTTACACCTTCCCTCCTCCTCTACTGCACCATCCTCGGCTTCGTCACAGGTTAGCGTATAAATCAGTTGGCATGCTTCTACCATACTGAAAAATCATCTATTATCGGCGGCCTTTTACGCGGCAATTGATTATTTTTCAGCAGAGTTGGAATTTATCAGAGGCTTTCTGGTGGGAAATTTTCCGCCAGTAAAACCACATAGGAAAAATTTTTCCGGCGGTCAGCGTTTTTCTGGCGGTACTAGGTCGCCGGGAAATTAAAAGCCGCTGGAAAGATTTTGAAAATTCTACAATCAAAAATATTTTCGCGTAAGCTGCTGGAAAGCCAGCACAAAGCCGCCGGAAAATAATCCTCCTATAAGCCGCCGGTAATACATGATTTTTCTACAGTGTACTTTATCATTATTTATTATTATGAAATATATTTTTTTAAGATCAAGTTATGGAGTGTAAGTGGTTCAATTTCTTTAAAAGAGAAATTTTATAACACCCTAATAGATTTAAAAATAATAATAATTTCCCCCATCAATAGTTTTGTAGTTCTCTTTACATACATTTGCAATTGCAACAACAACTATGAGACTCTTTTTGAGCGAAATTTGGAATACTTATTTTTAATTAATCACGCAGGCATCGATGACTATCTCTACTCCTACGGCCTCTCCTTCCTCCCAGTCTCCACCGCCTCCCTCCTTATCTCAATGCAGCTTGGCTTCACTGCTATGTTTGCCTTCTTCATAGTGAAACAAAAGTTCAGTTCTTTTACAGTAAATGCAGTGGCGCTGTTGACATTTGGTGCAGTCATCCTCGGCGTTCACGCAAATGGCGATCGACCAGATGGTGAGTCAAAGTCCAAGTACTATCTTGGATTTGCAATGACACTCGGAGCTGCAGTTATATATGGCATGGTATTGCCATTAGTGGAGCTTATGTACAAGCATGCAAAGCAAGAGGTGACTTATTCACTCGTCATGGAGATGCAATTTGTTATTGGCTTTTCTGCAACAGTTTTTTGTGCAATTGGGATGGCAATCAACAAGGACTTTCAAGTATGTATTTTTAATGACCAAATTTTAGTATTTATATATTTTATTGTGTTTAACGTACCATATTTATGTTATAAATTACAGGCAATCTCGAGAGAGGCGAAGCATTATGGGCTTGGTGAGGCAGAGTACTATCTAGTTGTTTTCTTCACGACAATTATAGCTCAGTTCTTCTTAGTAGGCATAGTGGGAACAATCAAATACTCATCAGCTTTACTCAGTGGTGTCATTATCGCCGTCTGTATCCCCATCACAGAGGTTCTTGCGGTCTTCTTCTTCCATGAGAAATTTGATGGAGAGAAAGGTGTTGCCCTCGCGCTGTCCCTTTGGGGAACTACTTCCTACTTCTATGGAGAGTTTAAAGAACACAAGAAGAGTAAGGCTGTCGTAACAGAGACTCAACTTCTCCCTCTTTCGATAGCCTCAGAGTCTTCAGAAGTTTGATTCTTGCGGTCTTCTTCTTCCATGAGAAATTTGATGCAGAGAAAGGTGTTGCCCTCATGCTTTCCCTTTCGGAAACTACTTCCACTTCTATGATGAGTATAAAGAACACAGAGTAAGGCTGTTATAATAGAGCCTCAACTTCTCCCTCTTTCAATAGACTTAGGCTTCCTTTGGGACTGTTTTTCTATGCTAAAAAGCTGCTTCACGAAGCAATAAAAAAGTCATCCCAAATGAAGCCATAGTCTTCGGAAGTTTGTTAAGGAGTGAAAAGAAAGAATTGAAGGAACTATGAGTTCTTATTTAACAATTCAAAAATCATTCTTTTTTGCTTATTGGATTGTATGTAGCTCTCATTTTCTTTGAATTATAATTAATTATTATGTAAATGTATATACTATTGATAGTTTTATTTTTAGATTAATTTTAAATTATTTGATTTTTATATAGGAATTTGATGGAGAGAAAGGTGTAAGTTATATCCCATTGCCAAAAATATAATAATTCATTACTATAAGAAAACAAAAAACAGGCCATTGCCTCATTGTTAATATATCGATTACTATATTCAGTATGTCAAAACATGGAGAAATTATTGTGTGCGGAATTCGAATGCATTCGTATTCCAATGACTATGTGTCACATCATTGAATGCACTGGGCCCCGGAGTGCTTCCGGTGACGTGGGCCCACAATAATTTTTCCAAAACATGTCCATGAAAAATAGATTAATGCTTCTGATCAGCTTCTTGTTTTCTACTCTATCTTTTTCATTGTAATAAAAGAAAAAATAATAATTATGTTACTCATTTTAACAGCAAGTTCCTTCTTGGTTGTGTACATAGGAGATATTAGAGAGTCTATAAAGAATTAGAATTTTTTTGGAACAACTTTTTTCACTATTTTATTTTTTAGAAAACAATTATAATTTCATCTGGTTTTTGCTTTCTCGCAATTTTTTTAAATTTATATAATGAAAAACTTTTTTTTTTATAACCAGAGCTTCTTACACAACAACTACTATCAATTTTATGAAATGCTGCAATTGTCTTAAGTACGTCGTAAGCTAATCTGCTTGGGATTATTGTAGTATTTTATAAAATTTATTATAAAATTGTTATGTTGAAAGTAACTTAGCTATTCTGATTGTCAAAAAACATCATTCCACTATAGAAATTTCTAAAAAAAATGAGTAAGCAGCATGAAAATGATAGTTAATTAACGAAAATGTGATTGATGTCTGAAAAACAAGACATTTAGAAAGTGGTTCCAAAAAGACTCTTACGCTTTGTTTGAGAGGGCTTTCTTACTGTTTTTTAGAACTTTTTTTAGTAAAAAATTATAATTTTCGTACTAAAAACTGATGTAAGAAGCATTAAGAAAGCCATCCCAAATAAATCTTATTAGTTGATTAAAATGAAATTTATATAGCTTTGATTATTCGATTAAAACTAAGTTTAGCTTTTATTATTCCTGTAGAGCACTTAGTGAAGCAAATTAATTATTATTCTCTGGCTACCAAATCTCGCCTCTTCTTGCCCACACCTCCCATCTTTCTCTACTGCACCATTCTCGAACTCATCACAGGTAAGGAAGCAAATATGTTGAATTCCAAATAGTTGTTTGCTATTAAAGGCTTATTTTGAGTTTTTTTTTTCCTTATTTTTACATATTATTTTCTTGAAAATATTTATGTGAGAAGTACCTTAATAATCAATTTTTTTTTACGTGTGGCAATTTGTAAAAAAAAAAGGCCTAAATCCAACTTTTTTTAGAGGAAAAAAATTATGTAATTTTCACAATAGGTTGCAATAGTTCTAAATTTAATTAATTGGGGACATGCATAATCTTAGGGGAGAAATAGAAAAAAAAATTCTTAAAAGTTTAGAGAAATACATTTAATGATGATAAACAAAATAAATAAAATACTTATTGCCTTATATATCCCCATCACATAAGTTCTTGCGGTCTTCTTCTTTCATGAGGAATTTGATGGAGAGAAGGATGTTGTCCTCGCACATTCCCTTTGGGACACTGTTTTCTACTTTATGATGAGTATAAAGAATAAAAATGAGATTGTATCAACCTTTTTAGTTTCTATAGCCTCTTTACAATCTATGGTGATATGGTTTAGTTTATCATCACATGAATTATTCTCAACTAAGAAGAGTGGGAAGATTTCCATGGTGTTAGTGGTTGGAGTAACAAGATTTAGGCTTTCTTAGCGACAACTTTTGAACGCTATTTTTTCGTTGTCTTCGACAATTTTTTTAGCTAGAAATTTGTGGTTGAAAACAGTAAGAAAGTTGTCTCAAATAAAACCTTAATGTGAGCTCCATGCCATAAATTTTTTTTTTTTTAAATTTGTGATCATTAATTTTTATATCCAAATGAACTTAGATTCATGTGATCTTGATATTTTTGAAATCATTAGGATGAGACACTTAGGCTTTGTTTGGAACTGTTTTCTTATTGCATTATGTAACAATTTTTCATTATTTGAAGTTCCAAAAAATCTCTTCGGTAGAATTTAATTAGTTAAATCTTGCTTAAATTAAGCCTAAATTAGTGTACAATACCAAATTGTTAGGGGCCGAGCCAATATCTCTTTAAACGACGGACAAAATAGAATTGGGGCATGCATAATCTTAAAGGTTGAAATAGAAAAAACAAATTCTTAAAATTTTAGACAAATACATTTAATGATGATGCAAAATACTAATTCCATGAAGAAAAAAAAATTCTTTATGAAACATAAAAAGGCTTCCATAAAACTTTAATGTAATTTAAAATATTTAAATATATATAAATAACATGGCTTATCATTTAATTCTCACCCGAGAGTCAACGTTACAATTAACTTTTTGAAAACAAAATTAATATATTATATTATATGAGATATTAAAAAGTATTTATTCTCGACCACAGTGGGAGTCGAACCCACGACCTTCTGATCCGAAGTCAGACGCGCTAATCCACTGCGCTATGCGGTCAATTTATGCATTGTAAAGGGTTTAAAATTTTATAAATCAATAATAATTGCAGAACTATGAGGGCTGATTTGTTGTCTTTAATTCAAACGCATTAATATATTATTTATTAGGACATGTTTCTCATATTGAAATATAATGGTGAGTAATGTCAGTGATGATGAGGCATGGGTTAAGATGGCAAATATGTATGATTTATGAGGTTAAAAAATCATTCAAATTGGATAATTTTTTTTTAAAAAATAAATGTTATATAGTGTTTTAAATCATTCAATATTATTTCATATTGAAATGCTTCAAGGATAAGAAGAGTGTAATTGCATACGTGTACATATCTTATTGGATGTTTAAAAAGTTCCTGTAGAGGAATTTGACAAATCCTAGCAACGAAAACTCAGCCAAGAAAGATCGCCTCTTCTCCCTGAAGTACTCGTCAATGTAAGGCCTTGAGACAAGTCAACTGGCAACCCGAGAAGATCACCCTCAACAAGAATTCTAAGGATTTGTTATAAATCCCTCCATACTTGGTAGCATTCATCTCCTTGGTAGAGGTCAAGCTCCCCATGCAACTTGTAACACATGCTAGTTAGCAAGCTTCCAAAGGCATGCCTTGATCTACTCTCAAGGAAGGCTCGCCCCTAGAAAGACACAAATCTGCTTTCTTCACACTTGGACAATCATCTGCTCGCAATCATCACAGTTCAAGTTGACTCGCCCATCATATTCAAGATCGAGGACTGTGCCCAAATGATTTCTAAGGAAACTAGAGGATTTATCATCATAGACACGTCTAGCACGATTCACTCTAAGGACTCGCCTTCATCAACCTGCTCATGAACACTTTGCTGAGATAACTCACCCCAAAACTGAGTGTCGAACCAAAAGAAAAAAAAAATTGTGCAAAGCACTAATCAAATCGTGGCATGTGTCCCGAGAAATCAATGTTTTGTCATATTTCTTATTGTACTTTTTACCTTTATTTTTATGTAGTCATTTATATAGCCGTTAGATTTCTATAAATAAAAGATAAAGAGGCACATTTTGAATCATTTGAATATAATTGATCTACTAGAGCATTTTTTGAAATTTCCTTAGCCTTTTTCCAATATTCTTTGAATCTTCTTCTTAGGAGTATTTTAAATCTTATAATTTTATTTTGTACTTTTGCTTTAAATTAAATAAAAAATTTAAAAAATAAAATAAAGATAAATAATTTTGCAATAAACTCTTAACATTTTTCACGAAGCAATCCATAATCTTTATATTTTAATGATTTAGGGCATCTTAATTTGCTATTTGTAACGATTTAAATACAGAAAAGAAATAAATAAATAAATAAGAATTTCAGCTAAGACTTTTTTTTTTTGGAAAAGAAGGTTTTCATTTCCTTTGTAAAATGTTTAATTAGCATAGTCTTATAGCTGAATTTACTTTCACATATTATCGCACAAATCGGTGGGTTGTTGAAAATACACTATGTTTTTATGCCAAATAATTTAATGAATAATAATCATAATTTTAAGAGGAAGCTCAATTGAGATATTTTCAATCAATATATTTTAATATAAATTATTTTTAATATAATATTGTATTATAAAATATATTGGGGCAAGGCCCCAAACCGCAAGGAAGCGAAGCGCAGCCCTCCTGCAACCCCCGATGAGCTCGACTGACAGTATTTAGATCTAAGATAAATAACACGTTCCGATTAATGTATATAATCAGACTCCTCACAGAACTAACAAAATCTACTTTCTATACAAAACATAATGTAACTAATATATTAACCAAAGCTCTTTCTACAACGACTTAGCTTTATTGGGACGACTTTCTTACTACTTTCTAAAGTAGCTTCCTATTACAAAAAAATTTTAGTTCAAAAAAGAAAGTACTAAAAAGCCACTTTAGAAAGCATTAAGAAAGCTGTCCCAAATAAAGCCTTACCCCCATCTTCACAATAAGTTTACAATTCAAAATGGACTCGTTAGCTCCGTTGCGGGTGTTAAGCCATATGCTCAATAGGGACGTCTTCTTCCCTATTACTCCTATCTTTTTAATTGATTTTTAAATAGCTTTATCGTACAAAAATTTCGTGAACTAGAAATTTTTGTACGAAAAATCGGTTTTGAAAAGCAATTAGAAAGCCATCCCAAACGAAGCCTAAATCCCGATTGTTGGCATCTAACTGCATCTTTCATCTTATTTTACAAATTAATGTGTAGGTAATGTACAACGATTGATTGCTTAAACAGAATAATAAATATTTATTGATACACTATTTTTTTTTATCTGATGCATTTAAATAAATATTTCGAAGCATTAATCTCTACATAATGATACATATAAATCTCTAGAAAAATAAAAAAAATACATAAATTCTAAATTTAGAATCACATAAGACTTAGAAAAAAAAAAAAATACAATCCAAAGAAAATGAAGCTTGCAGCCTTGCACATTATTTATTAAATAAAATAAAAACAATTATATCATAATATTTTATTTAAAATTTTGACCAAGATAAATAACATAATTTTTAAATTTATGTTGAGATACATATATGCATCATTTGAGACAACTTTTAATCATTAAGATTACGTTTGTGACAGCTTTCTTAATTTTTGAACTAAAAATTTATTTTAAGGCTTCGTTTGGGATGACTTTCTTACTACTTCTTGAAGCGGCTTTCTAGTTCAAAAATTAAAAATTTTGAACTAGAAAGCTGCTTTTAAGAAGCAGTAGGAAAGCCGTCTCAAACGAAGCCTAAGAAGTAGTAAGAAAGCCATCCCAAATAAAGCTTAATTTTCACTATTTTTTTAATTGTATCAGAAAGTTGCTTTAAAAAGATGCAAGAAAGATGTCTCAAATTTGACTTCGTTTTGAATAGCTTTCTTACTGCTCTTAAAACAATTTCTTAGAAAAAATTGCTTTATGATACAGTAAGAAAACCTTCCAAACGAAGCTATTTCAAATGAAGTCGAAGTCTTCATTTAAAAATAATAATTATTATTATTATATTAATCTCAAAATAAATTTCAATTTTTTGAAATTTATCCTGATTAATTTTATCAAAATATTATGATATAATTTTTTTTAAGGGTAAAATAGCTTTTAGATAATCAAGGAGATGACCAGAACTGAGCTTTCTTCACCTTGGAAATACTGTTGAGCACACTGAGAGGCGTCAGATCTCCAATCACAGTCACTTTCTTCGTTGCAAGATCAGTAGTAAATGATGTCACTCCTAATTGGGATAATAAATAAATAAATAAATAAATTTATAAGATAAGAGAAAATAATTCTTCTCGCTTCTTGGTTTTAATTAAGATTTTTCTGTTATTCCTATTATTCCAAAAATTATTTAATCTAATTATTATATTTTAATTTTATATGTGTGAACTAATTTTAGATTTGGGACAGCTTTCATTCTATTGTGTAAGTATTTAGGGTTGTTGCGTCCAGGAGTATTTGCGGCGGTAGAGAAATATTATATTTAACGTCTTAGCATTGTACGAAGATCTGGCACGCAAGCAGATAAGGAGAGAGGGTCTAGCATTTATGAGACACCAAGATTTTTACGTGGAAAACCCCTGTAAAAGGGGGAAAAACCACGGGGCCTAGCCCAGTTTGAACGAATCCACTAGTATTTGCAGTCGATTACAAATGAGACCCTTCCTTGGGAGAAGGCCTTAGCTTGATGTACATCTTATGGAGTACATTACATGATGTAAATACAAAGATCTACTATCGACGTATTCGCTTTGTTAGAAGGACTGCAGTTGGCGTGCGACGTAGGTCAGGAGGACCGTAGTCAGCTGGCGACGGAGGATTGTAGTCGGCGGGCGACGTAAGTCAGGAGGACTGTAGTCGGCGGGCGACGGAGGTCGGAAAGGATGTATTCGGTGAGCGACATAAGTCAGGAGGATCGTATTCAACGGGCGACGGATGTCAAAAAGACTGTAGTCAGCGGGCGACGTAAGTCAGGAGGACCGTAGTCGGCTGGCGACGGAGGTCGAAAGGACTGTAGTCTGACGACGAAGATCAGTAGGACAGCGTCAGGTAGAAGTCCAGCAATGAAAAGAAATGCATCTTCGCATAGACGTCCAGCGGAGTCCGATAACCGGTAGAAGTCCGGCGTCGGGTAGAAGCTTGGCGAAGAGTGAAGGTCCGACGTCGGGTAGAAGTCCGACGTCGTTGGTGGCAGAGGAGAACTCTGGCTTCACTTGGGCGGAGTTTCGGCGTCATGAGGGAATTTTCTTGTAAATTGGGAAGAATTTCAGCATCCCATGGAAGTTGGGCAGAATTCTGGCGTTCTCCCGAAAATCCGGCAGAGTTCCGGTGTCTTCAGGCGGCAGGAAGAGCTCCGGCGGTGGTCGAGGAGGTGAGGAATCTCCTTTTCCCCTTTCTCCTCTCCTTCTTCTCTCTCTCTTCACTTGAGCCCCCTTTGGTGTAGAATGAGGGCTCTATTTATAGTTTTTTTTCTGGAGTGGCATAGCCCGTAAATAGGCGTGAGATCAAGGGCGAACAGGGAGTGGTTTGAATGGACGGCCGATATCGAATCCTTTGATCATGCACCGTTCGTTGGACATTTGAAGGCCTTAATGTTGTCGGAATTCGATGATCTTGGGCTCGTTGGATTTGTCTCGTCGAGCCCTTCGATTCGAGTATAAGCTCGTCAAAATCGGAGACTGTTTGATAACTAAAATTGCGGTTTGGACCTTGCAACAGCGCTTTGAACCCTTGATTCGGACTCATTTGGGCTCGGATTGGGTTGATCTTGGTGTCGTTGGGTTCGTATTTCCGAGACGCTCAGTTTGACTGTAAGCTCGCTGAAATCGGAGTTCATATGCTCCCGAAATTATTTTTTGAAGTTTCCAACTAGCTTTTGCCTCGAGATTCGTGCCTGATCAAGCTAATTTTTGGAGTACGTATCAGTTGCCCCCCTATTTTCGGACGTCGAAACACCAGGAGTCCGAAAATACATGCGTCGACAATTTACGTTGGCCCAAACACCAAAAAATACGTTCCAAAAATTAACATCTTGTTCGAACTTCACCATAGAGGCCTCGTTGAGTTCCGAAAGTGTCATAATCGAGTCCGGAACGTGGAAAAACTTGTCCGGGGACCCGAAAAACGTCAAATTTGGGCTTTTCGGGACGAAATTCGGGCCCGGAATGGACCGGGCAGCCGAACCGGCCGAACCGGCCGGCCGGCCGCCGCCGCCGCCGCCTCCGCGCGGAACCGCCCGCGCGCTGCTCCCACGCGTCGCCTGGGCTGGACCGCGCCCGCGCCTGGGTGCGCCCGCGCCTGGGCTGGGTGCGCCTGCGGCTGGGCTGGCTGCGCCCGCGTGTTGCGCGGCCTGTGTGCTGGGCCCGCTCCGCTGCTGCGCGCTGCCGCGGCAGCTGCTGCCGCCGCCGCCGCCGCCGGCCGGCCTTCCGCGTGGCTGGCACGCTGCTGCGCTGCTGGCAGCGATCCGCGTGAAGAGTCCGCGGATCGGCGCGATTTTCGTGAGTCGGTTCGCTGCCACCGACTTAGGTGGGGCCCACTCGTGTAAAGAGGCCGTTTTTTTGCTATTTTTGGGTCCAAAAAATTCAGAAAAAATCTCCAAAAATTCTGAAAAATTCAGAAAAAATTTAGAAAAATTTGGGATTTCGAAAATTGCAATAACTTCCCCTTCTTGCTTCAAAACCTATAAATAGGCCCCCTAGGCCTTTAGAAAACTTGCACCTTTTCTTTCTTTCTCCCTCCGGTTTACTGGCGATAGAAACCTACGGGATTTCCTCCTCCCCCTCCGGTTTACTGGCGATAGAAACCTACGGGATTTCCTCCTCCCCCTCCGGTTTACTGGCGATAGAAACCTACGGGATTTCTTCCTCCCCCTCCGGTTTACTGGCGATAGAAACCTACGGGATTTGAATGCCATTTGGGCGGAAGTTTGCTGGCGAGCAGAAGTCCGACGATGCGTAGGAGTCTTCCTACGAGCAGGAGTCTGACGACAAGGAGGAGTCTGACGACGAGTAGAAGTCTGCTGGCGAGCAGAAGTTTGACGTCGGGTAGGAGTCCGCTGACGAGCAGAAGTCCGATGTCGGGTAGGAGTCCGCTGACGAGCAGAAGTCCGACGTCGGGTAGGAGTCCGCTGACGAGCAGAAGTCCGATGTCGGGTAGGAGTCCGCTGACGAGCAGAAGTCCGACGTCGGGTAGGAGTCCGCTGACGAGCAGAAGTCCGACGACGCGTAGGAGTCCGCTGACGAGCAGAAGTCCGACGACGAGTAGAAGTCTGTTGGCGAGCAGAAGTCTGACGATGCGTAGGAGTCCGCTGACGAGCAGAAGTCCGACGACGAGTAGGAGTCTGCTGGCGAGCAGAAGTCCGACGATGCGTAGGAGTCTTCCTACGAGCAGAAGTCTGACGACAGGGCGGAGTCCGACGTCGGGTAGAAGTTCAACTTCGGGTAGAAGACCGACGAAGATTCGTCGACGAGCAGAAGTCCGACGACGAGTAGAAGTCTGCTGGCGAGTAGAAGTCCGACGATGCGTAGGAGTCTTCCTACGAGCAGGAGTCTGACGACAAGGAGGAGTCCGACGACGAGTAGAAGTCTGCTGGCGAGCAGAAGTCTGACGTCGGGTAGGAGTTCAACTTCGGGTAGAAGACCGACGAAGATTCGTCGACGAGCAGAAATCCGACGACGAGTAGAAGTCCAACGTCGAGTGGAAGACCGACGAGAATTCGTCGACAAGCAGAAGTTTCGATGATGAGTAGGAGTCCTGCGACGAGCAGAGTCCGACGATGCGTAGGAGTCTTCCTACGAGCAGGAGTCTGACGACAAGGAGGAGTCCGACGACGAGTAGAAGTCTGCTGGCGAGCAGAAGTCCGACATCGGGTAGAAGTTTAACGTCGGGTGGAAGACCGACGGGAATTCGTCGACGAGCAGAAGTTTAAAGAAAGTCCTGCAAGGCAAAAATTCAGCAACAAGAAGAAATTCAACGTCGGGTAAAAATTTAACTTTATGAAGAAGTTAAATGGAAGTCCCTTGACGTCATTCTGGCGACGTTAACCAAGGATGTAAGAACAATTCAATGTTGTATGTTAGAGCATTTGCTCGACGATGTTAACCGATATTGGATCCACCAATGATGTAAGACCTATATGAGTTTGCATGTCAGAGCCTTTGCTTGACAACGTTAACCTGTATGGAAGAGGTCGGGAGAATCCGCCAAGGATGTAAGACCTTTCCGAGGTTGTATATCGGAGCCTTTGCTCGACGACGTTAACCTGTGTGGAAGAGGTCGGGAGAATCCGCCAAGGATGTAAGACCTTTCCGAGGTTGTATGTCGGAGCCTTTGCTCGACGACATTAACCTGTGTGGAAGAGGTCGGGAGAATCCACCAAGGATGTGAGACCTATCCGAGGTTGTATGTCGGAGCCTTGCTCGACGACGTTAACCTGTGCGGAAGAGGTCGAGAAAATCCACCAAGGATGTGAGACCTTTCCAAGGTTGTATGCCTGAGCCCTGCTCGACGACGTTAACCTGTGTGGAAGAGGCCGAGAGAATCCACCAAGGATGTAGGACCTTTCCGAGGTTGTATGTCGGAGCCTTTGCTCGACGACGTTAACCTGTGTGGAAGAGGTCGGGAGAATCCACCAAGGATGTGAGACCTTTCCGAGGTTGTATGTCGGAGCCTTTGCTCGACGACGTTAACCTGTGTGGAAGAGGTCGGGAGAATCCACCAAGGATGTGAGACCTTTCTGAGGTTGTATGTCGGAGCCTTTGCTCGATGACGTTAACCTGTGTGGAAGAGGTCGGGAGAATCCACCAAGGATGTGAGACCTTTCCGAGGTTGTATGTCGGAGCCTTTGCTTTACGACGTTAACCTGTATGGAAGAGGTCGAATCGAATCCCCCTGGGATTGTTTTTGCTTTGATTGAGAGGGGGCAAACGCCGCGTATATCCCGAATCAAAAGTGAAAAAGGTCTATCTTTAGACCGTTACTGCCTTTTTGAGGTCGAGGTTAAGAACTTTCCCAAGGAGTAGAAGTCCAACAAGGGACTGTATAAAGCTTACAATTGATTTGAAGTATCCATACATTTGCTCGGATATTCTTGAAATATCAACTTGATGTTGAAGGTATTGGAGGATCTATTTGACTATGGTTTGAGTCAAAGTTGCCCCCCCCAGTCCACATCTGCTTCTTATGATATTGATGCTATGTGTGAACTTTTGATATTGGAGCAAAAGTTGCCCCCCAGTAGGGAACCACGTTCCCACAGACGGCGCCAAACTGTTGCGTCCAGGAGTATTCGCGGCGGTAGAGAAATATTATATTTAACGTCTTAGCATTGTACGAAGATCTGGCACGCAAGCAGATAAGGAGAGAGGGTCTAGCATTTATGAGACACCAAGATTTTTACGTGGAAAACCCCTGTAAAAGGGGGAAAAAACCACGGGGCCTAGCCCCAGTTTGAACGAATCCACTAGTATTTGCAGTCGATTACAAATGAGACCCTTCCTTGGGAGAAGGCCTTAGCTTGATGTACATCTTATGGAGTACATTACATGATGTAAATACAAAGATCTACTATCGACGTATTCGCTTTGTTAGAAGGACTGCAGTTGGCGTGCGA
This sequence comes from Dendrobium officinale, assembly GCA_019514585.1. Classification (NCBI taxonomy): domain Eukaryota; kingdom Viridiplantae; phylum Streptophyta; class Magnoliopsida; order Asparagales; family Orchidaceae; genus Dendrobium; species Dendrobium officinale. The sequence goes on along the minus strand of CM033690.1, from coordinate 53,719,679 downwards.
CGTAGGTCAGGAGGACCGTAGTCAGCTGGCGACGGAGGATTGTAGTCGGCGGGCGACGTAAGTCAGGAGGACTGTAGTCGGCGGGCGACGGAGGTCGGAAAGGATGTATTCGGTGAGCGACATAAGTCAGGAGGATCGTATTCAACGGGCGACGGATGTCAAAAAGACTGTAGTCAGCGGGCGACGTAAGTCAGGAGGACCGTAGTCGGCTGGCGACGGAGGTCGAAAGGACTGTAGTCTGACGACGAAGATCAGTAGGACAGCGTCAGGTAGAAGTCCAGCAATGAAAAGAAATGCATCTTCGCATAGACGTCCAGCGGAGTCCGATAACCGGTAGAAGTCCGGCGTCGGGTAGAAGCTTGGCGAAGAGTGAAGGTCCGACGTCGGGTAGAAGTCCGACGTCGTTGGTGGCAGAGGAGAACTCTGGCTTCACTTGGGCGGAGTTTCGGCGTCATGAGGGAATTTTCTTGTAAATTGGGAAGAATTTCAGCATCCCATGGAAGTTGGGCAGAATTCTGGCGTTCTCCCGAAAATCCGGCAGAGTTCCGGTGTCTTCAGGCGGCAGGAAGAGCTCCGGCGGTGGTCGAGGAGGTGAGGAATCTCCTTTTCCCCTTTCTCCTCTCCTTCTTCTCTCTCTTCACTTGAGCCCCCTTGGTGTAGAATGAGGGCTCTATTTATAGTTTTTCTGGAGTGGCATAGCCCGTAAATAGGCGTGAGATCAAGGGCGAACAGGGAGTGGTTTGAATGGACGGCCGATATCGAATCCTTTGATCGTGCACCGTTCGTTGGACATTTGAAGGCCTTAATGTTGTCGGAATTCGATGATCTTGGGCTCGTTGGATTTGTCTCGTCGAGCCCTTCGATTCGAGTATAAGCTCGTCAAAATCGGAGACCGTTTGATAACTAAAATTGCGGTTTGGACCTTGCAACAGCGCTTTGAACCCTTGATTCGGACTCATTTGGGCTCGGATTGGGTTGATCTTGGTGTCGTTGGGTTCGTATTTCCGAGACGCTCAGTTTGACTGTAAGCTCGCTGAAATCGGAGTTCATATGCTCCCGAAATTATTTTTTGAAGTTTCCAACTAGCTTTTGCCTCGAGATTCGTGCCTGATCAAGCTAATTTTTGGAGTACGTATCAAGGGTATTTTTTCACTATTAGATTGTTGTTGTATGTTTATTTAATATAATTTTTTATTATTTTTTCATAAATTTTTCTGATGGTAGACGGATGGGTGGTGGTCCGACAACAAGCGGTGGTCTAGCGATGGTTGGTGAACAGGTGAAGGTCTTATGGTGTTTGGTGGCCGAGCAAAGGTCCCATAATAGTTGGCGGAAGGTCGAAGGTCTAACAGTGTGCAGTGTCCGGTTGGAGGTTTTAGGAGAGGCGATGGTCCGGCAACGATTTGCGGTCGAGTGGTGGTCGACTGAAGTTCATTGATGGTGGTACTTTGGTAGAACTCTAGAATCCTTGAAGCCTCGGAGCTTTCTCCAATCTCTAGTCAATAATTCACTCATGTAAAGGTGTGGGCTTATTTATAGATTTTTGTAAGCATCATGCCTTGTAAATATGAAGAAAATCAATGGCAATATCAAAGTGGTCAATCATATGACTCATATCAATTTTCTTGATCATAGAGTGTTCATCAAGTATTTAAATGTCATAATGATGGCAAAATTAAGCGAGCTTAGGCTCGTTGGATTCATCTTATTGAGCTGGTCAATTAGACTATAAGCATGTCATATTTGTATATCATTTAGTCATCAAATTTAAGCTTTAAACCTCCCAAATGTGTTTCAGTCCCTTGATTTGAACTCATTTGAGCTTGGAGTGGATCGATTTTGGTGTCATTGGGTTTGTCTCATTGAGTCTCTCAATTTGACTATAATTTTGTTGAAATTGGAGTTCAAATGGTCCCAAATTAAATTTTGAAAGTTTCAAATTTAAATATACCCCGAGTTTCGTGCCCTCGATCAAAACAATTTTTGATGACTTATCAGATGAAAAGTTATCTCTTTTTTTTGTTCTTTTTAAAAACTAATTAATATTTTAAAGTTTAAAAGCACCATATGCACTAAAATAAATACACATTTAAATACTTTTTTTTACTTTAAAGAGAGATTTACATACATACCCCTCACTTGTATATTATTTACATATACAAGAACAACAATAACATCTCACTATGTGGGGTAGACTATATGAATCTTTTTTCTCGTTGATCTATAAATAATCAAATTTTTATTTAAATCTAATAAAATATGTTCATTTCTAATAATTTTTAACCAAGTCTTTTTAGGTGTACCACATCTAATACATCTAGTCTCCTAGCTAAGTCATCAAAAGACCGACATTTTACGTACATTTACTTTAAAATTTTATATTTATTAATATAAAATAATATTCTCTAAATAACATCAACATTAAATTATTTAAACTGATAAATATTTTTTCATGTAAGGTCAAGATATATAAATATATAAGAATTAAGTTCTATGTGTGAAAATCCCTTTATTTTAAATAAATAAATAGGAAAAGGGTTTTAATCAAAACCTTTCATCTTGGAGATGTGCTTTCTGACCTTTCCTTCACAGCCCTTGCAGTGCAGAGACACCTTCAAAACCACAACCTGAAACCCAAAAAAATACATAAATAAATAAAATTAAAACTTATAAAAGAAAATTAAATTAAATGAAAAAAAAAAAAAAATCAAACCTGATCTCTTTGCCTTACAGGAGGAGGAGGAGAAGGTGATTCCATGAAAGTCAAAGCCTCACCTTTCAAATAGTCAAACCTCAATTCTTCCATGGAAATCATAGGAGGAAAGCTTTCTGTATCAGAGAAGTCATCAATGGCTACTGGCACATCATTCAGCAGATAGCGAGAAGAAGTTGCAGGGCTGACTATTTGGGGGGATTTCTCTGTGTTCTTCCTGTTCTTCTGGTTACAGGCTTTATTGGCTTTGGAATGAAATCTGGAGAAGTATTTCTCTCTCAGTGGGTCTCTCAGATGAGGAGAATAGCGATCAATTGCTCGGCCATGGCTAAGGCTTGAGCTCGAGCTTTTGCCTGTAGAAGAAGATGGAGAAGAAGAGCTTGAGAAGTTTATTTCTTGAAAATTGCTCAAGAGATTGGAAGCCATGGATTTTGACAATTAGCATGAGAGAGAGAGAGAGAGAGAGAGAGAATCAAGTGAGGAGAAGAACAAGTTGGCAAGTATGACAGCTTGGTAGCTGGTGTTAAATGTGCCTTTAAAGGATTTAAAGAGTTGCAGGTAAAAGAATTTATAATAACAAATTTACGTTCTTACCAAATTTACAGATTTAACCCACCGCCGGGTGGCCTGGTGGTGGAGAACTGGCTGACCATTGGCCAGGTACCGAGTTCGAATCCCCTCGGCGCTTCGTGCAAGCCTTAAGTGTTGGCCCGTGTAAATTGGTGTGGGTTGCATGCTAGGTCGACCGGGTTATCCCCTAATCGGGATGATCTGTTTTTCAAATTTACAGATTTATGTGGGAAGGCTTAGGTTCTGCTTGATAAATGATTTGTGATTTATAAACTGAGTTCAATAGGTTAAAGAGTCAAATTTGAATAAGATTTTGTTTGTGACGTACTTTATTTTTCATTGTTTTTAAAAAAATTTTCTAAAACGGTCCCAAAGGGGGACCATCAATCTTAGGCTACAATTACAACTTCCTTAATCTTTTATAAAATAGAGTTTTAGTAAAAAAAAATTTTCAAAAATTTTTTATACTAAAACTCTGTTGTATAAAATAATATGAAAGCTGTCCCAAAACGAAGCCTTAATTTCACTTATTACTAGGTGAAATTATTCTTTTGTAACAAGTTATATAGAATATACTTTAAGTTTATTAATATTTAAAATTTTAAGTAATTAATGAGTAGTTAAAATTATTTAAAATTTATATAAAACTTTATTATAAAAGTAATTAATTAATTATTTATTCTTTATTATCTAATTTTTTATGTTTTTATATTTTTATAAAAAATTATTGAATCAAAGTCATTTTCATATATTTATAATACATAAGCTTGCTCGTGAGTCTGCTCAAATCCATAATGATATAAAATTTATTTTATCAATTAAGAAAATAGTAAAAAGTTATAATAAATAGAAATATGATTGGAGTGTGTAAAATAAAACTAAAAAAATAGCATCAAAATCCTAAATAATTAAAAATGATTTATGTGCAAAGCCAATGAAATGCTTATAAATTAACTTTCATATTTCATATTTTAACATCCAATTTTTTATATTTATTTTTATAGCATCTTATTTTATTAATATTTTATTTATGTATCACAATAATTAGATGCTAAAAATAATACATAAATAAAAAAATAGTATAATAGCAACCAATTGAGTGATATATTAATAAGAATGATATTTTATAATAATAAATCATTAGAGGGGGAGAATTTACTTTTTGGTGGTGAATAATGTGGAATTAAAGTAAAAATAAATAAATATTTAGCCATATTTAAATAGCATAATTCCAAATTAAGGACCAATGAATGATTCCATTATATGTCATCACATTAATATCAAACTTTGGCTTTATTCAATCAAATTCAACATGGAAAAGGGCTATGCAATAAATATGTTGGGGATAAGGTAGTCCACAAAAAAAAAAAAAAAAAAATCAAATTATTTAATTTAATTTGATTTAATTGTGGAATGAGTTCAATGCACTTTTGATTTTTAGGTTAAATATATTTTGATGTAATTTATATTAAAACCTAGTGTCACATATTATCTCTTGATATAATTAAAATATTAGATAAAATAATTAAATTATAAGATATTCAAGAGCATGATTGTTATAAAAAGTAATATAAAAGTATAAAAATATAATTATATTATTTAATAATTTAAATAAATTTATTCAAAAAAATAATTAAATTATCTAAGATTTTAATACTAATAAACTGAATAAATAAAATTAGCAATTAATTTTCCTTACAAATTATCAAATTAGTTGTTATTCATGTCAAATAATTTATCAGATTCTCTTTGAATTGGATGGGGAATATTGTCAAAAATCTTCTGCTGCACAACTCATCGGAATCAGATGCTTTTTCCACTTATTTTTGTTGCTTCTTTTTCACTTTGCATTCTTTTAATTCAACTGACTATGCGTAGTAAGGCCTCCACAAACAAAAAGATAATTAAAAATGATTAATTTTTAGCTATTTTATCTTAGTAAAAATTTGATTTTTATTAAGCATAATCCTCAGATTTCTTTCATTAAAAAACTAATTAGCAAAATTCAATTTAATTTAAGCTAATTAAATTGATTAACAATAACACTAACCAAACCTACTTTTAAGCCAAAGTTTGAACAGTAGCACACTTTTTTGTAATAAAATCTGGTTTGTTTAAAAAAAAAAAAAAGTAGCACATTTTTTTTTAGTTGGTTTGAATTTGATTTGAATTTTGGTGCTCATTTGGTGAATGAATTGATATTTTACTTTTAATTTTATATAAATAATCCTTAAATTTAGGTATGTTTTCATTTCGATCCAACGTCTATGTTAAACACTATTTCTATTTGGCGGAGTAACTCAGGCTTTATTTGGACAACTTTCTTATTGCTTTTCAAAGCAACTATTTAGTTGAAATTTTTAAGTTTAACAAAATTTTATACTAAAATGCTGCTTTATAAAGTAGTAAGAAAACTATCTATTAGACTTAGGTTTCGTTTGGGGCGGCTTTCTCGTAGCTTCTTAAAGCAGCTTTCTAATACAAAAATTTAAATTTTTATACTAGAAAACTGCTTTAAGAAGCATCAAAAAAGCTGTCACAAACGAAGCCTTAGTTTGGGACAGCTTTTTTTTTGCTTTCTAAAGTAGATTTATAGTACAAAAATTTTTAGTTTAAAAAAAATTATACTAAAAAAATATTTTAAGAAGTAGTAAGAAAGTCACCCCAAACAAAATTTTAGTTGAATATGAATGCATTTTTTATTAAAAAAAGAAAATAATTAATCCATATGATAATTAGAAAAATCTATTGCTCCTACGATATACAACTTAATTTGTGATAGCTAATTAAGTAACCCATATTATAATTTGTTAATTAGATCATTTTTTTCATTAATAATTAGATCATTTGTAGAATTATTTCTAATATTAAACTTATAAAATGAATATACTTATTATAAAAATATATAATTAATCAAATTTTAATTTATAATGTATTGATTTGTAAAGTTTTAATTAAGTGCACTTCATGTACATATAATTAAACTAAATAGATAAATATAAGCCATTAGAGGATGAGATTCATTGATGTGTTGGAGTCTAATTCTTAGGGGTTGATTCATTTTTACTTGTGATTATTTTCAACTTTCACTTATAGGTAATTAAAATAAAAATTATAATGTAATATTTTGATTAAGAGAAATACATTGAGAGCCTATATTCTTTGAAATTTCTTGAAAATTAATTGAATATTTCTATTTTTATGATCATCCATGTTTTTAATTTTTAAGGGTGTAAATATGTAATGTCCTCTAGCTTCAAAAAACACAATGAAATTGATATGATTGTGGATCTTAAAGAATTATTCTTTGAATCAATCTAGCAAAAATGAATTTACATATATACCATGGAATTGTCGCTTTTTTATATAAATTATGCTTAAATATGTAAATTATATCAAAGAAATCACGAACATTAATTAATTTAAAGTAAAATATATACTTGTTCCTATATATTATTTGATGTAATTTAAATATTTGAGTATTATATAAATAATTATAAAAATTTAGATGTCATATAAATACACACATATATGCGTTATATAATATGTATTTGAATTCCCCTTCTATAAAATTTGTCTTTTGTTGTCATGTATTTCCCTTGCTTATTGAGCATTAAGATTAGTCATTATTTAAAGAATAAGTAAGCTAGCAGACAACATAAGAGCTATATTTACATCAAATAAAGAATAAAAAATAATTCAAAATTTTAAAAAAGAATTTAGAGTTCATTTTGAAGAAAGGAAGACGCAAAATTATCAAGTATAGTAAAAACATATATAGAGGGAGTTCTCCTGAAATAATAACTTTGTATTAATTTTGAATTATAGAGCTTTCGGTTTACATATAGAGTGATAGGAGGCAAGTTTGTTAGAAATCAGAGGTTGAGCTTGGAGTTTATTTGCTACAGTGGAGTGTAGAATGCAAGTGGAGCAGTTGCAAAATTTAGAGATAGGGAAGATAATTAAATAGTCAACAGTAGGAAAAGACACTTATCTTGGAGGCTTGCGTATCAAACATACTAACAACCCCCCCTCAAATTAGTAATCGAGAGATTGGATCGTCAATGAGTGTCGAAGTTTTTGAAATCAGGTGGAAGACAAAGGTTTTGTGAGAAAGTCGGCGAGCTGATCAACTGAATTGATGTGCAGGACAACAATTTCATTGGACTGTATACACTCTCTTATAAAATGATAATCAATTTCTATAAATGTTTAGTTATGACAGAAAAGACTGGATTGTTTGCTAGAGCCATCACTAATGTGTTATTGTAGTAGAGAACAGTTGTTGTATTTAGTGTATTTAGTGGAGATTTAAAATCAGAAAGGAGATATCTCCTGAAACAATAACTTTATATTAATTTTGAATTGCATAGCTTGCGATTTACATATAGAGCGATAAGAAGCAAGTCCGTTAGAAATTAAAGATTGAACTAGGAGATTCCTTTGCTGCAATGGTGCGCAGGATGCAGGTAGAGTAGTTGTAGAATTAAGAGATAGTGGAGATAAGTAGCCAGTAGTAAAAAAATGCACTTATCTTAGCGGCTTGCGTTTCATACATACTGAAATTCAAAATTCACTAAAAGTTTCATAAGTATAATAAAAACAGAGAGATAGTTCTCCTGAAACAATAACTTTGTATTAATTTTCAATTACAGAGCTTACGATTTACATATAGAGCGATAGGAGGAGTCTCATAGAAATCAGAGGTTAAGTTGGGAGATTCATTTGCTGTAGTGGAGCACAAGATGCATGTGGAGCAGTTGCAGAATTCAAAGATAGTGGAGATAAGTAATCAACAATAGGAAAAGTCACTTATCTTGGGGGCTTGCGTACCATACATGCTAACACATTAAGCCCCTCATACCTATTCTTTAACATATGCATGTTCACGCAGCTTGTTTTGATTGGTTAGTTGAGAGCTTTGACTATTAATCAAGAGGTCTTTGGTTTGAAGCTTGTATATACAATGTGTATGACTTTACCTTAACGTACTCGATCAAAAGTCAACGCCCCCCCCCCCCCCCCCCCACACACACACACACACACACAAAACAAATGAATATTCACATTGTCACTGTTGAAACAGGAAGAAGTTGAGACTCTCTTGGGGAAGCTTTGCTCTTATCATGTTCTTTATACTTGCCATAGAAGTAAAATGTTGTGCCCCAAAGAGAAAGCGCAAGGGCTATTCCTTTCTCACCATCAAACTTCTCATGGACAAAGAAGACCGCAAGAATCTGTGTAATGGGGATACAGACAGCGCCAATTATGCCACCGAGCAAAGCTGAAGAGTATTTAATAGTTCCCACTATGCCTAAGAAGTAGAATTGACCTGCAACAGAGGTGAAGAAAACAACAAGGTAGTACTTTGACACACCAAGCCCATAATGCTTACTCTCTCTTGAGATTGCCTACAATTTGTAATATTGAAAATTAGTTAAAAAAACTAAAATATGTATAGACATATAGTATTTATGAAATTGTATATCCCCAAAAAACTTTGTTATTTCCTAGAGAATGTGATAAATATTTTCGTGTGAAAGCATGTTGTAGAAAATCAACCTTAAACTTTAGAAGACTCTCTCAATTCGGGGTATGATTGAGTCAAGTTAACTCTTGAGTTGAATCAATAAATAGCTTATAGCTCAAGCTTAAGCGAGGCGTGTCTAGAGCTCAACCTAACGCTTTTGAAATACTCATCGATCTCAACCAAAGTAGAAGTTATAGAAAATTAATACTAAGTGGTTTTTGTTAGAATGATTCCAAGATGCATAAAATATACTTCTATTTTCATTAAAGTACTAAATAATTACTATAATAAATTAACTTATAGTCATAAAAAACCAATGCTTACATGAAAATCTTGGTTGAGAGCCATCCCAATAGCACAAACAACCGTTGCAGAAAACCCAATAATAAATTGCATTTGCAAAACAAGCGCATAAGTCACCTCCTGTTTTGCATGTTTATAGATAAGCTCCACAAATGGCAACACCATCCCATATATAATTGCTGCACCAACTGTTAATACAAACCCAATATAGTACTTGGCCTTTGATTCCCCATTCGGCAAATCAGCATTCGCATGCACAGCGAGAACCATTGATCCAAACATTAGCAGAACCACCGCGTTTACTGTATAGGAATTAGTTTTTTGTTTCACCATGAAAACAGCAAATATGGCTGTGAAGCCGAGCTGCATTGAGATAATGAGGGAGGCGGTGGAGATCGGAAGAAAGGAGACGCCGTAGGAGTAGAGGTAGTCGTCAAGTCCTACACATGCGATTAGTTTTTTTAAAAAAAGGTTTTTGAATCTAAGATCATTTGTGTTTGACTTAGATTAAGTTTATGGCGACTTTTTCGCATCTTGATTTTCTTCTAGTTGCTATATTTTTTTGTTGTTTTTAGACATTTTTATGGTAATAATCAATTTCTTATAACAATATCTATAAGAGCATGCTAATTATGGATTCGTTAGGGATGGCTTTCTTATCGCTTCTCAAAGCAGCTTTTTAGTACAAAAATTTAAATTTTTGTACTAAAAAGCTAGTTTAAGAAGCATCAAGAAAGCTGTATCTAACAAAGCCTATAAGAAAAATGATATTCAAATTTTATTTCTAAAGTGCTTTTATTGTTATTAAACATAATTATAGAATTGTTATGATAAAAATATTTTTGTGGTTATTAAACATACCACTTTATTTCATGCTATTTACATATTTAATATCAAAAACATTAATGTTACATGTCTACCACCGATATACAAATTTAATATCAAATATAACACTCTTATAATTCATTTCTACCATTCATACCATCCTATAAACTTGAATATTTCATTCCATGCCATAATAGCAACCATTTGGTTGAAATTCAACTTATTGACGTCCTTACCGGTGATTAGGCCAATAACGATGCAATGGAAAAGGAGAGAAGGTGTGAGCAAGAAGAGGCGAGAGTTGGTATGCCGACGACGAAGGAAGGAGAAGAGGATGGGGATGAGCAGGAAGGGGAAGCCGGCGGTTTGGACGAAGCCGGAGAACCACTTGCGGCTGCCGCCATGTCGGAAGTAGGAGCGGATCAAGAGGGGGCCGCCGGTGCCACCAATGAGGACGAAGAGAATGTTGATGAAGAGGAGGAAAAGTCTCCTCATTTTGAGTGCTCTGTGGGTTTCCATAACAATATTGTCGCTGTTGTTGGAGTGTTTGATTTCTTCATGGCTTTGGTGTTCTATTTCCATCTCTCAAGCTTTAGGCGCTATTGGCTTCCTTTTTCTCTGTATTCGATTTCTCACTCCCTGTAAATATATATAGGGAAACGCAAACGCAAACGCAAAAGCAAACGCAAACGGCTACACCATAGGAATTATAAAAATAGAGCTTAATTGTAAAATAAGACTTGATCTATTCACTAATCAAAAAAATCAGCTTATTAAAATCTGATTAAAAACAAATGGAAACATTTATAATATAATATTAATAAAAAAAACTATATCATTTCATGGGGATATTTCGATGATTATTTTTTTAGAATGTATTTTAAAGTTATTTAATTTATTTTTAAATAAGAATATTGATAATCTCGAAATAAATTAATAATTATATTTTAATTAAAATATGCGGGACTACTTCTGCTCCCTTGAGAAGCCAATGGTCATGAAATTGATAATTGAACCTAGCCTAAATTTTAGTAAGATTCGTATTATATAAAATTAATTATCATTAATTTAATTAAAATAATCATGATAATTAGAGGTGTAAATAAGTCAGGTTGACTTAATTATCTACTAAATCAAAATACGCTCGTTCAATTCTTACGATGCTCGAATTAGAGCACACTTACTGAGCACAAATTCGACTCGCTTGAAACTTATTTGGCTCGAATTCAGCTTGATTGCTCGAGATTGACTAGATAAACAATAAAAAATATTTAGTATATATTTTATAATATCATTCATAAATTAAGTTTGAAATATATTTTAATTTAAAGGACCAGCTCGACAAGTTTATGAGCGAAGTATAGGCTATAGCTTAAACTCATGATTCAATAAGCTCGACTCGTGAGCGAGTTAACGAGTAGAGTTTGAGCCAACTCGACTCGCTTACACTCTTAATGATGATTATGAGCTAATATTTTTCTTTGAGTCATATCAAGAATAAATAAACAAATCATCAGCAATCAGCAACATAATTAATTGATAAAATTAGCATATAATTAATGAAATAGACAAAATTAGAAGCAAGAATCTAGTGAGAAGAGGATAGTAGAATGATCAGAAGCATTCATCTATTTATCATCGATTGATTTATTCTGAATTATTGAATTACAAATCGATGGTCTCAATGTGGTATTTTTGTTTGCTTACATTATTAAAACAAAACATTTTTCAATTTTTGCAATGGAATCTAACAATTTTTTTTTATTGGAATCACATAAAGAAAATAAAGGTTTATTAACTTAGATGTTATCATAAGCCTCTCTAACTAAAATTGGGGAAATTATAAAGATGTGTTGGCAATGTCTTTTGCGGTGTCTTTGATGCTCTCATATGTGGTCATTCATGATTACTCTCTCCGCATTATGATATTTACGAGAGTTTATTTTTATAGATATTTTGATTATGAGTCATAAAATAAATTAGGATGAGGCGTGAGTCGAGCCACCCGATTGGAATACTTAGTTTTTATTTGGGGCGGCTTTCTACAGTAAGAAAGTCGTTCCAAACGAAGCTTTAGACTTCATTTTGGATGGCTTTCTTCTTGCTTTCTAAAACAGCTTCCTAGTACAAAAAAATTTTGAATTTAAAATTTTTATACTAGAAAACCGTTTTAAAAAACAGTATGAAAGCTATCCCAAACAAAACCTTAATGAGCCTGACCTAAGCGGGTCGGAACACATGCCCCTAGTGCCCCTAACAAATAGAGTCAAAGGCTAGTTTAATATATCTTTGATTCAATGCTAATTTTGGCATACTATTGATCTACACATTGTATTATTTATGAAATTTAAATTGACCTTTATATTATTTATTAATAATATGTCAAATGATGGAGTCTAATGCATCAAGCTTTCCCAAATGGAGAGGGAGGTTCTTATTTAAAAATAATTTAAAAAAACACATAAATTTGATATTTTGTTCTTATGATGTCTATATCATCCATTTTTGGTCATTTTCATTTGACCTTTAGTAGGTTTCTTGCATTATTATGTGATATTTGGCCATTTGGGAATCTATATATTATTATTCTTATGAAAATCAATGCATTGTTTAAATAAGAAATTGATACGTTGTCAAAAAATTATCTTAATTGGGCGCGAATCTCGATGCAAAATCAAATTGGAAACTTCAAAAATTAATTAGGAGATTATCCGAACTCCGGTTTCAGCAAACTTATAGTCGAACTGAGCGTCTCGGAAATACGAACCCTACGACACCAAATTCGACTCAATCCGAGCCCAAATGGGTCCAAATCAAGGCCCGAAGCGTTGTTGGAAGGTTCGAACCACAATTTGGATTACCAAACGGCTTCTAAACATAACAAACTTATAGTCGAATCGAGCGGCTCGACGAGACGAATCCAACGAGCCCAAGGTCACCGATTTCCGACATCATTAAGATCTTCAAATGCCTAAAGAACGGTGCATGATCAAGGGATTCAACATCGGCCGTCCATCCAACCACTCCCAACTTATCCTTGATCCTCCACCAATTTACGGGCCATGCCATTCCCAATCTATAAATAGAGCTCCTTCTCCTCATGAGAAAGGACCCCCTGAAGCCTAAGGAAAAAAGAGAAAGATCGCTCTTACTTCCTAGCCTCCTCGACCACCACCGGAGTTTCGACGGACCACTGCCACAGTTCCGACGGACTACCGCCGGAGTTCCTCAGGACCACCGCCGGAGTTCCGCAGGACCACCGCCGGAGTTCCACCGGACCACCACATGACGCCCTGTGCTCCACCGGACCACCGCCTAACGCCGTTGCTCCGTTGGACCACCATCTAACGCCCCGTGCTCCAACGGACCACCGCCTAAAGTCATTGCTCCGCCGGACCACCACCTGACGCCTTGTGCTCCATCGGACCACCGCCTAACGCCGTCGCTTCACCGGACCACCACTTTAGGCCCTCACCTCCGCCGGACCACCGCCTGACGCCGTTGCTCTGCCGGATTATGATCACTTGAGGCCCTCACCTCCGCCGGACCACCGCCTGACACCGTTGCTCCGCCGAACTACCACTTAAAGCCCTGTGCTCCACCAGGCCACCACGTGAGGCCTGGACTTCCACCGGACCACCACCTGATGCCGAGAGTTCTCCTAAAGTACCGCTATCCTACTACGGTCTTTCAGACTCCTATCTCATGCCGTCGACTACGGTCCTCCCGACCTCCGTCGCCAACTATGGTCACTCCGACCTCCATCACTAGACTATGGTCTTCAAGACCCTAGTCTCTTACCGACTACGGTCTTCCAGACCTTTGTCACCTACTATGATCCTTCCGACCTCCATCACCATACAATGGTCTTCCAGACCCCAGTCTCTTACCGACTACGATCTTTCAGACTTTCGTCGCCGATTATGGTCTTTCCGACCTCCATTACCAGACAATGATCTTTCAGACCCCAGTCTCCTGCCGACTGCGGTCTTTTAGACCTTCGTCGCCTACTAAGGTTCCTCCGACCTCCATCACCATACAATGGTTTTTTAGACCCCAGTCTCTTGCAGACTACGGTCTTTTAGAACTTTGTCGCCTACTATGGTCCTTCCAACCTCCATCACCAGACAACGATCTTTCAGACCCCGGTCTCCTGCTGACTACGGTCCTCCCGACCTCCATCGCCTACTATGGTCACTCCGACCTCCATCACTAGACAACGGTCTTTCAGACCCCGATCTCCTACCAACAACGGTTTTTCAGACTCCTATCTCCTGTCGACTACGGTCCTCCCGACCTCTGTCGCCTACTATGATCCTTCCAACCTCCATCACCAGACAACGGTTTTTCAGACCCCGGTCTCCTGCCGACTACAGTCCTCCCGACCTCCGTCGCCTACTATGGTCACTCCGAACTCCATCACCAGACAACGGTCTTTCAGACCCCGGTCTCCTGCCAACAACGGTCTTTCAGACTCCTATCTCCTGTCGACTACGGTCCTCCCGACCTCCGTCGCCTACTATGGTCACTCCGACCTCCATCACCAGACAACGGTCTTTCAGACCCCGGTCTCCTACCGACTACGGTCCTTCCGACTTCAGTCACCTCCAATGGTCTTTCCAACCAAATAAATATGTCTATGTTGAGTATTGTAACTCCCACCATGTAATGCGCTCTATATGACATACATTTGTAACATTAGACCAAGGACTTCTCCCTAAGAAGGGCCTCATTTGTAATCGACTACAAATACAAGTGGATTCATTCAAACTGGGCCAGGCCCCGTGGTTTTTTCCACTTTTCAGGAGTTTCCATGGAAAAACTCTGGTGTCTCTTATGAATGCTACACCCTCTCACTTATCTGATTGTGTGCTGGATCTTCGTACAATGCTAAGACGTTAAACTATATATTACTCTACCGCCGCGAATATTCCAGGGCGCAACAGAAATATTTGGAAATGTAAACAATAAAAAAGTTAATTCACTTGATAAATTCGATGAAAATAGAAACAACCGAGAAATACAAACAGAATAAGAACACTAATCACTCTTTAATATCAGGCTTCATTAGGGACAGCTTTCTTACTACTTTTTGAAACATCTTTTTAGTTCAAAAATTTTTAATTAAAAAAAATATACTAAAAAGCTGCTTTAAAAAGCAGCAAATTTTTTTTTTTTTTAGTTTACAACGTTTTTGAACCTTTCTAAAACAACTTTCTAGTATAAAAGTTTTTTGAATTATAATTTTTTGTACTAGAAAGTCATTTTAGTAAACATTAAAAAAGCTATCCTAAATGAAGCCTTAGTTAGTAGAATTATTTGAATATGGAGAATGATATTTTGTGAATTTGTCTAAGGCTTCGTTTGGAACAGCTTCCTTACTGCTTCTTAAAGAAGCTTTTTATTACAAAAATTTTAATTTTTGTACTTAAAAATTGTTTTAAGAAACAATAAGAAAGCCGTTCCAAACGAAGCCTAAGCTGCATTATAATTCATTAATTTTTAGAATGTTTAGCTTTTTGGTCTTTACCATATATGTTTCATGTAAGAAATGCAAATGATCTTGGAATATGTTGGAATATGAGTATCGTATGCTTATAAAATAACAGGTAGATTGAAAATATTTGGGGCTTATAATCTTTAGCAATATACATATTGCCTATAGAAGAAATTGAATGAGATAGCCCAATTATACGTAGGGGTGTCAATTTCGGGTCACGGGTCGGGTTCGGGTGGAACCCGAAACTGACCCGGCACTATTCGGGTCAACCCGAACCCGACCCGTTTTTAAAAACGGGTCGGTTTCCTTGACCCGAACCCGACCCACTTCGGGTCCGGGTCAACCCGACCCGACCCGAATGACCCGTTTTCAACCAAAAAATTGCTAATTTTCGGGTCAAAAACGGGTCAATCTCCTCTTTTCGGGTCAAAATCGGGTCAAAGTCGGGTCAATCTCGGGTTGGCGGGTCAAAATCGGGTTTTCGGGTCAAAATCAGGTCACTTTCGGGTCAATTTCGGGTCAAAGGGTTAACCCGAACCCGACCCGATTTTTGAAACGGGTCGAAATGTTGAACCCGAACCCGACCTGTTTCGGGTTCGGGTTGACCCTAACCCGAAATTTTTGGGTCGGGTTCGGGTCGGGTTTTCGTGTCGTGTCAAATATTGACACCCCTAATTATACGAATCCAAAGCTACTTAATCCAACTTCTAATCATGTTTAAGTTAGGACAAACACTACATAGCGTAGTCAGACAATCATAATAGGTGTATCAATTAAAATTATGTCGATAAATAAAAGCTCTCGTATAACTCGAATCCGACCCAATATTTCAATCGGGTCAAAAAATTAAGCCCGAACCTGATCTATTTGCTAAACGGGTCGGCCCGAACTTATCCGAGTTGGATCATATAGTTTAGATATAGGTTGAGGTTGCATTTCTTATGAGAAGAGCCAACTTATGAAAAGAATTTTTATCAAATGTTCTAATTGTTAAGTAAGTGAGGAGTCTAATTTTTTTCCCAAGAGAAAAATATGTTACACATATTTAGGTCTCGTTTGATATTACTTATTTTACTGCTTCTCAAAATGATTTTTGTGTATAAAAATTAAAATTTTTGTACAAAAAAACTGTTTTAAAAAGCAACAAAAAAATCACCGCAAAAAAACCTTAGTCACCAGCTAATGATTTGCAAGTGCATTTCTTTTATTAACCCTCTAATCACAATGAATTAATTTATAGTTGATTGTGGGTTACCCAAATCTTTTCATAAATTGATCACATTAGGTGTTGTGATAAGCAAATTTTTAAAAATTCATAAATTTGTGATGTTTATTTTTTAACATTAATACATCTTAATCAATTCATTAGATCTTGAAAACTTTCATAATTATTTTCAAATTTAATTTCAATAAATTTATAATCAAATTGAATGTCTGACAAGAAGAAACCAACGACACCAAAAGTGATTTAATCTTAGTTTAAATGAGCTGAAATAAAAAATTTAAATTAAAGTTAAAAATTTCATAGTATTTATTGAATAATTAAACAATATTGAAAATTGGTATGCTTATAGTCAAATCAAATAGGCCGACATGATGAATATGAAAAGCCCACTGTATTTTGAAATCGTTGAGGCACTCAAATCTTTAATGAACGATTTATGAGTAAAGGATTTAACATAAGACGTCAAATGAAGTGTTATGAAAATTTAGCTGAATTTACTAAAAAGACACTAAAAAAATATTGTAATAAGCATCATTCTCCACATAAAATAGGCATAAACTTGAGTTTGGGGAGTGCTTAGAGATCTAAAGAACTCCAGAGCTACACGTTGTGTTCAATGTTGACAACCACAAATACCTACCATCATCATTCGGCTCAGGGCTGTCAATAATTGACACGACCCGAAAACCCGACTCGAACTCGACCCAGAATTTTCGGGTTGGACACGACCCGTTCGAAAAACGGGTCGGGTTCGGGTTCATATATAAAAGTGACCCGGATGGAATTTCGGGTCGGGTCCGGGTTAACCCGGTAACCCGCTAACGACCCGTGGTATATTTTACGCGGCGTAAAACGTGTGCCGGCGTGCCGCGTGCGTAAGCGGGATTCATTACGACTTAAGGCCTTAAGGGTTAGGGTTTCGTCATTCTCATTTCACGCGCCGTAAAGTCGAGCTCTCCTCTCCTTCACTGCTTCGCTGCTTCGTCTAGGGTTTCCCGTTTCCGAATATCGTTTTCTTCTCTACAGATCTCCTCGATCTGTCGACGGTTTACTCTCTTCTCCTTCTGTGGCAGATTCTTGGTCCGTGGTTTCGTGGTGTTCATCGTGCACATCTGCTTTGGATCAACAAGAACACTTACCTCTCTCGCTGTTTGTATCTCTCATCTTCTTTCCTTTCTTCTCCTTTTCCTTTGATCTACATGTTGTGAAATGCGAAGTTCCTTTTGGGGTTAGGGTTTTTCCGATATTCTGGTGCAAATGAGCCAAGTCGAGCTCGATTTTGTAGTTTTCTTTGTTCAGTTTCTGCTGGCTTTTTTGTTAGGTTATTGCAGTGATGCACTTATGTCATTATGTGGTTGAAACGAGCCAAGTCGAGCTCTATGCTATCGTATTTCGGTTAAGTTTTGACGATTTTTTTCTGTTCACTTACTGCTGTTAATTCTGTGCAATCGAGATCGAGCCATGTCGTGCTCTATGTTGTGATATTTTTGTGCAATTTCTGCTGTTATTTCTGGTGCAAACGAGCAAAGTTGAGCTCGATTTTCTAGTTTTCTTTGTTCAGTTTCTGCTGGTTTTTCTTTTAGGTTATTTCAGTGATGCACTTATGTGGTTGAAACGAGCCAAGTCGAGCTCTATCATCTATGCTATCTCATTTCTGTTTAGTTTCGACTGTTTATTTCTATTCACTAACTGCTGTTAATTCTGTGCAAATGAGATTGAGCCATGTCGAGCTCTATGTGCTGGTATTTTTGTGCAAGTTTTGCTGTTATTTCTGGTGCAATTCTGCTGTTATTTCTATGCAGTTCTGCTGTTAGTTCTATGCAAACTAGCCCTGCTCTATGTTTCGGTTTTTCTGTGCAGTTTCTACTGTTATTTCTGTGCAGTTTCTACTGTTATTTCAGTGTAGTTTCTTCTGTAATTTCAGTGCAGTAACTGCTGTTAGTTCAGTGCAACTTCAACCCATTAAGTATTGAAGTTATGTTTTGTAATTTTTTTTGTTAGATGGAGAATTCCAATACCAATCAAGGGAATTCTTCTTTTGCTGAAAATGAAGCAGTACAGACTTGTGAAATACCTGTAGAGCCCACTAACGAGCAATGTAATGATGCGACAATTACTAAGAAACGACGAAGAATGACCTCAGTGGTTTGGGGCCATTATGAGATGTTACTTAATACGAGTGATGGAAAACAAAAATGTAAATGCAAGAAATGTGGTATTACTTATATATGTGATAGCAAAAATGGAACCGGTAATCTTAGACGCCACCTTGAAAATTGTAAGAAAAGAAATATGCGTGATATAGGACAGTTGATCTTACAAACCAACACTGAATCTTCAATATCTATGTGTGATGACAAGTTTGATCATGCTGAATTTCGTGACTTGTTTACTGCTTCTATCATCATGCATGATTTACCTTTTGTGTTTAGGGTGTTGTTGTTTTGGTTGCTGGGTAACTGTGATACTTTGGTTGCTGGGTTTGCTGTGTTGTTGCTGGGTGCTTCAAGAAGCCCAGGGATGTTGGTTACTTGGTTGGCTGTGTTGTTGCTGGGTGCTTCAAGAAGCCCAGGGATGTTGGTTACTTGGTTGGCTGTGTTGTTGCTAGGTGCTTCAAGAAGCCTAGGGATATTGGTTGGCTGTATTGTTGCTGGTTGGTTCCGAAAGGATTGAAAGTTGAGTAGCGATGATGAGTACCCTTCTAAACTTATTGTGATGTCATTTGTGGGAAAAAAGTTATTGCAACCAGGTGGCATTTGGAGGGCTAATCAAACAGATACTAAGTATAAAATACAAATTGCCGCCTTGGATGGCAATATCTCAATTCGCAAGTCCGTATAAAATTATATTGTTGACTCACATTTTATTGAATGATGAATTATTTGAAGGGTTAATTTGAGCTAATAACTCAAGCTTTCAACTAATTCATGGATTTAAAATTATATCTATTTAATTGTTTATCTTTTTTGCAGTTAGCTTATATCTCCAGGACTCCATGAGTGCAGGCAGACATGCACAACTTCACAAGACTTCAATTAGTCAAGGAGTTCAAAATTTTTGTAAATTGTAATATTCGTTTGAATTATCTGGAAATTGTAATTATTTGTTTAATTTATTTGTTAGTTTAATATTTTGTATATTGTAATTAGCAAATTGCTTCTAATTCATAAATAAAAAATTTTTTATGTAATTTTTTGTTTAAATTTAACTGTGTTGATGTTTTTTTTTTTTTGAAATATTAATGAAAATTACTCGGGTTAGCGGGTCAATCCGGGTTGACCCGAACCCGACTCGGGTCGGGTTCGGGTCTTGAATAGTAACCCGTATCCAAAACCGGGTCGGGTTCGGGTCAACCCGTTTAGCTTCGGGTCATTTCGGGTTAGACACGAACCCGACCCGTGACCCGAAATTGACACCCCTAATTCGACTGTAGTTGTTTGATTGTTGTTTCTCAATCATATTCGTTTGACAATTGTCGCCTGATTGTCATAATTCATTATCGACCTTTGATAGTCATCATGAAATAATATTCGCCTGATTGTTATCAGCCTGCCATCATCATCCAATCATTGTCGCTCAATTAATCCCATCCAGCTAATACATCTCCATCATTCTTTTTCACATTTACATAAATGCAAAACTTGTATTATATATTTTGTAATCCCATCTTATCCAATTAAAGAGAATGATAGACTTATAAGATATCTACATATTGGGTCATTTCAAATGTTCATTACTTTTTTTATTTGTTATTTGTAAGAAAAAAGATTTGACTCTAATATTTAAATAAATGAACTATTGTAAGCAATTTCTTGTAAGCTATTTTCTTATACTTTTTATGATAATGATGTAGTCTTCTTTACTTTATTAGATAATTGTTTATTTTATTTTTAATTATTATTTGCTAAACAATTAAGAATAATTTGTTTTGGATAATTTTTTCATTGCTTTACTTTTTAGATAGCATCAACAATTTTATTTTGATATTGCTTTTCTCAGCTTTCTCATTACCTTTAAAAAAAGCTTTATGATAAAAAGCTATTTTTTATAATCATAATAACAGCTTAGGTTTCATTTGGGATGACTTTCTTACTGCTTCTTAAAGTAGTTTTTTAATATAAAAATTTATCTAATTAATTTTTTTGTACTAAAAAGCTGATTTATAAAACAACAAGAAAATTGTCACAAATAAAATCTTAGGCTTCGTTTGGGACGACTTTCTAGCTGTTTGTTAGTACAAAAATTTAAAAAACTGTTTTAAAAAGCAGTAAGAAAGTCGTCTCAAAGAAGCCTTAGACTTTGTTTGTGACAGTTTTCTCATTATTTTATTTTTCAAATGACAACCAATCATAATTTCTATTTGATCAGTTACTTTTTTCGCTTCAAAATATTTTTGTATCAAAAAGTTATTTTTTACATTAAATGTAAAAATTTATTTTTTCTAAACTGTTTTATAAAATATTAAAAAAATAATTTCAAACGAAGCCTTTGCTTTCTCTGTAATAACTTCACAGTTAACTTTGTTAGAAGCTACGGGAGCCCCAACCAAATCCTAATTAATCTTTAATGATAATATTGTAAATTCATATGTACGTCACTACGAACAGCTTACTAGAACTTGATTAGTGTTCCGAATAGGGGTGTTCGGGTCGAATCCGGAACTGACTCGGCACTATTCGGGTCAACCCGAAACCGAAATGGGCCAGGTTTCCGGACCCGAACCCGACCCGATTCAGATCCGGGTCAACCCGATCCGACACGAATGACCTAAAATTGCTAGTTTTTTGGGTAAAAAAACGGGTCAATCTTCGATTTTCGGGTCAAAATCGAGTCAATTTCGGATTTCTGGGTCAAATAGGATTTTTCATGTCAATTTCGAGTTGCTAGGTCAACCCAAACCCGACCAGATTTTTAAAATGGGTTGATTTGTTGAACCCGAATCCGATCTGTTTAGGATCCGGGTTGACCCTAACCCAAATTTTTTCGGGTCGGATTCGTGTCTGTTTCTGGTGTTGTAAAAAAGGAAAAATTATTCCGTCAGGTTACCTGACGTAGAGATACATCATGTAGCCTATAATACGTCGTCACGTGCACTTACTTTTTACGGCGCGGCCCGACGACCCAATTCGGACCGAATCCGGGATTACTATGTTCGCGTATTGCTCGGTATTTGCTCGGTATTGCTAGGTATTACTTGATATTGCTTGTCAATAACAATAAATACTGCTCTGTAAAGACCAATACTGAGCAATACCTAAAAGAACTCGGTATTAATACCGAGCAATACCAAGTAATACCTAAAAGAACTCTGTATTGCGCGGTATTGCTCGGTATTGTGCGGTATTGCTCGGTATTGGTCTTCATAGAATAGTATTTTTCATTTTTGTCGAGCAAAATGGATCAATACCTAGCAATACCGAGCTACGCCAACTCCCGGGTCTGCTCCGGTAAAAAATAAGTGCACGTGTCGGCATATTATAGGCTACCTGATGTATCTTTAGGTCATTAAGCTGATGGAATAATTTTTCGTAAAAAAGTGACACCCTAATTAGTTATATGTCATCGCCGTCGAGCGGTGGAATGAGCATCCTCGAATGTTCGACAGATTGAGAAAATGGTACGGATCCACGTAAAGGCGGCGGCGGAGGAGCAGCAGTTCCTCTACAGTTGTTCTTGCGATTCAAGCATCGCCGACTTAGCCGACGCGATCCTCGAGATTTATAATCTTCAGGCTTGGATCCAAGCTCTCTGCGTCCATGTCCGGCAATACCTTCTCACCGATGCTTTTAGAGGTATCCTCTCGATCTCTCGACTTCTTCCTGCCATCTAAGTTTTCGCCTTTTGATTACGCAGAGCTTGTAGCTTACAATTTAAGAGAGTTGCCATTTGCGAATGATAAAAGACTGTTTTTTTTCAAAAAGTTATTAGATGATCTATGGACGCAGAGAGCTAGAAAACGAGCACATAGGTTGGAGTAGCTCTAGTGAAAGATAAAAATAGAGAGAGTTGTCTTAGATGATTTGGTCACATAAAAAGGCAGCCTTTCCATCTAATCAGAGTAAATATATTAGATTTGACTTGTGTTAAAAAAGATAGAGGTAGATTAAAAAGACTCGGTTAGAAACTTGGGGGATTTGCATACATATCGTTTTATTTCATGCTATTTATATATCTAACATCTAAAACTTTAAAAAAATAAAATAAAATAAAAAAATAAAAAATCTAACATCTAAAACTTTAATATTACATGCATACCACCCATAAAATAAATATGGATGCATAGAATGAAATATTAAAGTTTATAGGATGGTATGAGTGGTAAGAATGAAATATATGAGTGATATATTTGATATTAAAATTTTATATGTGTGGTAAAAATATAATATTAAAATTTTTGGTGTTAGATATATAAATAATATGAAATAAAGTGGTATGTATGTAAATCTGCCTAGAAAATATTAGAAATGACTTTTCTTTATTATATTTAGGCTTAGTTTGAGACTTTTTTTTCTGCTTCTTAAAACGATTTTTTAGTCTACTAGAACGCTGCTTTAAGAAGTAATAAAAAAACCGTCCCAAATGAAGCCTTAAATTAAAATTTGACTTTTAACTAGGCAAAATGGAGAAAAATGATTCATGTAGTTGACCCATCTAATAGGATAGAGGTTTGATGTTGTTGTTATTGTGATGGTCTATAGGGTTTTCAATGGCTATGCTTTTACCATAATGAACGAAAGATTGCATTATTTCTTGCCAAGAATAGTAGTTGAATCAAAGCCTTATGACATGGTCCCAAGGAGCTGCTTGGTTGGATTTAATGCAAGTTGGATTTAGTAAATTTGTAAATCCAGATCTAGTAAATGGTAGGATAGTAATAAAATTTTAAGCTAAACTAAATGTGAACAAACACATCAAAAATAACAATCACATTACACCAAAAATTAATGCGGTTCCGTAAGTTCCACTTATGTTCACTATGCACAATGACCAAATAATTTGCTAATCTTTAAAAAAGTTACATAGAGATATTACACTTCATTTGAAGAAGAACAAAGATATTGCTTTGTCCCTGTTAGTGTTTAAAAGCAAACCCAATTGCTTGTTGTACAGACAATGGCCGAATGTGGAGAATAATACACTGATAATATTTCTCGTTCTTTTTTCTCTTTTCTATTATGAGATATTTTTTCCTCTTCCCTTAGCTGTTGCGAGAGCTCTCCCTATTATGACAGAAACCTTTATCCCCTCTTCCCTCTCTATTCCTCTTCTCTCCTTTGCTTTATTTGTTTGTGATTGATGAAAGTAATATATATAATCTTAACACATTAACCATGATTAATTTACTTAAACTAATTATGGTAAAATTAATTAATTCTATATCACAATATTTCAGTAATATTTTAGTATATGATTTGACATATATTTTCAAGATTTTGGATTCAAATGAACTAGAGAAGGGATACAACAAGGAGAATTGATATAAATCTCTTAAATCCTACTTTCTCATGATTTACAAAATTGAAACTTTAGCCTAAAACAGTAGAAAAATGAGATAGGAAGGTAGGATTTATGTGGCTCAAAAAACTGTTTGACAATTATAGCTAAATCTTGCAACAAAACAGCTACTGAAAGCCACTTAAATCAAATGGGAGTCTTTTACCCCAATTATATTCTCATTTCAAAATCTTTTCTTTGGAGAAAGATAACTGAATGTATCTACCCTTTCTATGTTTCAGAGAATTGCGCAGGTGTTGCGGATGTTCTTGATAGAACTTTATCAGAAGCAGGGACATATGCATCCAAGGTGACAATTATTTTATTCTTGCAAATTTGCTGTTTATTTATTTCTAAATTTACTGTGCCTTGTTATCTTGGTTGAGTGGAATTCATTTTACAGTATTATCTCATGAGTATTTGGTATTAACCATACTAATAACAGCTCGCTATTGCTTGCAGGAGCAAGTTTTACATCAAAGGTTTTTATCACCTCACTTTCTCCGAGACCATATTCAAACGATAGAAAAGGAAGTCAAGATTGCTCGTTCAAGGGGTTTGCCAGAATCAAATACTCAAATAACAACTTTTAGTAACAACTTCCACATTTCTTAAAACTTTTAATACAATAATTATCATTAAAATTTTGGAGATTTATTTTGTATGAATTTATCATCATTATACAGGAGATGTTAACTCTTAGAGATAGATATGAAATGTACATTTACATGAAAAGATTGGAGTAGCTTCAGTGGAAGATAAGATTAGAGAGAGTTGCCTTAGATGGTTTGGTTACATAAAATGGCGGCCTTCCGATGACCCGGTTAGGAAAATAGAGGTATTAGATTTGACTTATGTTAAGAAAGGTAGAGGTAGACCTTAACAGACTTGGTTATAAAATATTAGAAATGATCTTTCTTTATTAGATTTGAATGAGAATTTGACTTTTAATATAACACAGGAGAAAAAGGATTCATGTAGCCGATCCCACGTAGTGGGACAAAGGCTTGATGTTGTTGTTGTTGTATACAGGAAATGTTAACTCTTGTTTAATTCAGTGTTTTTCTTTGAACTCAATGTTCTGCATGAATTGAATTTATGTGTGGTATTTATTGATGAATTTTGTTTTATCTTATTATAATGTGAAGCTCATATGAAGTTATTTATCTTATGCAGCTCCAGAACTCCATAAAGATGTTCAGCTTATATGGGCAGAAAAAGAGTTATCGAGGGGGAAACGGTTATGTGACTATATTGGTGGAAATGAGAAAACAAAGGTTGATTGTTTTCCTAACGGTATATCAACTTTTGTATGAAATCTCTAACATTAGATTGTTCTCTTGTTGATAGATTACAATCAAATTGAAGTTGGGCTGTGAAGACTTGGAAAATAGAATGGTAAATACTTTAGCCACTGAATTGAAAAACACAACAAGATTCCATATTTATATTTTATTTGCCTACTGGTTATTTTCCAGGTCCCAAATGTACAAGAAGGTTGCTGACAATTAGTATTGTTGATTCTTACTAGCCAAAGCAACTTAATGGTCCCTTGACAGTTAGTCTCTCTCTCTCTCTGCTAGTGGTTTTGAAAGAGCATGACCACATAGAAGCTCAGGTGTTTTTTTTTTTTCTTGCTTTTGGAGGTCATATAATTCTCGGTCATGATTTGAAGTGAGTGGCACTTCTAGATTATTTAAACATTTACTAAACCTATACTACTGTCATAGTTGTTAGTTGAGTTCTTAAATAGTGTAGACAAGTTGATTTCTTTGTTGTCATGCTTATGGAATTAGTATGTAAAATGAATTGTTAATTCTCTTTATTTATGTCTGCAATTAGTAGTATGGTATAAATTTGTCGATTACAATTTATATTGATTTTATGTAGTTTTAAAGGATTGTGTGAGCACAGACGAGCAAACCTTTAAGTTTAAGCAGGAGCCATAAAGCAACTTAAAACATTTTATATCAGTTAGTGTAGCATAGAGAGTGCTGTCTGACTTTCCAATTTCATCAAATAAATTTTCTAATATCAATTTTATTCACATGCCTTGTTGTCCTTTAATTTTTGTAGAACACCCAAATGTTTCTCTTATTGATCTATTTTATTGTTCCACCATAATTTTCTAAAACATTTCTTTTAAAATTAAATCTAAGAAACAATGTATATATAATAAAATGATGTGCTTTATTTTCAATTTTCTCAAAAACAGTCTTAAAATTTTCTTATTTATTCTTACCTTAAATATTCTTTTTTTTTTGCACAATCATCCATCTCCTCTTGATATATTATTTTCCTACGCTCCAAAATTTTGATAGAATTTCTTTTTGATTAGATTATTAATCTAAAGGTTATAATTATGAAATTATAAAGATTCTAGACTGATCATACTTATTTCATATCTAGAGAAAAAGTGAAAAACAAAATAAATACATCTCCAATACCTAAACTCATTTTTCTCTATTTGAAATCAATGTGTAAGGCTTCGTTTGTAACAACTTTCTTAATTTTTTTTTAAGCAAACTGGCAACTTTCTTACTGTTTTGCTTTTCAGACCGCAATCACAATTTCAGTTTGGCCACTACTTTTTTGCTGCTCTCAAAAAATTTTTTGTACTAAGAAGCTACTTTCTACAACAACTTTAAAAAGTTATTTTTTCTACAGTAAAATAATAAGAAAGTTATCCCTAATGAAACCTAGGTCATGCTTATCTCTTTCTCACGCAAAACCCCACTCTATTCCTCCACTCCAAACTCCTAAAACAATTTTGTTAACATTTGTGAAACTAAAAATAGGGTTTTCCATTTAATCAAATATAAACTATGGGTTAGGTTTACCTTATCTCTAAGTCTAGTCTAGTATACTTGAGAAACTGTTCTTGGTCTTCTTTACCCTATTTTGTTTGAATGGCATCGTCCTCACCTAATCACCTTAATCAAAATCACATAGGAATTTAACAATTACATCTAGGATTTCCTGATTTACAAATGAAATCTAGATTAAATCTTGTCCTTAAGCTTGAAGAAAAAAAACTTAGCTCTTCCCTCAGATTCAC
Source organism: Dendrobium officinale (assembly GCA_019514585.1). Taxonomy (NCBI): domain Eukaryota; kingdom Viridiplantae; phylum Streptophyta; class Magnoliopsida; order Asparagales; family Orchidaceae; genus Dendrobium; species Dendrobium officinale. The sequence continues at coordinate 53,692,461 of CM033690.1, read as the reverse complement.
GCACGAATAACTCATTAAATCCCTCAGTTGCCCGGTCATGGCCTCTTTCCATCTCTTTGTAGATCCTTTGCTTTCTCCCTCCACTACTCCTTTATCATGCTCGTCTCTTTATCTTAATCTCCCTCATGCAATCAATCAATACTCTACACTTTCATATGAGACGAAATCACAACATCAGTTCTATTGAACCGACACTACCGGTTAATTTATGAACCGGGTTTTTTACACTTTTCTTCACGCATGTTCAGTATTATTCAGTTATGTTATTGTTTTTCAGCATTTAAACTCTTAGAAGGTATTCTACATCTAGTTTGCTACAAAATTAACTCTGATGAACAATTTGTTAGGAAATACTTGAAAAATAGCCGGAAAACTCCACAAATCCAATTGAAAACAAGAAAAACTATAATTTTTATTAACGAAAGAAATAAAAGCAAGATACAATTGATCCTCAATTTGAGAGGAGGATCAAACTCTCCCAATCCCTAGACGCCGCTAGAGCCCAAAAAATCTAAACCTAAGAGATCTCAAATTTCAGCCAAATTCCATATGCTCTAACCCTAGGAAAACAAACTATTTAATGTATACAATCCAAAAGGAAATCTCTAAACAGTTCCTACATTCAAATTTATCTCTCAACTCCCCCAAAAATTCTTCCTAAACAGCTTGGTTGGCCCGAGTGTGCGTTCAGCGCTTACAGTAGGCAGAAATTCCACCTTTTTCGTCCATAAGCCGGTTCCGTATGCACCGGTTGGACTGGTCCAGTGGACCGGCCTAATACAATTCTAGCATGATGTTATCTAGTTGCTAGAATCAAGGAATAGGTTATCCATTTATAGCCATATTATCCGTGTAGGATAGTGGTTACTAAACTTGAACACATATGCACATGCACTTGACACTGAGCTGTGGTGCTAATTCATGACAGACGAGAAGCATCTTTTCCATCATAAAATGACAATAAGGATCTATCTTTTCCAATATACCTTTCTTTTGAAATTTTCTTTTCCAATGTGAACCAACATTGTTATCTGCAAATTTTTAAATCATGGAAGTTATGAACGTTGTTGATATCTTTCCATTTTTCATCATAGATAAAGATCTTCGTATCATCAGCTATTCATTTCCCAAACTTTATGTTTTTTCATCTGTTTTCCTTGCAGAAAATGATATATGTTTACAGCTAGTACCATGTGCCTCTCATGCTTATTGTTTGGGTTGATCTGAGGTCTTTGGGATAAAAATCAGATTTACGAAGTAAGTTGTAGCTTTTGCCGCCTCCTTTCAGGCTTCGTTTGGGACGGCTTTCTTACTGTTTCTTAAAGCGATTTTTTAGTACAAAATTTAAAATTTTTGTACTAGAAAGACTCTTTAAGAAGTAGGAAGAAAGCTGTCCCAAAGGAAGCCTCAATAAAATATTACGAATGTTTCGTACATTTATTTTCTGTTCACCAAAATCTGGGTTGTTACGTAGTTACTCAGCAACTTCCTTGAAAGAGAGTTACATATTTGTTTCTTTTGGAGAAGTTTATCTTTATTGCAGTAGTCTGAATATTTTTGCACTGTTTTTTGCAACTGCAAGCTATGAATCTATTATAAATTAAGTTCTAACTCTGAGTAAGGACTAAGGAATAGCCTAAGTTTGCATTTGAGGCTTATTAATTATACAAATCTTACCATTTGGTTGGATTCTATTGAAAAATTATAAAGTAATTTGACTTCCATCAACCCTTTAAATTGTCAAGATTTTATTTTTACAAGAAAAATGGCCAAATACAAAGTCAATGTAGGTAATGATGCTGTTCACAACAAAAATGAGCATTTGTAAGCTCTAGCTGGTTTTCATGGTATTTGGTAGAATTTAAAGTTAAAACATATATTAAGTGTAATTAATAAACACATAGTTAATTATTAAAATTTAAGTTTAAATGTAACTAAATATGAATTTAAATTTAAAAGCAGTGGCATACATGATGTGATGGCCAAGTATTATGTAACTTTTAAAGATCAAATTGTGCTGTGTCATATGATGTTTTATTTAATATTTTTTAATTCAAGTTCAAAATTTCATCATTTGATGCTCCTAGGATGTGCACAGTATCCTCTCCTGAAGTAATAATGTACACAACTTTAGTAGGTGCAAAGATTTAAATATTATCGTATTAGACTTCGTTTGGGATGGCTTTCTTACGGCTTCTTAAAACAGTTTTTTGTACTAAAAAGTTGTTTTAAGAAGCAGTAAGAAAGCTGTCCCATGCTTCGTTTGGGATGGCTTTTTTATTTCTTCTTGAAGCAACTTTTTAGTATAAAAATTAAAATTTTTGTGCTAAAAAACTGCTTCAAGAAACAGTAAAAAGCCCGTTCAAACGAAGCCATAGTGTTACTATTGGTATAGTTGGCTGACATGCTATTGTAGGTGGTTATGATTTATTACGCTATCTTTATGATGTTTTGAGTTTAGGGGGCATTGCTGAGTGCTGACTGTTGTGGACTGTTGTTGGATTTATTATCAGAAGTTCAATTTATTGGAGCTTAATTTTTCAAGCTAGGAAGCAGATTATCAGGTGGTGAATTGGAATTAATATTTTATGAAATTTAAATTGTTGAAGTAATTGATTATTGGTGGGATGTGAATCATTTATTTTCCTTTGCAATGAAAATATTCTACACATCATATTAGTTGTATTAGAAAATCTAATCGTAAGCCATCAACCTGTGCAGAGAATGCATTCAAATTTATAACAACAACAACATCAAGCCTTTGTTGTCACTACGTGGGGTCGGTTACATGAATCATTTTTCTCCATTGTATCCTGTTAAAAGTCAAATTCTCGTTTAAATCTAATAAAGAAAGATAATTTCTAACACTGTCGTTGCCAGGTCCCAAGTCCTGAATTAGAAAAGTTGAGGGTTGCGTTAGGTAGTCGACAACCACTGTAAAAATTGTCGAATAATCATGACATGAATCATTTAATACATTGTGATAATGCATTCAAATTTATATGAAAATATATTTATGCTAGTTTGAACCGTTGTGATTTATTTAGAGGCTTTTTTCTATTGTAACTATTCTATTCGAATTAGTATCAAACATGGCAGCTGAATAGAATAATTTTTATAGCTATATGAATTGATTTTTATCTAAATTTGAAAGATATAACAACTGAAATAAGAAATAATTAGGTTTACTTCATAGTTATTGTTGTCATTATCATTGTTCTGCTGTGATGGAATCATTTAGGCTAAATTATTTCATTCTTTTTCTTTAAATCTTAATTCTTCCACTACACCAAATCACACTATTGGATTCTAATCTTCAAGCCAAAATCCATCCCAACTCATACTGCCAAAATCTATATATTCGAATCTCAAATAACTTGAAAACAAAAGAAGAAGGAAAAAAGAAGAAAATCCAGTTTGGAACATTACAATAATTTCCTTGTTATTCGGCTTATCAAATCCCCCTCTCCTTCATCTCAATATTCAGAAGCTATCATAGCAGAAGACAATGAACTAAGTGCTACATTAACGATTCACCTGCACTCTTCCTTCATTCCATAAATCTACTGTGATTTTTTACAGTAAGCTATAGCTCCCATTACAGAACGCTCCATCTCTGAGCTCATGCTGCTGCTTCTCTTCAGTGTATGTGAGTTTCTGCTCACACTTGAAAACGAAGATGAAGAAGTTGAGCTCAGTGAAGTTGCTGACACAGATTTGCTTGTAAGATTCCTCAAAAAAACAGAGTTATGTGACTTCCTGTAACTCCATTCAGCTTCCTTCTTCGTGGTGATAAGTGATTTGAAATAAGCTTTCGATATTTTGAACCTGACCAAGGATTGCCCAATGCCCTTCAGCTTCTTTGACCATGATTTGTTGCTTTCTAACTCGATTGAAGAAACAATGTCGATCTCACCAGCTGTAGTCATGGTTTCTGAATCCTTGAGGAGCTTTTCCTCCTCAAAGGAAAAAAGATTTCCTTTGTCGAAGTGCTCGTCTGCTGTGGAGATACTTGTTTGTTTATGTGGTGGGTTGCTTGCAAGATGGAACTCAAATTCTTTGTGATTTGGAGAGGAAATGTGGTAGCAGAATATTGTTGTAGATCTTATATCCATGTCGATGTATTCTTCTACGTCTGCTGACTGATCATTTGCAGAGAATTGATCTGCCATGTCTAACTTTGGGGAGGTAGACTGAGCTAAGGGTGGGGCTTTTAAAGCTTGTCAAAATTTGCAAATCCTAATATAAATCACATCATAATAGACTCGAAAACCATTAGATTTGCTTTGAAATTAGTGTTATATACAAAGAGTTTAGGTCCATCTTTATACAATTTATATGAAGATATCCTGATACAATTTTTACTCTCCAGAGAGATCGATCTCCAACACAAGAGTTTTGTTCGGGACAGCTTTTTTACAGCTTCTTAAACAGTTTTTTAGTACAAAAATTAAATTTTTTGTATCAAAAAACTGCTTTAAGAAGTAGAAAGAAAGCCGTCTCAAACGAAGCAGCTTTTTTACAGCTTCTTAAAACAGTTTTTAGTACAAAAATTAAATTTTTTGTATCAAAAAAGCTGCTTTAAGAAGTAGAAAGAAAGCCGTCTCAAACCAAGACTGATAGCAAAATATGTGCAACAGTGGTGGGATCCTTTATGTATAAATGTGACATCTCTAATGTCACGGTTCACACTTTGTTTTCTTGTGAAGCTGTCTTCTTTCCCCCTCCATTATGTTTTCATGTTTGTATCTCTATGTACAGTATTTGTTTTACTGTAATTTACTGAATTTGCTTCTTGTTTTCATTAAGGCATGAATTAGCTTTAGGCTTCGTTGGGGCGGCTTTCTTACTGCTTCTTAAAGTAGCTTTTTAGTACATTTTTGTACTAAAAAATTGTTTTAAAAAGCATTAAGAAGGTCATCTCAAATGAAATCTTAATCTTCTATTAAGCAAGTAAAAATATATTAATATAAAACATTAATTAAGATGTAATTTAATATTAATCTCTTGAGATTTACAGTCCCTAATAATTTAGAGTGAAAGTGGCCCAATAGAGTGAATGAGAAGGGAGTGGTGGCATATGAATAAAGGTAATTTGGATAAGACTATTCAACAGTATTTGACGGCAAAATATGGTTCACATAACTAGCCAGCTTCAAATCTGTATCATTGTATGGTTGTAATAAGCTTACAAAGGTTTTCATATCTTAAAATAAAATTAATTATTATAAAATATATTTTTATTTTATTTAGATTAGTGTTAAATTATTTTTAACACTATTGTTGTCAGGTTTCAAGATTAGAATGAGAAAATTGAAGAGTTGTATTAGGTAGTTGACAGTCAACATAAAATTTGACGAATAATTATGATATGAATCTTTTATTGACTCTTAATAGGATACAATGGACAAAAAAAAAACTTTTATTGTTAAAACATCTATAATTTTTAGAGAGTGGGCCAAAGATAATGATTAAGATTTCGTTTGGGATAATTTTCTTATTGCTTTCTAAAATAGTTTTCTAGTACAAAAATTTTTAGTACTTAAAAGCAGCTTTAGAAAGCAGTGAGAAAGCTGTTTCAAATGAAATCTAAGGCTTCGTTTTGGGCAATTTTCGTACTGCTTTCTAAAACAGCTTTTTAGTACAAAAATTTTAAATTCAAGAAATTTTTTTACTAGAAAGTTGTTTTAGAAAGCAAGAATAAAGTCGTCCCAAAAGAAGCCTAAATCATTTTTATTTTAATGTCATGTGTTAGAAAAATGAGTAGATGATTTCCACTAGACCTTATAGAGAAGGGAACTTCATTGCATGTGGTAAGCCCTCTTTCTACTAAAAACATAGAATACACTATGAGTTTATAGCTATATGTCCTTTCATTGTACACTTATAATAGCTCCCACATTATGAAGTCCTCTCCAAATAATTTCTCCCTTTTAGAACCTAATTCTAATTATATATAATTTCTAGTAATCATTACAAAGATTTCACCCTTTAATTAGTATCCAAATTGAGCCTTCTATGGAAGTTGGAAGATATGTTATGGATAAATGGCTTTTTTTAATCATTTTATGAGCTAGAAGATTTTGCATTTTCATTCATATAGGAAATATTGGCAAGCACAATATCTTCATTGACACCGGATCGGAGGAGCTCGACGAATCCACGTCGACGATCCGGTGGCGGTCGAAGGACACTACTCCAAGAACGCCTTCTTAGAGCAAGAACCACCACCTAAGAATCACTCTTAGGATACAGGAAAACACATGAGAATAAACTCAAATCATATTATCTCCAAAATCTCCCCTAATACATGACACTCACCTATATTTATAGACTTCAAGTAGCCACATAATAGGCTACACAAGAGATAGAGCTACACCAATTACTAATAAGAAAATACAATTTATTTATATGGACGCTCTTGCGTCATTCTACCGGGGTAGGAGGGAACTTCGAGCTTGTAGAAAGAGATCCGGTTGGCCACAATAAGGAGGCGGGTTTGGTTGGCTAAACCGGTTTGGATATTTCCACCCAGTGTCATTTGCCTCGCCGAGGAGAGACTTCAACATAAGCTTGAGTCGATGACTAATGGGATATCTGACAAATTCATTTGACATCTTTAGTAGCGCATTCAAACGGCACTCTTCATGAGTTGAATTGAACTTGACGCAAAATGGATCAACTATGCACATATTAGTATCCACAGAGATTACATATAAGAATTTGGTGTCATAATGTGTAAATGTACCAAGGTCGTTGTTGTGGTCAAGTTTGTTCATATCAATTCCATTATCAATGAGGGAGAGAACATTCATTGCCTTATCATGAATGATATGCATTAATAACTCTGATTGGGCATCCTTCTTGCTCTCGCCGCCATCATATGCGGGTTGATCAAAGTCAAGAATTCCGTCAAACATGTCGTCATCATACACGTCATAAACAGGATCATGGTAGAGAGGCAAAGACGATGATTTTTGCAACAAGTCTTCAAATCCGTCGAAGCTGGACTCGATCAAGGGTGGGGTGGAAAATTGACGAGGTGGTCCTCCAAACACATTGTTGTAGGAAGAATGGATCTGATCATCTAAGATGCCCTCGTCGTCATCATCAGTTGGTAAGGATTTAGTTGGAACGAAGGATCTTGAATCCGTCATTGGCACATACTTGCCCCGTAGTCGTATGCCATTAAAGTCCTGGGCCAGGGGACGCAAGTCTTTCTTTCGTTCAATCCTTGACAATCTTAATTTGAGTCGGCAATTTCTTGTAGAAGATCTTCAATTTCTGACACTTGAAGAGGTTGCTGATGAATCCAACGAGTTGGCATCTTTTCGAGGAAACAATCACTTCTGGAGAAGCCGTCTACCAAAATATGCATGTCACTTCAAGCAATACTCTTTTCACCAACAAATGACGCTGGAAGAAGATATTATTTTCTCTTTGGCTGCGTTCTTTGGCAAGCTTCACAATATGAAGCTTGATAGCTGATGTAATCTTGAATGTAGATGACGTATGGAAGTAATGGTACATATGGAAGTAAGGCTTTGTCTCTCTTTTGATAGCTGATGTGTTCTTTGCAGCTGTTGTCTTGAAATTTGTCTTGGATGGAATGGCTACTGTCTTGCGGACAGGATCTGAGGGAACGGCTGCTGTCTTGAGGACAAGATAGGCGCTAATTGCTCTTAAACAGCTCTCTCCATTCCGGGAAGTGGACAGAAGCCTTCAAGAAGAAGATCTTGATGTTCGGACCCCTTCAAAGCTTCTCCCCCAGGGAAAAAGGAGAAGCCAGTTTCTATTTTCGTGAAATGAAAGAGAGGGTGTCGAAGCAAATGACACCGGCAAAACGTCAAGGAGATGCTGTCGGTGACGCCAGCATCTTGCCAGCTCTGATACCAAATGACACCGGATCGGAGGAGCTCGACGAATCCACGTCGACGATCCGGTGGCGGTCGAAGGACACTACTCCAAGAACGCCTTCTTAGAGCAAGAACCACCACCTAAGAATCACTCTTAGGATACAGGAAAACACATGAGAATAAACTCAAATCATATTATCTCCAAAATCTCCCCTAATACATGACACTCACCTATATTTATAGACTTCAAGTAGCCACATAATAGGCTACACAAGAGATAGAGCTACACCAATTACTAATAAGAAAATACAATTTATTTATATGGACGCTCTTGCGTCATTTATGACGCCGGAGCTGAGCCATTAATTGTATTAACTTCAGGATAATTTTATTTTGATTGGTAGCATAAATGGATACTTAGGATTAGTGCTCTCTTGTATTGAATGTAGCCTATTATAGGTTACATCTGTATCCTGAAGGATTTCAGGTGGTGATCCCTCCCCAAAGAAGGAGTTCTTGGTCCCGTCACCGGATCCTCCACGTGGATTCGTCGAGACCCCTACCTGGCCGGTGTCATTTGGTATCAGAGCCGGTTGGAGCAACCGGTGTTCAAACAGAGATTTCTCTGTTGTTCGTGAAGGACGTCACTGCTCCAAGTCTGGGATCAGCGTCATTTGGTTCTTTTTAGTTTATCTAAAAGTTTTTGAGTTCCTGCAGCAACAGAGAGTCATCTCCGGCGTGGAGCTTTCGTCGAAGAACAATTCTTGTTCATCCAACGATCACCAGACAGCGAGCTGAGCTGAAATTTCCCTCCGAGCTGCATACGAGGATTTTGTTCTCTGGAGATTGTTCGTCTTTTTATTTCTTGATTCTTGTTCCGAGCAGCCAAAGCAGCTGCTTCAATTTTGAAACCAACAGCATAAAGTCTGTTTCATCTTCTTGTCAACACCTTGCGTGATCTCTGTTCTTGGAAACGGTGCCATTTCATGGGCAACGTCGGCACCAGCTCGTGAAGGCAAGAACGCGGAAGTTGTCCGCGAACTGAAGCGGGCCGAAGGCGGTAAGATCGCCGCATACGAGGTCGCTCAGTTGGCTTGGGTCGGACCTGCTCGGCGAAGGGAGTACAGCCGGCGGAGGTAAGCAGACTGAAGCAAGAACTTGGGAGTTTGGATCGGCCGAAAACAGGTTGGACTCTCACCTGGCGTGGTCGGAGGCGGACTGGGACGCTAGTCTGCACGCAAGAAGCTGGATGTGGCTTCGGATGCTTGCAATCAGAGTTCGGACGTTGGACTTGGTTCGGCGTGGTTAACATAGGCGAACGAGAAAGAGGGCTACCTCGCAAGAATCGAGGTCCTTCTTCCACGGCTTCGTCTTCCCCATCAATTATTTCTGCCATCAAAACTGTTCTTCTCCAGCAACATTCCCTCCAGAAGATGTCACCTCGTCCGAGTTATCAACGACCACGTCGAGACATAGAAATATAAGATCTTCAACAAGAAATTACCCAACTCAAATTAAGATTGTCAAGGATTGAACGAAGATCCTTACTAACCGATGAGAATGATGAGGGCATTTCAGATGATCAGATCTCTTCCTCGGTCGAGTTCAAATTTGAAGTATTTGCAGATTCGTTGTCGAAATCATCATCTTTGCCTACCTATGATGAACCTGTGTATGACGTGTATGATGACGACATGTTCGGTGGAGTTCTTAATCTGGAGCAACTCGTCTATGATATGATGATGAGATCAAGATGGATGCCCAATCAGAGGTAGTTGTATCTATCATTCCTGATAAGATAATGAGTGTGCCTTCTATCCTTGATAAGGGAATTGGTATGATCCAACTAGAACCTGACAACCACTATGGTACCTTCACACATTCCGACATAAAGTTCTTGGAGGCGATCTCTGTATATACATATAGGTGCATAGTTGATCCACTTTATGTCCGGTCCAATTCAAGTTGTGAAGAGTGCTGTTGGAAGAGCCGCTAAAGATGCCCAAAGAGTTTGGCAGCTATCCCATTTTTCATCAACTTCAGCTTATGAGGAAGTATCTCCCTTATGGGGTGAACGACACCGGGTGGAAATATCCAGACCGGTTTAGCCAACCAAACCCACCTCCTTGTGGCAACCCAAACATTTTCCAATGGGCCTGAAGTTCCTCCTACCCCGGTAGTATGACGCCGGAGCTGAGCCATTAATTGTATTAACTTCAGGATAGTTTTATTTTGATTGGTAGCATATATGGCTACATAGGATTAGTGCTCTCTTGTATTGAATGTAGCCTATTATAGGTTACATCTGTATCCTGAAGGATTTCAGGTGGTGATCCCTCCCCAAAGAAGGAGTTCTTGGTCCCGTCACCGGATCCTCCACGTGGATTCGTCGAGACCCCTACCTGGCCGGTGTCATTTGGTATCAGAGCCGGTTGGAGCAACCGGTGTTCAAACAGAGATTTCTCTGTTGTTCGTGAAGGACGTCACTGCTCCAAGTCTGGGATCAGCGTCATTTGGTTCTTTTTAGTTTATCTAAAAGTTTTTGAGTTCCTGCAGCAACAGAGAGTCATCTCCGGCGTGGAGCTTTCGTCGAAGAACAATTCTTGTTCATCCAACGATCACCAGACAGCGAGCTGAGCTGAAATTTCCCTCCGAGCTGCATACGAGGATTTTGTTCTCTGGAGATTGTTCGTCTTTTTATTTCTTGATTCTTGTTCCGAGCAGCCAAAGCAGCTGCTTCAATTTTGAAACCAACAGCATAAAGTCTGTTTCATCTTCTTGTCAACACCTTGCGTGATCTCTGTTCTTGGAAACGGTGCCATTTCATGGGCAACGTCGGCACCAGCTCGTGAAGGCAAGAACGCGGAAGTTGTCCGCGAACTGAAGCGGGCCGAAGGCGGTAAGATCGCCGCATACGAGGTCGCTCAGTTGGCTTGGGTCGGACCTGCTCGGCGAAGGGAGTACAGCCGGCGGAGGTAAGCAGACTGAAGCAAGAACTTGGGAGTTTGGATCGGCCGAAAACAGGTTGGACTCTCACCTGGCGTGGTCGGAGGCGGACTGGGACGCTAGTCTGCACGCAAGAAGCTGGATGTGGCTTCGGATGCTTGCAATCAGAGTTCGGAAGTTGGACTTGGTTCGGCGTGGTTAACATAGGCGAACGAGAAAGAGGGCTACCTCGCAAGAATCGAGGTCCTTCTTCCACGGCTTCGTCTTCCCCATCAATTATTTCTGCCATCAAAACTGTTCTTCTCCAGCAACATTCCCTCCAGAAGATGTCACCTCGTCCGAGTTATCAACGACCACGTCGAGACATAGAAATATAAGATCTTCAACAAGAAATTACCCAACTCAAATTAAGATTGTCAAGGATTGAACGAAGATCCTTACTAACCGATGAGAATGATGAGGGCATTTCAGATGATCAGATCTCTTCCTCGGTCGAGTTCAAATTTGAAGTATTTGCAGATTCGTTGTCGAAATCATCATCTTTGCCTACCTATGATGAACCTGTGTATGACGTGTATGATGACGACATGTTCGGTGGAGTTCTTAATCTGGAGCAACTCGTCTATGATATGATGATGAGATCAAGATGGATGCCCAATCAGAGGTAGTTGTATCTATCATTCCTGATAAGATAATGAGTGTGCCTTCTATCCTTGATAAGGGAATTGGTATGATCCAACTAGAACCTGACAACCACTATGGTACCTTCACACATTCCGACATAAAGTTCTTGGAGGCGATCTCTGTATATACATATAGGTGCATAGTTGATCCACTTTATGTCCGGTCCAATTCAAGTTGTGAAGAGTGCTGTTGGAAGAGCCGCTAAAGATGCCCAAAGAGTTTGGCAGCTATCCCATTTTTCATCAACTTCAGCTTATGAGGAAGTATCTCCCTTATGGGGTGAACGACACCGGGTGGAAATATCCAGACCGGTTTAGCCAACCAAACCCACCTCCTTGTGGCAACCCAAACATTTTCCAATGGGCCTGAAGTTCCTCCTACCCCGGTAGTATGACGCCGGAGCTGAGCCATTAATTGTATTAACTTCAGGATAGTTTTATTTTGATTGGTAGCATATATGGCTACATATGATTAGTGCTCTCTTGTATTGAATGCAGCCTATTATAGGTTACATTTGTCTATAAATAGAAGACATTCATTGTAATAGAGATGGATTTTAGAGATGAATAATATTTGAGTAGTTTTTACACTGCTTTTGGGTTTCTGTATCCTGAAGGATTTCAGGTGGTGATCCCTCCCCAAAGGAGTTCTTGGTCCCGTCACCGGATCCTCGACGTGGATTCGTCGAGACCCCTACCTGGCCGGTGTCATTCATCATATTCAATTTGCAAAAATTAGATTTTTAGTGTTGTGCATAAAAAAAGCTATCAAGTTGGAAGATTTTCTTAGAGTTTATTCATTTTCTACATATGACAAAAATAATAATGTGTTTAAGAATTTTTCTATTATTAGTAGATTGCTTAACTTTTTTTTTTTTGACATATTAGGAGATTCGAGTGCAGATGAGATCGGAGCCTCAGAGGGAATTTTTCTTTCTTTGATCACAACCCAATCTCTTTAACTTGTAATTTAAATTTTCATTATGACTTTTTTTTTTTGTGTTGGGAACGAGATATCCACCTGCTGCGACCCTCGAAAGGGTGTTTGGCGGCATGACTAATCCTTAGCTGACCACCTTAGAAACCTCCGGCCGCACTTGATTGGCCCCATTTTATGATGAATTTAGATGAATGATTGTGCAATGCAGTCACATCTTGAGACTACTAAGTATTTGTTCTTTTGTCTTTTCACTTAATATATTAAAAAAATGGGCAATTCTGTAAATTTTTTTGTAGAAATGTCTAATTTGTCAAATTTGATAGGACACAAAAATAAATAAAGTGAAGTGACTTGAGCAGACTTATGGAGAATTATTTCATTTCATTAGTCTATTATCAATTAGTTTTTATTCTCACATATTTTTTAGTTTAAATATTAATAAAAAATATTTTAATTTATATATTTAATTATTTATTTAAGATTTTTATTAACATATAATAAATAATTATTGAGGTTAATAATGACAATAATGACATAGAAAAATATATGTATGAGAACATATTCACTTAGAAAATGTCACCAAATGTTGAAGGGGCTGAAGGGCATTGGTTAAAGGAGAAGGTTATTTTTCAATGGCCATGAAATTTCTATATATATATATATATATATATATATATATATATATATATATATATATATATATATATATATATAATATATATATATATATATATATATATATATATATATATATATCTTGTGATTTATTAATTAGCTTAAAATTGGCCTGAGAAATCATTAATTTGTGCTATATATGAAGACTTCATATTTTATTAATCTCAGTAAATTTAATGATTTTCAAATCCACATTGATACAATTTGTATTAGGAAATTTCATGTAATTTTTACCCTTTTTTCATTATATTTCAAAAATCTTTTTTTGAAATTTATAATTTGCAACACCTTGACATGTACTCATAGGTTCAATAAGAATCATTGGGTGTCAGAACATTTGGAGTGGATGAGAGATTGAGGCTTCGTTTGGGACGATTTTTTATAATTTTTGAACTAAAATTTCGTTTTAAGAAACAATAAAAAGTCGTTCCAAACAAAGCATGGGAGTTTAATGTTTTAATTTTGTACGATGATCCATACATAGATGTATGAATAAGAGAGGAGTTGCAATAGAAACTCAAGTTTTATGTGGAAAGCGCAAAAAAGAAAAAATCGTGAGGTCTAGCCCAACTGAAATTATTCTACTAGTATTTTGTTATCGGATACAAATGACATTCTTTCTCATAACTTGGAAAGAATGCAAAAATCCGATATTATAGGCATAAACTATATCGAACGAATTCAATTGTGAAAGTTGGAAGGCTTGTCCAAGAAATCTAGTATAAATCCAAGTGATGATGTTAGGCGGTGGTCAAGCTATGGTGGTCTAACAGTGGTCTGGCGGCGGCGTTCAAGTGGAGTTTCGAAATCTTTATCGACTCTAAGCTATCTTGAATCTCAAACCGAAGTCCATGTTCCAAGTCCTACCTTTATGTTGAGAGTGAGGGTCTATTTATAAATTTTTAATAGTGCATACCTCATAATATATAGAAAATTTTTGAAACACTCTATTGGATTGACTGTATTGATTCTATTGACATATATCATTCATTCATAATTTATATTTCATATTGATGTTAGGATTAAATAATGTTATACTCGTCGGATTTGTCTTGTCAAACTGCTTGATTTCATTATAAGTTTACAATATTTAGAAATTTTTTTATCATCTAATTAATGTCGAGAATTTTGCAATTACGTTTCGAGTGCTTGGTCAAGGCTCATTCTGACTTTCAATAGATTAATTTTATTATCACCGATTAGTTTCATTGAAACATTCAGTTCAACTATAAATTAGCTGAAATTGGAGTTTAGATGATCGTAAAATTAACTTTGAAAGTTTTCATTGAAATACTTGACGATCAAGATGATTTTGGATGATGTATTGTCATAAAAATTATTTTTGAATTATTAAGAAAAAATATAGTTTTATTAAAATTTATTATGAACGTTATAAATATTTTTACCTTAAAAAAACAATATTAGCTTTTTTTTAGAGAAAAAAAAGGGTCACATTTAACTACATTATGTATGGGGATAATTTGATCCACATACTTTTGTAATAATTAGAGCGTTATATGTCAATTAAAATTTATTTTTATGCATCAAAATAAAATAAATAATAATAAATTTGAAGACAAAATACATATATTATCTATATGTAATTAATTATTTAAATATAAAGAATGTATACATTTTTAATACACATTACAAATACATTATATTTTTATTTATTTATTTGTGGATTTAAACCCCTTACGGCATTTATTTTGGGTATCTACAACGACCGAGGAGTTGCCCACGTTTCACGCGCCCATCGACCTCTTTTCTTAACAAACCCTTCATTTACCCTCAACATCAGTATTATTTACAGAAACACCACTCCTACATAGATTTTAATGAGCATATACTAATAAAAATTATAAACTGATAATTTTAAAACATAATATTCATTATTTATATATATTATATATTTTTTATTTTTATAATGGCATTCTAGAAATTTCAGTTAAAAATACATGGCATAAATGTAGTATATATCGACATCAGTGCCACGGCCTTCTTTGTTTGCATCCCATTCATTCTCCATTAAAAACCCGGCCTTTCTTGTCGGAATCCGGCCAAATTCATTCAAACGGGATGGCAGAAACGCCGGCGGCGATCGTCGTGGAGGTGGAGGGCGTGAAGTTTCCGACCGAGGTCACTTCGCCGGTGACCTCGAAACCGCTATTTCTCGGTGGCGCAGGTTATCTTTTTTGCTATAGGCGACGAAATTACAATAAAGCCTTCATCTTCTTTGCTCGGGTGAAAAAAGGCAAGAAAAAATAAAAAAGTAATTTTGATGGTTTTGCGTGAATGCAGGGGTGAGGGGTGTAGAAATTGGAGGGAAGTTTATAGCGGTGACCGTCATCGGAGTGTACCTGGAGGCGGCGGCGATTCCGGCGATCGACGGAAAATGGAAGGGAAAGACGGCGGAAGAGCTCTCCAGTTCGGCTGAGTTTTACAGAGACATTATTACCAGTGAGCTTCCGACAAAATAAATGACATTATATGCACGTTGCTCATCAATTTCATCATCATATCAAGTGGGAAATTTTTTTTATCAAAATAAAATTTTTAATTGGGGATCTGCATACTTAGAGCTCAAATTTTTTACTTCTATATATTTAACTTCTAAATTTTACTAATTATTTAAATAACACTTAAATTTTAAAATGACTAAAAATAATAGTTAGCACCATCCAATTTGTGTGCTATTGAGATCCCATGGCGACTTCTTCTTTGGGCACGACATGGTCCCTAGGTTGTTGCTTCTCTCATTGATGCCTTAGCCAACAAGATCTAGTAGTGACTTCTCATCAAAGAGAGAAATTATTCTGGGCGGATGCCGAACACAGTTTAATGTCCGTAGACCAACTATAATGCGCTATGTCAAGAGTATCGAGCTGCGGTACCAAACAATACCTAGTCGAGCATGAGAGATTATTAGGTGCGGAGTGCGGATGGGGAGAACCGTCCGCACAAGCATTGGGTACCTAACGGTACCCGCACTCGGTGCCGCTGGGTATCGCTGAGTACCGCTAGGTACCTAGTGTTTGTGCTGATCGTGCGCACTCCACATCTAATAATTTTTCGCCAAGCAGGAGGTGACATGACACATTCTAGTTGGTCTTTAGAAAGTGTTCGGAGTTTGCACTGATTTATGTCTTCATCAAATGTGAGATTCGGCGTAAGTTCTTTATTGAGATTGAGGGTTTGATTAAGTCATAACTAAGTTTTATATTTTGAAAATAATAAAATTTAGATATTAAATATTTAAATGAGAAAATTTTGAGTGTTAAATATATCAGACTTCATTCGAAATGGCTTTCTTACCAGTTCTTAACATAAATTTTTAGTTAAATTTTTTTTTTTTGTACGTAAAAATTATTTTAAGAAGCAATAAGAAAACAGCCTATTTCATATTTGTATATAAAAACTTATTTTAAAAACTTAGATTCATAATACTCAAAATTATTCTACTTACACATTTAATGCATAAAATTTATATTTTTTTCTCATATTACATTACTTAAAATTTTAAATAACATAAAAAAAATAATATCATCACTTCTTCTTCCTCTTTTTCTTCTTCCTCCACATGCTACCAGTCTCTTGAATCTTCTTCCCCATCTAGATCCCATCCTATCTCCCTCTTCTTTTCTTCATCTTTATTAAAAAATTATTACAATTTTCTCATCTCTTCTTTATCTCCAATAAATATTATCACGGGCTCATGACTTCTTCTTTGTCATCAAAGATTTCATCAAAAAATTAATTATATTATGTAAATAGTAAAATTTTAAGATTAAATATATAAATTAAATGTTCTGAAGTGTTATCTATATAAATTCTTCTTTATTTTAATTGTGCTGTACTGTCCCAGTGATTTTTTTTAGATGTTGACTGTTAAATTATAATTTATAAACATGAAAAATAAAAATAAAAATAAAAATCTCCCTCAATCATTAAGCCTTAGTTCCTTTCACCATTTTTTATTAGATTTTAGCAATTATATTATTTAGGTTCAGTTCCAGTTATTGTCTTCTTTTTTCTTTGATTGTGCCATCAGAATATGACATTTTTTTTCTAATAATTGTATTAGAAACTCCTAAAATTACTCATTCTGTAAAGTTTAATTATCTATTTTTTTAGCTATCATAAATATCTTTATTTTTTAATGCTCTAAAAATTATCAGATCTTTATGGGCAAAGAATTTCAAACCTTTTGTATTAATTTAAGGTTTTATTTGCACAATTTTCTTACTATTTTTTATAACAACTTTTTAGCATAAAAATTTATTTAAAGTTAAAAAGTAGTGATTAAAAGCTTTCATTAGAGACATTTATTTACTGTTTTCTACTGTAATTTTTAGTAATTTTTTTTATAAAAATAATAAGAATAAATTAGTGGTTAAAAGCTCTTTGAAGCTAAGCCTAAATTATAAATAATCAATACAATAAAGAAACTGTTAATTGTGGAATTGTTTGAGACAGTTTTTTTACTAATTTTTTAGTACAAAATTTTTTGAACTTAAAATTCTTATATTAAAAAGTTAAATAAAAAAGTTATAAAAAATTGTCTAAAAACATTAATCTTTTGAAAAATATTAGAATTTATGAGCAAAAAATTTTCAATGCTTTAGTATTAAAAGCACAAAAGAAAAAAACATTGATGCAAATATAAATGAAGATAATTGTTTAATTATTTTTAGACAAATTTTCGATTTGTCTCTGTCAACAATAAAAACGTAATTTCTGTTCACCAATACATTGGTACTGTTTACAAAGATAAATCTGAACGATTCAATGTATTCAATCTCTGCACTTAATAATCTCTACTATTTCTAAAGTTTCTTTCTAGTACAATTAAAAAAATAATGAAAAATTAATGACTAAAATCTTTTCCAAAAGCCTAAATTATAAATAAATGAAGCTATCAACATTTATTGATAGCATTCAATCGCCTAATGACAATAAAGCATCTGTTAATGTTGCCTTAATGGAATCTCTGTTTACAGCTCATATGGTAACCTGCTATTAAAGAAATAAATTTTAAAAATAATATATTTTTCTTTCATCCGTTGAGCGGTCGCGCGACGGATCACCGACTCTCCGGCAATGATTATTTTTAGTCAAATATTTTCCCTAAAAAATTTCTCAAATAATCGATCGGGCGATTAGGTTCCTTCGAGAAGCTGACGAGGGTGACGATGCTGCTGCCATTAACGGGTAAACAGTACTCCGAGAAAGTCGCCGAGAACTGCGTTGCTGCATGGAAAGCCGCCGGCGTCTACACCGAAGAAGAAGAAGCTGCCATTGTTAAGTTCCTGGAAATCTTCAAGCCGAAGAACTTTCCTCCGGGCACTTCCATCGTCTTCTCTCATTCCCCTAGCGGCACTCTAACTGTATGTAAACGTTCGAATCAAATCGATATTTTGTTTTTTTTGGAGGTTTTTAATGAATTAATTCTCGTCTGGTTTTTGCTGTAAAGATTGGATTTTTAGAGCTGGGGGGAGTTCCGGCGGCTGAGAGCGGTGTGATAGAGAACAAGAAGCTGACGAATGCGGTATTGGAATCCATTATAGGGGAGAAAGGAGTTTCCCCTGCTGCGAAGCAGAGCTTGGCTCAAAGGATCTCAGAGTTTCTTAACAAGAAAGAAGAAAAAGAAAAAGAAGAAGAAAAAGAAGAGATTTTGGTTGTGGAGAAGGGCAAGTTGGAGCAAGTTGAGGTTGCTTGATTGTTCTCTGTAATTCTACTTTGTCTGTCGTATTACTTTCTGTGTTGAATAACGGTTGTTCTTCCTGAATCCTTCAGATTTGTTTGGATTGCAGGAAGGTTTTAACTTTTAAGCAAATGCAATTAAATTCCAATAAATTGGCCATGAAAAAATAGCTTTTTTATTAAAAAAACTGTAAATTTATTATACTTTTTCTGAAAAACAAGAAAAAAATACAGTGCATGTGAAGATACTAAAAAAAAAAACAAAAAGAGTTGACAAAGCAGCCCAACACGGATCCAAAGGCTGAGCTTTTGAGGACATAAATGCAATTAATGGAGTTGCTGGCTGGTTGTTGATCTTGCAGATTTCCCACCGCATCAATACTTGACTGATATTTTCTATATTTCGTTTACTTTATGAGTGGCTTTCTTTTCTCTGTAAACGGAGGAACATTAAGAAAGCATTGGATTTTGCAGATTCAATTAAAAGGGTCATAATTGTGATTTGTAAATTATGGAGGAGTTATTAGTTCCATTTTTGGTCGGACATCATAATGATATCATTTAAATATAGTTAAATTTGAATTCAATCTTTATTAATGGAATAGAATTTTCAGCTCAATACTTTTTTGAACTATGATATAGTGTCATAAAAACTGTTCATGTGGGCCATATGATTGATTTGGTCGCATCTTCCGACTCCTTTGAGAAAAATCTCTTTTCTAAGAAGAAATCTTATGAACTTTTTCATAATCATCATCACTTGTAAAAGTTACAGAGACAAATTGGATGGTTCTCTATGTCCGATCTCCACACGTAATAATTTCTCGCCATGGAGTGTAGAGTGCCTAATATGTGTTGTATTTGTATGTTGCTTGTCCAACTAAAAAAGTGGAAATAGATGTCTTGAATAGGTATGCAGTTATTTGGAATGGCTGTAGCATTTTATAAAGTTGATATGAAGAAAATAACTTCACTATTACGTTTGAAAAGCTATGAGTAAGTTTGTGTTTTTTTCCTCATGTGGTTGTTCTCTTTTCTTTAAATGTGATCAATAGATAATGTTACTTGGGCGATCACAATCAAACAATAGAAGTTAGGCGGAACTAATAATCAGTCAGATGATGGCAATTGAGCAATTGCAATGAGACCATAATTGAATTGAGATCATTTGAACTCAAATTGAATAACCTTTGATGTCTTCGAGTTTATCTTATCTAGATGCTCAATTTTACTATTATAAGTTTGTAGAAATCATATTAAAATTCTGCGAATAACTTTAAATTTAATTATGAAACTTTCTAATTTAAAAATTACCTCAAGATTTGTGCTGATTAAAGTAAATTTTCTTTAAGGTATATACATATCAAAGCACACATAAGATTTTGGAGATTTTCCTGAAAGATATGGCAATGGGATGGGTGATCTAATCCAACAACAAATCAACCAAACCAACTTTGATGAAACCAATCAATATGATTAAATCTGATTCACACACCCCTTCCAAATATGGGCGATTGAGTTAAAAGATCCAGTCCACAAAAATTTAGAAAGAATTTCAATCCAAATATCTTTAGTTAACAAGGCCCATTTATTCTATGGGCCATGCTAGCTTGGGCATTCTCAAATAAAAGAGATATTTTCCTTGATATCCAATGTTTAAGGGATTTAATTTCATTTCTTAATTAGTCAATTAAAATATTATGAAATACTTTAATTTCTAAGATTTTTATGCTCAATTTCGCTAAGTTATCAAATAAATAACAAAATTTTGAATGATATGATTGTTAAGTACCCTTAATTTTAATAAAAGTTTCACTTTTAACAAATATATATATATATATATATATATATATATTACCTCAATTAAATATACATGTTAATTTTAATTTATGGATGATAATAACCTAATTAATATTTGATAGAAAAACAAAAGCCAAAGCAACGGTTAACTATAATAATTTTCAATTATGAAAAAATAAAAAAACCTTCAAATTTATATACATTTAATTGCTCCATAATTTATGGAAGAATTTGCAATACCAAAACTTATGGGCTCTCTCAGACAAATAATAATCCAATGAAAAATCCCAAAACAAAATAAATTTTCTTAATAAGAACAAAATCAATAAAAATAAAATAAAATCAATTAAATTAAAGATTTCAATGGCCAACAACTCATATTGTCCTTACCATCAAAATGGTAGAAGAAAAAAAAAAGAGTTGCAAATATTCTTACCTGATTTTTATCAATTAAGAGTAAATTTGAATGAAGGAAAAAAAAATTTTTTTGGTGAAATAAAAATTGACTTTTCAAAAAATATATTTAATTAATATTAAAAATATGAAAACTATGTTTAAGAAATATAAACTTTCAAATTGCATAACATAAAGAAAAAAATAATAATAAATGGATAATAAATCATCTAAGAAATATTTAAATCCTCATTTAAATGTGTATTTTTATCAAATTCTTAACTAGATATTTATTAAATATTAAAGAAAAAAATTCAACAACATAACTAAAAAATCAACTATTACTCAAAAAAATTTATTTATATGATAATATTTAATAATTTTATTCAAATGTATTCAACTATTCAAATAAATAAATAAATAATGATAATAATTAACTATCTATTTTTCCATCAAAAACACTAATTCATGTAAAATCTTAAGCTTAAAATAATCATATGAGAAGAAAAAAATTGCATATGATCAACAACATCAACAAATATAATTATATCGTAAAATTGCCCATTTATACGCAACGCCTTATCGTTATAAAATTTCTATATTTTTATAATTATAGTAGAATTTATATCCAATTTATCAAGTTATTCTAAAGAAATTAATCAAAATTCAAAATTATCAAATTTTATTTTGAGATTAGAACATTAATCTCAAATCAAATTCAATGATTTAAAATTAAGTTTTTTTAATTAAGGGAGTTGGCAAAAATATTTAATTAAATTTAGAAGATAAAATTTTCTTATTACACATAATTGAGACAACAATTATTTATTTTTTATCAACATAGTTCAAAAAATTGTCTGATTTTTTTTTTTAGAAAAATGAAATATAAATTATTTATATATAATACTAATCTCAAAGCAAATGTAAGAATTACAAAGCATGAACCACAGCCCCATCAGGACGGCCAGCAAAGAAATCAAAGCTAGCTTTACAAGAAAGCAGCTTGTGAAAAATATTAATAAAGAAGACTGAACACTTCTTCTTCTTCTTCTTCTTCTTCAGAATAATTTTCCTTTTATGCTCCTTTCCACTGCTAAAACTCCCGTTGCCATCACTGATTTCATTAAGAAAACAAGCGAGGTGATCAATGGCTTTTATCTTGAAACTTCCAAAGCACTTGATAGTCTTTTCTGGCATCGTCTCTTTCTTTGAAAAGGTATAGCTTCTGAGATAGAGCTGCCGGCATGAGAAGCTGTCTACTACTACTTGTTTGTTACTGAAACCAGCATAATATAATGATCTGACAAACTCAGCATCTGATTCTGCCCATTTGTGGAGATTAACATATGAAGAAGAAGAAGGAGAAGGCATTTGTGGATATTTCAGAGTTGATTAGTTATGAATGGGAGGAGAGGAGGAGAAGTTATGATCAGCTTACTACAAAGCTCGTTTAAACTCCAACTATGACTATTTCTCCAGTGATGAAAGGTCTCCATATCCCTCATAAACTGGGATGATTTATAGTCAAGGCAGGAAGATGAAGACATGCAAATTCTAAATTTAAAAAAATAATATTAAAATCTATAAGACTTTTACACAATCTATTTTGTAGAATTTTTCGTAGGGAATGTGTTCTTTTAAGTTTTTTGGATATATATATATATATATATATATATATATATATATATATATATATATATATATATATATATATATATATATATATATATATATATAACACTTGATACGGCATCACAAAATTAACTTGATCCGGCACGAATCTCGAGGCAAAAGCTAGTTGGAAACTTCAAAAATTAATTTTGGGAGCACCCGAACTCCGATTTCAGCTAGCTTACATTCAAACTGAGTGTCTCGGAAATAAGAACCCAACGACACCAAATTCAACTCAATCCGAGTCCAAATGAGTCTGAATCAAGGACCCGAAGCGCTGTTGGAAGGTTCAAACCGCAATTTGAGTTAACAAACAGTCTTTGATTTTGACGAGATTATACTCAAATCGAACGGCTCGACGAGACGAATCCAACGAGCCCAAGATCGCCAAATTCCGACATCATTAAGGCCTCCAAATGTCCAACGAACGGTGCAAGATCGAAGGGTTCAATATCGGCCGTCCATTCGAACCACTCCCCATTCGCCCATGATCTCACACCTATTTACGAGCCACGCAACTCCAGAAAAACTATAAATAGAGCCCTCATTCTTCACAAAGGGGACTCAAGTGAAGAGAGAGAAGAAGATGAAGAAGAGAAGAAGAGGAAAAAGGGGAAAAGGAGAATCCTCTCCTCCTCGACCACCGCCGGAGCTCTTCCCGCTGCCTGAATACGCTGGGATTCTGCGTGATATTCGTGAGAACGCGGGAATTCTGCCCAACTTCCACGTGATGCTGAAATTCTTCCCAATTTGCAACAGAGTTCCCTCCTGACGCCGAAACTCCGCCCAAGTGAAGCCGGAGTTCTCCTCTGCCACCAACAGACGTCGGACTTCTACCCGACTTCGGACCTTCACTCTTCGCCAAGTTTCTACCCGACGTCAGACTTATACTGGTTATCGGACTTCGCTGGACGTCTACGCCAAGATGGATTTCTTTCCATTGTTGGACTTCTACCTGACGTTGTCCTTCTGATCTTCGTCGTCAGACTACAGTCTTTCCAACCTCTGTCGCCCGCCGACTACGGTCCTTCTAACTTATGTCGCCCATCGAATAAAGATCTTTCCGACCTCTGTAGCTCGTCGACTACGGTCCTCCTTTGCCCGCCGACTACAGTTATTTTGACCTCCGTCGCCAGCTGACTACGGTCCTCCTGACTTACGTCGCCCACCGACTACAAGCCCTCCGTCGCCCGCCGACTATGGTCCTCCCGACCAAACGAACATGTCAATAGTGATTCTTTGTATTCATATCATGTAATGTACTATATAAAATATACATCAAGCTAAGACCTTCTCCCAAGGAAGGGCCTCATTTGTAATCGACTGCAATACTAGTGGATTCATTCAAACTGGGCTAGGCCCCGTGATTTTTCCTCATTTTCAGGGGTTTTCCATGTAAAAATCTTGGTGTCTCATAAATGCTAGAGACCCTCTCTCTTATTTGATTGCGTGCCGGATTTTCGTACAATGCTAAGACGATAAACTTTATATTTATCTACCGCCGCGAATACTCCTGGACGCAACAACACTAAACTTGATAGTTTAAAAAGATGCATTTTAGCCAGTAGACCAAAGATTTTGTGTAGTTTACTCATTGTTATTATTTGTATCCATGGGTGACAGGGCTAGTATTTTATATATCAAGCATATAAAGGACTTATAATATAATAAGCTTAGGAGTGGGAGCAAGTATGTGTGATAGGAGGTGACACCTCATTGGCCATTATAACATGGTTGGAGCTTGTATAAGATTTAGAATGATGGAAATGCAATATATCTTGGAAGGGAGATGTATGGTTTTTCAAAAATGAAGATATCCATAAGAAAAGACTGCCTGAGGAGAGGTGAGAGGTTTGTTGTTGAAGGTGTGGGAGTTGTCGGCATGTAATTATTTAGATTCGAGCGATGCAAAAAATGGAATACTATGTGCCTGTGTTTCCCACAAGTTGGCACAAAGTGTTGTTTGAAGGGAATGAATGAGTGGCTCTACAGGTAGGGGTGTCAAAATGTGTTTTCGAGTCCTGTTATGGTCCAACTCGAAAATAACTTGCTATCAATTGACCTAACATAAACCTCACATGATTAGGAAAACATGTCACAAACCCAAACCCGAAACTGGCACTGTTTGAGTCCAGCTTGATCCGACACGACCCAACAGCCTGTTCTTTATTAAAAAGTTGCTAATTTCATGTGTGAAGCGTGCTTCTTCAGCCAAATAACGTACTTGGCCAGCTGGTCTGCTAGCGGTTGGCTCAAATCATAAATGGCAAAGACATAATTCGTGAACGAAATTAAATCATGAGCATGATTTACAATTTGGTGAGCTTCTACGCCAAAATCAGTAAATTGTGGATGGACCGCGTGCACTTCTTTTGACAAAATCAAATTTCGCTGTTCGCGCGCTTTTTCTAGCAAAATCAAACTAGATCGGACCAATTTATTTATGAAGAAGGTGTGAACGAAATTGGATTTGTCACACTTCTTCAACAAAATTTATAAATCGGATGATGGACCGCGCACTTGTTTGGACAAATTCGTAAATCGGTTTGATCCATGTCAAAATCAGGTTAATTTCGGGTTGACCCAAATTTGACCCGTTTATTAAGCAGGGACCCGATTATTAAACAGCTCAAAAATTCAAACCCAAAACGGACCCGTTTGTTAAACAGGTCAACTCGAACTTGAAATTTTTGGGTCTGGTCAAATTTTGACATCGCTATGGACAAGTAGAGGATACTTCACAAAATTTACAAATTTGACTATCATTTATATGAATATGAGTGACATTGTTATTAATACGAATAAAGATGAGGTTAATTGAGTGTTGACAATGACTTTGATATTGAACATGTGGAATTTAAGAAAAGGATGAAGGTTGATGCTGTTAAACTTAAAGGAGAGGTCATAAAGTAGAAAGGAAGAGGTAGATTGGCCTATTGGAGAGTAGGAGGAATGCATTTACATTGGCAGCTTTGATACCATGAAAAACTAACTGTTATAGAGGCAAAATTGAGTATGAGCAGGAAATATGTGAGTAGAAGAGAAGATAACAAAGATAAATGAAAACAACATAACTATTTTAGTGATTAAATCAGTATAATAATGCGAAGTTTTTTTTATAATATATTGCTAGACAAATATAACATACTATAAGGATTTATTTTCGGCAGACAATGATTATATCAAAGATAATTTACATTTTATGATTGATATTATATTACAAAGGTGATAATCATTCCCCGTTTTGCTAGGTCATTCATAATATAGTTAATAATACAAATATAAAATAATAAATTTTTAAACAAAATTTTAAAATTTTATTCAAAATATTGAAGGCAAAAAAAAAAAGAGCAAAAAACAAATCTAATTTTGAATTGGGTCACTAATATACAAGCACTAATAATATATTCTTAAAAATACACTAATTATTTGTTAAGAATTTGGGTTGAAGGAATTCAAGTTTTCTTTCATTAATAAAATAAATATTTTT
Organism: Dendrobium officinale; assembly: GCA_019514585.1. Classification (NCBI taxonomy): domain Eukaryota; kingdom Viridiplantae; phylum Streptophyta; class Magnoliopsida; order Asparagales; family Orchidaceae; genus Dendrobium; species Dendrobium officinale. Next base: position 53,666,304 of record CM033690.1, on the reverse strand, counting down.
TTCTCAAATGAAATTTATTAGATTGTTACCTATTGGGCCAATACTAATTCTTGAATTCCCAGAATAAAAAATAGTGAAAAATCCACTGAAAATTTCCAACTATCTTAATTATCCTAGTTCGCGGCTATGCAATAGCTTTAGGCGGTACTCATCATTTTAGTCCCACATCGTCAAAGGAACAAAGAGCGCGGCGTCATTGTAGTATAAAATATGCTGAAAATGGCGTTCCAATTCATACCTTTCTCGGCCTTTTGGCTAAGATCAAGTGTAGTATCTGTTCTTATCAGTTTAATATCTGATACGTGGGCTATTAGCCCACTATGATATTAAATTAATTTTTGTTGGGGAAGGGCCCGTCACGGTAGCTTGCTGCTGGGGCCCTTGGGCGTCACTCTTGCGTTGCACTATAGCAAGAGCCTGGCGCACCCCTATCAAATTAATTGTAAAACTTCACCGTTTTTCGTAAAATAATTACTTTTTATAAATAGTTATTTATAGCGTTTGCTAAGTAGTGTTAACTTAGGACGATGATATATTAGAAATACAAATATTAATTATAACGTGGGACATCGGTTATGGGTAAATCAATTATATAGATTTAAGAGAGCAAAAAAAATTGAATTTGTTATTTTAAATTAATGTAGATGTGATATAAGGATTGAATCTTTGCTCAATAAATATGGTTTTGTTTATTAACTAAAGGAAAAAAGAATAATAAATAAAATCTTGCAAAAATGACATATTCTTATTTTTATAAATATTTACCAAATATTATAATTTATAAACTCATAGTGACATGACATTAATTTAAAAGAAAATTTATGGATTTTATCAAAATTGGAGGGGAGTCATTGGTGGTAAGTCATGTATGTGTGAAGGTGTCAATACTAGTCAAAAGATTGGGTTCACACGGGTAAAACCCTAACTCTCATATTTTACAAAATGGTAAAAAATTCCAACTTTGATCCGACCCATAAAATTAGACATGTTGAGTTCGACGAGAGGGCAAGAGGCGGGAGGGCTAGGTGGCTGACGACTGAGTTGGACGCGTTGCAGGCCAGGCCAGTTGTTCAAGTGTTACACTGCTATGGGGTGCAGACGAGCGTAGAGAGGGGGGTGCGGGACACCGAATGCTAGGCCAATCTTGCATGGGTCGAGCCTCGAGCTGAGTCCAGACGGGGACTTTAGACTTGTCATGCAAGGCCGAGCCCCCGAGGCGTGCGAGGGGCAGTAACCAGTTGTGGGAGCAAAACCTGATGCAATATAACGCGTCAGAGTCGGATCGGTGCGGGAAGCAGTGTTAGCGGGTCAAACTCATGTTGATTTTGGATTTTTGGATCAACACGAACCCGACCCAATTTTGTCAAAGGGTTGGGAATCTGGAACATGAACTCAACCGGTATGGAAAAAGGGTCGACTCGATCCCGAAATTTTTTGGGTCGACTATTGGTCGGGTTTCAGGTCGGGTCAAATATTTACATCCTTATATATGTGTGAAGTAGTGAAGTGTGAATTCCAACAAGAAGAATATGATAACAACAAAAAGGTGTTGAAGACCACTAAGATGGTTAAAGTTCTTTGGTCAACAATGAAAGCATAGTGGTGTTTGCCTACGTTCATATAACTTCGTAGAGAGAGGAAATAGAAATTTTGGGTGCAATGGCTTTATTTTGTTAGAGGTGTGTCCATATTCATGAAAGGAGATAATTGCGGGTGCCCAAAAAAAATGTGTTGGAATGGAGTTTTAAGAGAGTGGAGAGAACGAGAATGAAGTTATGAACAAAGTAGGAAATGAATGTGATAGGATATTGCTATATATTGAATGTGCTAGTGAGAAAGACGGAGAAAGTAATGAGCGGTGATTGGTTCAACGAACATGATGGTCATACAAAAATATATATAATAATAATAGACAAAATAAAAGAAAATATCCTATATTAAAAGTAACTATTGTTGATTCCTATAATAAATATTTAAGATTTGTGATAATATTGGTATGATAATGATATGCTTATGTACATCTAGTTATCTTGAATTTAATATTTATTAATTTAGTGCAATATTTCAAACCCATAAGCCTACCTATTGGAGATAAAGAACACCAACTATACTAATCAATTTTCTCTGCTAAAAGCTAAGGATATCTTATATCTAATCATTTTCTGCCCAACTTTTCTAAATAAAAATTGTTATTGTCCCTGAATCATCAATTTTTAGTCTTACATCACTTAAATTCTTTTCAATATTGTTTCCCTTACAATTTTCTTATATGATTTTTTCTTATTATATTATTTTTAATCTTATCACACATTTAGTTTAATATTATCACACATTTTTCACCTAACAAAACTTTTATATTCTTTTATTTCATCCTTTAGTACTTCATATGCTTTAAAATATCATATTCTCATGATATAAACTTAGTTTCCCCCTTCCAAGAAGCGTGTGAGATTACATATTTTCTAACATTAATTTAAACGAAGCTGCATAATGGTTTGCTAAGGTTTTATTCGAAACAGCTTTCCTATATTTTTTTTAAGCAATTTTTTATATAAAATATTTTAAATTAGATATTTGTGTATTAAAAAGCAGTAAAAAAGCTGTCTCAAATTGGTGAAATCATTATGTGCATATACGGATGGCGTCCGGAGGCGAATCAGAGCGCGCAACAAACCCATTTGTTGTGTACCGAGACTATGTATCGACTGTTTACCAAGTGATGTGGCACCTCTGATTCACCCATGGATGGTCCGATGTCCACATAGAATAATTTATCCTCAAAAGGAAGCCTAAAACACCTGAATAAAAAAATAAAAAATCCACAGCCATATAAAAAGCATAAGTACAGAAAATTTCTACTGATAAATGACAGATAGAAGCCTTTTTTTTTACTGATACTTTCACTGCCTATGATTCTTCCACAAAACAAAATTTTGAATTTCAATATCAGCCAGAAACAAGAATTTTATCAGACATTACTGTACAGAGAACTATGGAAAGAGAAGACCAATCTGAGCCATTTCTATATACAAATGATCATGAAGTTAAAACTCAGGCTCAAGACTAAGTTCATCTTCAATATCATCACCCTCTTCAAAAAGCTGTAGAAATCGTGCCTGATCTTGTTCTCTTTTTCTCTTCTGCCAATACTTCTGAGCAGCCACCATTCCAACTATGACAATTAGAGATGCCAATAGACAGATGATAACTATGAGAGCTACATTTCGTTTATTGTGCTTTGTTGAAGTACTCTGGCTTTGCCCATTATCAGAATCTTTCATCAAAAGAACTTAATCAGAATCATCGAAGTAAACTGATAGGAAACAACCACCAAAGTGAAGGAAATTGTTGAATTTCAGAGAAATTCAGCAAGTTTGATGCAGAAATTCCGAACTTGATAAAGAAAACAGCAAAATAAAATCTTTAATTTAGCCATAAAGCAATAAAAACAGCAAACGATAGAAAAATCTTCAATTCAAGAGGAAGATTCAACTCTTCGAATCTCTAGCCGAAGCCTAGAGCCTAAAATCAAACCTTAGATCTTAAATTCAGATTACAAAACTCAAGATGAAATCCTAATCCTTCCAAAGAAACTAATTAAAACAAAGAGGACTAAAGCAAAATCCCTAAACATCCCTTAATTCAAAATTTTCCTTTCAAAACCATGTTTAATTGAGATGTGGGCACCATCTCTTTAGCCACCCCCTTCTCTCTCTCTCTCTTCCCTGGTTCCACAACCCCCCTCCCCCCTACCATGGGCCCGACTCTTGTAGTACAAAACCGGTCCAATGTCCAGGTTGGACCTTGACCAAATTAAATGAGTTAAACAGGTATTTTAATGTTGGAATCTGCATTAGCTTGCAAATCAGTATGAGAATTCTAATAAATCAGTGGATGCATAAATATCTGAGAAGAATTTGAGAAAGATTGTAATTTTGGTGTGTGGTTTGTAGTAGTACTCCGCTTTTTACGCAGCAAAAGAGATGTCTTTCATATGCAATTTCAATTGCTCTAGATTTACGTTATAAAAAGGGTGCCATTTTTACTTTTAAAAAGAAAAATATCAGCGAGATTAATTGATCACAAATGGTATCACATTTTTCCTATTTAATCCAAATTTAGTTCTCGACTATACAATTTATACATGATCAATTTAATCGTAGAGTATCACATTTTTACTATTTAATCCATCGACTATATAAAATTGATCCCCAAGTAGAAATTAACGAGCATTAAAATACGAAATTGGTCCAACTTTAGCTCTGGATTATACAAATTGATCTCAATTTAGTTCCCAAGAGATCATTTGAAATCAAATTTGTATAATTGAGATACTAAAATGGAAAAATCTGATACTAAAGGACTAGATTGGAAAAATCTGACTAAATTTGTATAAAAAATTTTGCTGTGTTCTATTTCCTTTCAATTCTTTGTTCTCGGTGAATTGAATAAGTCATGAACTAATTCCCAACAAATTGGAGATGTCATGTATGATTCGATTGATAATTCAACTCCAGATGTTCTTAGTTTTATGTGACAAATATGCATAGTTTTATTCCTGTAGTTAAAAACGGATTAAAAAACAATTTCAGCTCCCTTCAAGATTATTTACAAGTATTAAAACACACTTAAAGGGCTGAGAAGACTAATTACTATAAAAAATAAGGTAGAAGAAATTGAAAGAAATACTAACCAGCAACAGCAGTGCATTGAGGGCAGACAAATGTTGCATTGAACTCATTTTCCTTAAAGCGTATATATTTTCCTTCAACAAAATCTGCTGGACAGAGCTCCCATTCATCAAAGACATCGTCGGATTTAAATTTGTCCTTTTCATAGAAACCACATCGCTTGCATTTTTGGTCGGGAAGCTCTGTTAGTGGCTGAACATAAAGCAAAGTAATATGTAATTAAACATGCTGATTAAATTCAAAGGAGAAGTTCATTGCCATTAAAATAGGAGAGATGCTCCAGTCAGTAAATAAGCAATCTGAGATGGAAATTATGACAAAATATGTATGGAAGATTTTCCATGGGAGGATATATTCCAAGTAAGGTTGGCTCTGGTTATTTCAAATGAAATGATTAGCCGTTTCTTTTTAAGAATAAGTGATACGCTATATCTGCCTAAAATTCTTTCAAATAAATAATAAAATAAGGTTAAAACTTTTGCTAATATCTAACAGAAGGTATAGAATTCCTAGTTCAGGGTGAAGATTGTAGAACGGGAAGGTTGATTTTGTTCCCAGTGGTCCTAACTCCTAAACATCGCTATTTTTCTGTAAGATTTCCATACTCAAGTGATTAGTATGGTGAGCAGGAAAATTGATTATTTGATAATAATAATGGGAAACTACAATAAACAGTGATCTCATATGATTAACTGTGGTCGGGTTTGCAAAGGAAAATGGAGGACCATGCGTCTATGAAGTACAAACATGATAATATGAGCACGAAGCATGTGATAAGCATATGATAAAATGACATATAACAACAACATCATGATAGACCGGTTAAGGAGGGACTGGTCCAGTCGGCCCAACACTTGGGCCGGCCCCCTGTGGATTCCTCCCCCCCCCCCCCCCTCCTGTGGGGCCCACTACTTAAGTAGAGAGAGAGGAAGAGGGATTAGGAGGAAAAGTTTGTGTTATGAGGGCAATTTAGTCTTTTTGGGAGTTATTTTGTGTGCTTTATGTAGGATGTTGGAATTAGAGTTAGGGTTATCTTGAGTTTTTTTTGAATTTTGGTGATGTTTTGGTGTTCTAGCGGCGTCTAGAGATTTGGGAGAGATAGATCCTCCTCTCGAATTGATGATCAATTGTATTTTGCTATTTTCTTTCATCTACTATTTAATCAAGAGTGTTTTTTGTATTTTTCCTCCATTAAATCCTCAAAACCTGGTTAGCGAGTTTGCTGAAATTTTGATTTCATCAGTAATTTTCTGGTTCTACGACTCTTACATATCAAATTGTTATTAGAGCCGCTTTCGAAGCTATTTTGGGCTGTTTTTGGCATTTTCCGACAAATGTTTTCTGTTCCGAACAGTAGTTTTTTGTTTTTTTGTTTTAGTCGAAATCCGGATTTTTTAGTCTAACAAAAATTTGGGTATCGATGACGGCCAAAAAGGTGGAAGCTTTGGAAGAACGTCTGAAGGGGGAAATGAACCAAATCAAAGAAACGATGGAGGACAAAATTTCCTCCATGGAAGAATAATTCTCAGACCCTTGTGCATGAGAAGCTATAGCACCATCGCTTGACCACTGACATAACAGTTGAAGAAGGATAACTTTTTGTGAGGGGATGCAGCCACAATAGCTTTTGAGAGGTTAAGAAAGGCCATAACCACCATACCGTCATTGCCTACCAAATTTCAGTCAGGTTTTTTTGTAGTGGAGACGGGCGTTTTTGCTGTGCTTTTAGTATTCATGCACAGCCATCGACCAATTACTTACTTCAGCTAGGTCGAAGTCAGTCCACGAGAGAGAGTTGATGGTCATTGTACTAGCCATCCAGAAGTGATGGCCTTACCTGTTGGGTCAACATTTCATTGTCAGGACGGACCAGTGGAGCCTGAAGTACTTGTTCGAGCAGAAGATCGTGACAGAGGAGCACCAAAGGTGGCTGTCAAAGTTATTGGGATATGATTTTGAAATTCAATATAGGCCTGGGATAGAGAACAAGGCGGCAGATGCCTCATCCAGATGTATGGGGGAGCTCCATGAGATGACAGTAACGACACCACTGATGATGGATTGGAGGGTCATTAAGGAGAAAAGTGTATGGGATGAGGAGCTGAGGAGGATTATAATTAGATTTACTCAAGGAAAGAAATATCATAGAAATAGCCATCCTGGCTATTCTCTAGAAGGGGAGAGGCTACTGTACCAGGAGAGATTTGTAATGCCGAGGACATCAGTCCATATTCCACACCTACTGCAAGAGTTCCATAAGAGTGTGGTTGGAGGTCACTCGGGGGTGTAGAAGACCAATAGGAAACTAGCAACAGAGCTGTGTTGAAAAGGGATGCATAAATATATGAAGAGGTGGGTAGCCAGTTATGCGGTATGTCAGATGAATAAGTATATGTCTATGGCTCCAAGGGGATTACTTCAACCCTTGGCTCTACTTGATTGGTTGTGGGAGGAGGTCTCCATGGATTTTATAGATGGGCTCCCCGATCTAAGGGGTTTATAGTGATTCTGGTGGCACTAGACAGACTGAGCGAGTATGCTCACTCCATCCCGCTACGAAATCCCTACTTGAAACTTTGAAAGTGGTAGTGGCAGTAGCTTCCATAAGAAAGGTGGTTCAATTGCATGGGATGCCAGAGTCTATAGTGTCTGACAGGGACATGGTGTTCCTCAATCATTTATGGAGGGAGTTATTTAGATTTCTGGGGACAATACTAAAAAGGAGTACAGCTTACGACCCCCCCCAGATGGATAAGTAGACGAAGGTGATCAATAGGAGCCTGGAGACATACCTATGATGTTTTGTGTCAGAAACACCTAGGCTTTGGGCCAAGTGGCTAGCATGGGAGGAGTATTGGTACAATACTTCGTATCATTCCACGTCTCAATGAAATTCAAGGTGTTGTACAAACGAGACCTACCTCACTTGATGCATTTTGGGCAGAACAACACTCAAGTTTCTTCAGTAGAAGAATAATTGGAGGAGAGGGATAGCTAGGGTGTTGGAAAAACTGAAAATACATCTATTGAGAGCTCAACAAATTATGAAGAAACGGACGGATGAGCATATGAAGGACATCCAATTTGAAGTTGGGGATAGGGTGTTCTTGAAGCTTCGACCTTACAGACAGAGGACAGTAGCTAACAGAAGGAATGAGAAGCTGGCTCCACGATATTTTGGTCCTTATGAGACATCAGAGAATATTGAAGCAATAGCTTATCATTTGAGGTTACCTCCCACTGCTACCATACATCAAGTGTTCCACGTATCTCATTTGAGAGGAGCTATTGAGGATCACACAGCTTGTTCAGAGTTGTCGACCAAGCTGATTGAGGAATTGGAAAGTGGTTTTAAAACCACTCGAGCTACATGGGGTATGTTAGGGAGGAGGGATCGAAGAAGTGTTGATTAAATGGAGGGACCTTCCCAATTATGACGCTACATGGTAGCTGTAAGAGAGGATGCAACATTAATTTTCATCTTTTCACCTTGAGGACAAGGTGATTCTTTGGGAACAGGGACCCGTCCAGGAGGGATCGGTCCAGCTGACCCAACACTTGGGCTGGCCCCTTGTTTACAACAGGCATAAGCCTGCTATTTTCTGCCCCTAGTGGGTTTCGCCCCCTCCTGTGGAGCCCATTGCTTAAGTAGAGAGAGAAGAAGAGGGATTGAGAGGGAAATCTTGAATTAGGAGGGTTGTTTAGTCTTTTTGGGAGTTATTTTTGTTGGAATTAAGGTTAGGGGTTATCTTGAGTTTTTTGAATTTTGGTGGTGCTTTGGTGTTCTTGGCTCTAGCGGCGTCTAGAGATTTGGAGAGATAGATCCTCCTTTCGAACTGAGGATCAATTGCATCTTGCTATTTATTTCATCTATTATTTAATCAAGAATATTTTTCATGTTTTTCCTCCATTAAATCCTCAAATCCAACTTGGCGAGTTTGTTGAAATTCTGATTTAAATAGTAGATTTCTGGTTCTACAACTATTTTCCTATCACATCATCAAGCTTTTATCCTACTATGTGGTGTCAGCTACATGAATCATTTTTCTCTATCGTGTCATCTAAAGAGTCAAATTCTCATTTAAATCTAATAAAGAAATGTCATTTATAATACTTTCTAACCAAGCTTTTAGGTTTACCTCTACCCCTCTTAACCTAAGTCAGATCTAATGCATTTGCTCTCCTAATCAAGTCATCGAAAGGCCGACATTTTATTTAACCAACCCATCCAAGATTCTAATTTTATCTGCTGTTGGAGCTACTCCAACTTTTTCCCATGTATAATCATTTCGCATTCTGCCTCTAAGAGTAAAGTCATACATCCACCTGAGCATCCTTATCTATCAAACACTTAACTTAATTTTATGCTTCTCTTTTAATGGCCAACATTCCACACCATAAAGCATTGCAGATCTCACCACCATCATCTTATAGAATTTTCCTTTAAATTTGAGCGATATTTTTCTATCACACAACATGACTGATGCATTCCTTCACTTCAACCAACAAACTTAAATTCTACTAATAATATCCCCATCTATTTTAACATCACCTTGAACAATAGACCCGATGTATCAAAAACATGCACTCTTTTTAATGACTTGATCGCCCCAAGTCACATTCTCCCCCCCCCCCCCCCCCCCCCGAAATCTATTACTACTAACCTTCTACTCCATATATTCAATGTTTTAGATCTAGTCAAACGAAAACCTTTAGACTCTAAGGTTGACATCTATAATTTAAGTTTTCCTTCTCCCTCTCTAGTCTTATCAACAAGAAGAATATCATCAGCAAAAAGCATGCACTAGGATACATCATCTTGCAAATGTCTAGTAAGAACATCCATAGTAAAGCAAAAAGATATGGGCTTAGAGTTGATCATTAATGTAATCCAAATGAAATAGGAAAATACTTAGTCAAACTACTTTGTGTTTGAACACAAGTAACAGCTCCAGTATACATATCCTTAATGACTTGAATATAAGTATTATTAACTTCTTTCCTTTCTAAAACTCTCCATACGTCGAACAGTCTTGACATATGATAAAATGACATAATTATAAAAAAAATAGAATACGAAAAATTATTGTTGCGGGCTAGAATATTCGCGGCGGTAGAGAAATATTTAGTTTAACGTCTTAGCATTGTACGAAGATCCAGCACACAAGCAGATAAGTGAGAGGGTGTAGCATTCATAAGAGACACCAAAGTTTTTACGAGGAAAACCCCTGAAAAGGGGGAAAAACCACGGGGCCTGGCCCAGTTTGAATGAATCCACTAGTATTTGTAGTTGTTACAAATGAGGCTCTTTCGTGGGAGAAGGCCTTGGATTGATGTAACAAATGTACATCATGCAGATTGCATTACATAGTAGGAATTACATATACATGTTTGTTTGGTCGGAAGGACCGTAGTCGGCAGGAGACCGAGGTCAGAAAGACCGTTGTAGTAGAGCGGTACTTTGGTAGAACTCTGGACGTCAGGTAGTGGCCCAGCAAAAGTCCAGACCTCAGGTGGTGTTCCGACAAAACAACGGCGTAAGGTGGTAGTCTAGCAGAAGAGAGAGCCTTTGGCGAAGATGAGGGCCTCTGGCAAAGGTGAGGGCCTCTGGCGAAGGTGAGGGCCTCAAATGTTGGTGAGGGCCTTTGACGAATGTGAGGGATTCTGGAGAAGGTGAGGGCCTCAGATGAAGACGTCAGGCCTGAAAGCCGGGCCTTGAGCAGAATGTTGGGCATGAATGTCAGGCCTTTAGTAGCACGTCGGGCCTGAACGTCGGGCCTTGAGATGGTGGTGCGGCGAAACTCCGACGGTGGTCCGGCGAGGCTCCTGCGGTGGTCCGGCGAGGCTCCTGCGGTGGTCCGGCGAGGTTCCGGCGGTGGTCGAGGAGGAGCTTCTTCCTTCTCTTCCTCCTTCTCTTCTTGCTTCGGCCTCCTTCTAATGAGAAATAAGGACTTTATTTATAGATTTTCTGGAGTGGCATGGCCCGTAAATAGGCGTGAGATCAGGGGCGAATAGGGAGTGGTCAAATGGACGGCCGATACTGAATCCTACGATCGTGCACCGTTCGTTGGACATTTGAAGGCCTTAGTGATGTCGGAATTCTGTGATCTTGGGCTCGTTGGACTCGTCTCGTCGAGCCGTTCGATTCGAGTATAAGCTCGTTAAAATCGGAGACCGTTTGGTAACTCAAATTGCGGTTTGAACCTTCCAACAGCGCTTCGGGTCCATGATTCGGACCCATTTGGGCTCGGATAGGGTCGAATTTGGTGTCGTTGAGTTCGTATTTCCGAGACGCTCAGTTCGACTATAAGCTTTCTGAAATCGGAGTTCGGGTGCTCTCGGAATTAATTTTTGAAGTTTTCAACTAGCTTTTGCCTCGAGATTCGTGCCCGATCAAGCTAATTTTGTGATGACGTATCAATTATGAACACAATGATAACTTTTTTTTTAATTATAAATAAAAAATATGTATTTTCCACTAAAGATATCACACAATAAAATATAATGCCATGTAATTTACATAAGAAGATTAAAAATAATAAAAGGAAAACAAACACGGTAAATAACAAGAGAAATGATATGGTATTAGCACTAATTATTAAAATCATAAAATTTTTTGATAACATAAACTTAACAATATAGCAACTTCTAGTTTGGCAAGAAAATAATACAAACAACAAGAAAACTATACCAAAAATAGAAAATATGGTTGAAGAAGTAAAGCTAAACGCATAGAGCCATCAACATGAGCCATAATACCCATAAAGCATTGCAGTCTCTTTGAGGTAGCGTCCTACACTTTTATACAGTAATTTATAAAATATTCCTTGTAGGCTATTTTATTCCCTTGATTTGATCTTGGTTATTTTTATTGCTTGGACACTAACTACTGCCAACACTGAAAAATAGTTTAATGAGGAATATATGGCATTGTTCTCTAAAGGTCCACCGTGAAATGAGTTAATACATTAAACAACAGAATGTTGAAGTTCACTAAATATGGTGCCAATGGATCAGACCTGAAGTGGAAGAAAGGACAAGTTACTCATGGTCATTTTTATTGCTATGATCATCCAAAAATGTCAACTTTTAATTTCAAAAGGAAGAAACTAAATGACATTCATGGTAGATAAGATGATGAAGTAAAGGAAAATACAAAGTCATTAACACTTTACAACATCCAACATATACAATACCTGCCATGACTCTTCGCCCTTAAAAATATATAAAACATGTGTTTTCTTTACATCTGGCAAGACTGTTTTGTTCTCTTCTCCTTGACAACGAAAATAAACAGTTGGTTTTGAATGGAGCCATTCATGAGCATTGAAAATTTCAATTGAACCAAGTGTAACAACATTCACTGAATTACTTCCTGCAGATGTAATAAACCATTAAAAGTATTTTAGAAAAAGAAAGCAGTTTATAATCTGAACATCTGAATACTAAAAGAGATGATGGAAGGAGGCGCTACTTCAATTCATATTCATAAAGAAATGATAATACATCACTACTCATAGCTACCTGAATGTTTTCATGCAACCGACATATAGCATAAGCAAAAATCCGAATAAATGACACAAACCAACAAAATATAAAATTGCATATTGATTTACAAAATTAAATCAAAACCATCCTACAAGAACTTTATTGTTGGCATGTATAAAAAAGAACAAAGTTTACATCATCTACACTCTACAGCGGCAACATTAGTTAATCAGGAGGTTGTTTACACCAAGTGTACTGAAGAAATTAAATAATAGATAGCAAAAATTATACGACTGATGTGCTTCTTTTATACTTCAACGAATTTCATATGTCCTATGCAACAAAATGTTTTAAAAATCTATAATTGAAGGAATAAAAAACAGATGCATCAACCAAACCATTCAAATAAGAAACCAATCTAAACCATCCTACAAGAATCATTTCTGCTAGTTAAAAAAACAAGTAAACAACCATCCATCTTCTGTTATGACATAAACGAACACCCAGAGAACCGAAGAATTAAGCATTAAACGAAACATTAAATCATGGCAATTTCTCAATCAGCCATCAGAAAGGAAAGATCCGTTAATTAGCTTAAAGATCATCGAAACAACATGTCATATTCATGAATTAAAAAAATGGTTTTTGCCTATCGCTCACCCGTGATTGAACAAAAAACAAAGAGAGGGAAGAGCGCAGAAATCAAGATCCCCGAAGGCAGCATATATTCTGTTCTCCTATCACGCGCGCGCCACAGAGAAAGAGAGAGAGAGAGAGAGAACAGGAATAGGTAAGACAACTTCAGCGGGATAGAATTGCTGAAGAGGAGAGATCAAATAGAGAATATAAAGGAGAGGCGGATCGAGGAAGACGGAGAACACGGAAAGCTTCGATTACTTTTTCTTATAATTTCTCCTCGCCAGGTTTTTGACCTGGGAGCTAATTGAAGAAAATAGGCTTGGGGAGGAGAGAGAATAGAATAGAATCCTTCTTTGAAGTTTTAAAGGAAAAATAAAATGAACTATTTTTTAGCTGATTTGCCACCTAAATAATAATTTTATTTCATATTTATCATTCTTATAAAAATTAGGCTAAATTATTTCATATTTATTATTTTATAAAATTAACTCACTTCATCTTAATACATTAGTTGAGAGTTTTGACTATCAATTAAGATGCCCTAAATCGAGATTAATTATTATATGCGAGCCGGAGACCAATTATAATGTGTCACGTCACCCCTTCGTTGGGTACCGCGGCTCGGTATCGCTAACGTGACTGCACTTGATTCATCTCCAGACGTAGAGCTGCAACCGGCATCCGAACAGAATAATTTCTCCTAAATTCAAGTCTTGCGTATGTGATGTGTGTGAATTTGTCTTAATTATCTAAATGTTTAAATAAAAAAATATAAGACGGGATCGAATTCAACTTAGATATATTGCTAAATAATTGAAGCAAGTTAGATAAATTGGAGACCTTTAATAGAATTTTGCGATTAATGTTAAAAATGTGAAGTCAAATTCAAAAAATAAATAGATGATAATTTCAACATGATCATTAAAAAAAATTAGGGTTCCAATAGATGCTCCAATTTTGAGTTTAAAGTGTGGGTTAATATTTTTAAATAGTGAATAAAATGGCAAAATTATTACTTTTTTTATTTTTTTATTTATTCAGTATTTTCAATTTGTCTAAAATGATCTTTTACACTTGTAGTAGTTTGGTTCAATACCATAATTTACACAATGGCCTAAATAATAGTAAAAAAATTAATTTTTATTTATTTAATTGATATAATATTACTAAAAAATCAATGATAATTTCCTGTAAATTTAGTCTGCATGCGAAAGGAAAAAAAATTGGGTGATGACAATAAATATGGGCATTGTTATTTTAAAACTCTTGAATTTAATTTAAAATGTGTACTAAAATAATAGATTTATTATTTATATATTTTATTCACGTCAAAATAAATTCAGGGGCTATTTGTTTAAAAAGAATGCAATGTAAAAAAAAAAAATACTTTTAAGTTGTTTAAATGAGTGTAAAAAGAGTGCATAACTTTATTTTTTTTGTTTGATTTGAAATAAAATGAATATAATGTTAAATATAAAAAAATTGTGGCTAGCAGTGGCGAGTGGCGCCTGGCAGTAGAGGGAGGCAGCCGATAGAGGGCAGAGACCCTTCGGTAGGGGAGGCAGCATTGGTTGACAGCGACGATGGCCAACAAATGGCAACGACAGTGCAGTAGCGATGTATTTAGAAATCGCCCAAATATGAAGAATTTTAAATACACCCAAATACACTAACTAGCATATTTAGAATACACTCATTTTACACTCTGCATTCTTTATACTTTAAATCAAACATTAATATTTTCAAAACTTCTATATTTAAAATACTTAACATCCTAAATGTGACAAATCAAAAAGCCCCTTAAGAGATTTAGAATCTACCATGACCAAAACTTTGGCAAAAAAATCTCTATCTAATTTTTCTCTAATTTAAAATATGAAAAAAAAAAAAACTTCAAAATATATTGATGAAATCGGTGATATATCTGAATTCTAATCTATAAATAAGAAAAAATCATAAATTTTTTCACACATTACAGAATTTTAAAGCCATCCTACCACATTCTACATAGAATATCCTTATGTAATTTTCTTAAGTAGATTTTTGGTGATATAATCCATTCCAAACTATATCAACAAGAGAAATTTCATAGAGAAACAAATGAAAAATCATAGTCCATACAAGCAACGTCTTAAGTACAAGAATAAGAAAGCTATCTCAAATAAAATCAGAGTCATAAATTAGGCTTCGTTTGTAATTGCTTCTTAAAACTTAATTTTTGTATTAAAAAGTCACTTTAAGAAGCAGAAAGAAAGCTGACACAAACAAAACCTTAATCTATAAGCTAAAGTTAGGTTTTGTTTGGGACGGCTTTCTTATTGTTTTTTAAAGCAGCCTTCTAGTATAAAAATTTTAATTTTTAAACTAAAAAACTGTTTTAAGAAGTAATAAAAAAACCGTTCCAAACGAAGCCTTAACCTAATCTTCATTGAATACCTTATACTCTAACTGATAAGCTTTGGTAAAGAAGGAAGGCCAGCACAGATAAGTAGACATAACGCTGCTAACAGTAGAGGCCCCAATTACCATATTCATGACGACAATCTGGAGCTGAATAGCTTTAAGGGGAGAAGCTCCACCCATGATGAGTCCGGTCATAGCACCTGGAAGAGAGATAAGGCCTACTGTTTTGGCATTATCCAAAACAGGGGATAATGCAATGATGAGAGATCTCTTCACCTGATGAAAAATGGCCTGGCGTGGTGTTGCACCAAGAGCAAGCGCTGTCTCCACCTGTTAAAATAGAGCAAACGTTTAGTAATCTTGAGTTGAAGTAATGAAGCATTTTGTTTTCTGAATTTTATCTGATTAAGATTTCGTTTGGTACGATTATACTGTTTTTTTAAATAATTTTTTAGTACAAATATTTTTTTATTAAAAAGTTGATTTAGAAAGCAATAAGAAAATTATCCCCAACAAAGCATAAGACTTTGTTCGGGATAATTTTCTTATTATTTTGTGAAGTTGTTATAAAGAAAATAATTTTTTAAGGGTATTATTGAAGAATGCAACTTTATAATACAAATTTTTTTTAAAAGTAGCAAAAAAAAAAGACCAAATAGAAATTATAATTATGGTATGAAAAGTAAGGCAATAAAAAAATAATCTCAAACCTAAATCATTTTTTAATCCTAATAGTTAATTTCATGATACATGGTGTATGCTTTTTGCTGACGATATTCTTCTTATTGATAACACTAGAGAGGGAGTCGAAGGTAAACTTGAATTATAGAGGTCAACCTTAGAATCTAAAGACATTCGTTTGAGTATATCAAAAACTGAATATATGGAATATAATTTTAGTAATAATAGATCTAGAGGAGGGATTAGATCAATTTTTATTAAAATTTATAAATATAATTCTATGTATTAATTAGGTTTTATGTTTAAATCATTAGCATCAAATAAATAATTAGTTGAACACAATAAAGCTCGACTGTGGCTTTGAACTGTATTAAAAAAAAAAACAAATAAACAAAGTTGAACAAGATTTTACAATTTAGGCCATGTTCAAGTTTGACTCTAACTCCATATGAAAATAACTAAAGAAGTTTCAATAAGACAATACTTGGCGCGATTCAGTTTATTTACAATCCTAATGACAACTACAATTTTCACAATCAAACTCTAATAACATCTTCAAAATTAACAGCATAATATAATCATCAATTGGATATATGAAGTTGTACAAAATCACATAATTTTTAATAAATCGATCCTTTTTTATTTTATATTCTTTTTCGCTCTCATTGATTAAATTATGTTTCACTTATTCCCAAGACTTGCAGTAAAAATAAGAATCAGGTCTGGGATGTAGCAGTGAGAGTGTAAGACAAATGCCTATCTTGGCAAAAGGGTCTCATCTTGAAAACATTGGATTGTTAACTAAACAGAAAAGGAAAACAGCATAAATATAAGTCATCAAATTTAGAAAGCTAGAAACATGGACTGACCACTAGCTGGTAAAGTTTACTACGTTTGTATAACTACAAAAAATCAGATCAAAGGTAATTGAGTCTGAAGAAAAATACGAAGATATGAAAGGACTATCTAAAAATTTTATAGCTTCCCGTTTCTAATATAGTGAAGAGTCTTAGATATGAGAATAAATCAAAACTAACTATACAATATAAATAAAATAGGAGAATACCCCTAAAGGCACCAGCAGCTATGGGGCACATGGGTTGCGACCGAGGGCTTAAGCGAGACAATCTAAGGGTTCAAAATCATTAATCTATATGCCCAAGAATTCCTACACGCGGGTCTCATCATAAGAGGACGGGGGTAGTAGGTCCCATAGTTTTCAACACTCTCCCTTAAGCTAGATGGTATAAGTCTACCATTCTAAATTTTCTTATAATATTTTTGAAAGGGGAGTTATAAAGTGCTTTGGTGAATATGCTAGCAAATTAAATTCCTATTGGAAGATATGAAATGCAAATTAATCTAATCTCTAATTTCTCTTTTATGAAATGAATAGCGTTATACCTACACCTGTTGGAACAATCATGCTATGCTAGCTTGTGAACAATGCTCATGGTAGATTTATTGTCATAGTACATCTTAAGCTCTTCTCTTCTAATTTTTAAAACTGCTAAAATTATTTTTTATCCATTCAAGCTCATGATACCTTAGGCAATTGTTTTGAATTCATATAGAACACTGGATCTTGAAGTAATAAGTTGCTTCTTGCTTCTACATGTTATACGATTTCCTCTCAAAATTATAATTCATGGGCCTTAAGTGAGGCAATCAAAGAGTTAAAAACCATTAATTCGTGAGCCCAAGGATCCCTACTATGATTGGTAGGTATGCGGGTTCCACAATAAGAGGTATAAGCGAGTGCAATAGGTCCCATGGTCGTCAATAGAGTACCTTCAATCTAAGTAGTTTATTAGAATATGTGAAAATAAATATGTTTTGAGATATAAATTATCAAAGAGATGATACAATGTGTAAAAACAAAATGTGTTTTTTTTATTTTAATGATGTCAATTAGGGATGCGAGTGATCCGAATTCGAGAGCCAATCCAGTTTCAACTTAAATATATAAAAGCGGGCTCAAAATCAACCAATGGATCAAGATGACTCAAGTTCGAGTCAGTTTGGCTAGAACCAGCCTAATTTTTGAGCTAGCTCGAAATAATTTATTTATCTCATTTTAAATTTCCTAAAAAATATATTTAATATGAATTTAGGTATATGCAGAACTTGGTTTGATCTCAAATCGGCTAGGTTCAACTCAAAAGTGGCATGAAGATCATATCCAGAAATTTGATGCTGGCTCACCTCATTTCATTTGGATCAATACAAGCAAAATTTGAGCAAAAAATCAATTCAGTTTTCAAACTGAATCGAATGGCAATCAAAGGTCTTGTACGAAAGAGATTTATGCAGCAAGCTATAATCATTTTCTTAAATAATAAACAGAGCAGGACAAACCAGGTTCTTTTGAATTTTGAGATCTTCTCGAAGCTTCTTCATGGTAACTCCAGTAACAGTCATCGCATTACCAACCATCATGCCTGAAACTGGGATTATGTAACGTGGCGTGAAGGGAAAAACATTCAGCACAACAAGCAAGAGCATAGTTAATGATGTTCCAGCCAAAATGGATACCCCTGCTATGTACTTTCCACGAGGAACATGCTTAGCACGTTGGCCTGCTGTATACCCAGCAACTAAAACCTGCAAAATGGACAGTAGATGTATCAAAAGATGTGGAACAGTTGGGTTAATCTGTGGACAAGGTAAAGGAATAATTAAGGTGATGTGTCAATGCACTCGACTTAAACGAGAAGTACAATTTCAACCGCAATTGCAACAACATGCAAGAGACAAATTGATCACAATTAGGCTTCGTTTGGTTTTTCCTCTCCTTTTGTAAAAGGTAGTTTTAGAAACATTGGTTAAGAGAATAAAGTTTTCTAACGGAGAAGCAAATATCAAAAAACTTCTCAAAATAGTAGAAAAATGAAGTTTCCCTAAAAAGCATTTCTATAAAAGCTCCCATCCAAACAGCGACACAAAAATAATTTCGCCGTTTCTAAATTAAAAAGATTAAAAAATGCCGAAACAAATGAGGCCTTAATTTAGCACGCTCAGACCACCTGTTTAATTGGGGCTTATGATAAGTCATTGCACTTAACTAATTAACTTTTGTCCTTCAAAGAGAACACATTATACAAACTTAACCATGGTTCAACCTTACCACTAAGGTAGCCGTGAGAGTGGGATGCAAAGTGAGAGCCAATATTTGCAGGTTATTTCAATAAAAATGTTATGAGAATTTTACTTTATTTCAATTGGCTAATTTTTCTTGTTAAAAATGAGGGCGTCATTTCTATCTTGTATCTGAGGAAATAGAGTTATAATTATCTGCAATCAAAACCATAAGAAAATCAATGAAAATTACATAAAGACACAAACATCATTTGGATAAGGCATTATAAATTATATACATTTTTGCATGCTGACCACTTGATCATCTATGATTTTATTCTTTTTTTTTTTTAATCTATGATTTTATTCTTCTTCACTCTCCACGTTTAAATTAGGTTTTGTCCATTTCCCAACAACTTAATTGTCCTAGTTACTTTATCATACAATCCTCAATTCTATTGTTTATTCATCTGTGGCCTAATAAAAATGTTTAGCAACCAGTTAAAAAAATAGGTTTAAAAACTTATATTTAGGGTTTAAAAGTTTCTCTCTTTACTTTTACGAGGCAAGATAAAGCTACTTATTCAACTTCTTCAAATTATGTGAGAGGGAATTTTATCACTCGTCAAAATCATAAAGTTTCATATTAGCCTTAGCCTGATAGTTTACAATAGAGGATGTACAAACTTAGCTGACCTAAATACTCTTATCATGGAATGAAGCTATACTCAAAACAAAATATAGTGAAACAAGTTAAAATGTTTTGGAAATTATAAATTTTGTAACTACCACTCATATGTTATATGCAACTACCACCCATATGCTAAATTAGTTTCAACCATTCGACGAAGAACTTCATAACTCATGCTCAAGTGAACTTAATGCAATGAGGTTTATATAACGCAACAGTCTTTTTAAGCTCTTGCAATGTTCGACCACATCAATCAATCTTGATGAAGCATATGATTAGAACTAATTTCAGAATATCAGCATAAACCCAATCATCTAATTTAGATCGTTGTTGGCACCAATAAAAATCTTTGGTATAGATTTGACCATTCGATTTAGATATCGATCAGCACTAATCTCAAGGACTAGGAACTTCATCGTCATTAGAAGCGCAAGGATCCAACAAGAAGATCAAAGGTAACAGGCAAAGTTTGCACCTTTCAATTGACCCTCGATCAAAGAGAATTTTAGTTTGGCATAAATCTCAAAAGAGAACTCATTAATCCACCATATAATTTTCCAATAAACCAAAGCACCGTCATTCAAGCACTTATAAATACCCCCAAAGAGGGCAAGGGCAAGGTAAAGGGCTCTCCACTCTCTAATTATTTCATCCCAAAGGATAAACTATGTTGAATCGATTTTAACTGATTCGCTTCCTAATTCAATCACTTATTTGACTACTAGAGGTTCTTTCAGGTAAAAAAATCCGAGAGTTGGCCTGCTAACCTTTTGCTTCAGGTGATTGTGTGCAAAACAAAGTGTTGAACTCAACACGATCCTCCAATCCAAAACCTAGGGGCATTGAAGATCTTCTGGCACACAACAAGGGTATTCATGTTCTTACCCGCTAAGCTGGATTGTACTTTTTTTTTCAAGATTGCTTGGGAGCTATAGTGGTTACGCAGGATTTTCATACTGCATCAGATTCTCTTTAGTTCAACCATATCCACCTCTTCAAGCCAAATCACTAAATTGAGATAGCAACCTACTGCACTCAGGCTCACAAGGCTCAGATAAGGTGACTCTAAATCCAAATGGGCCTAATAAACTCCCTAGTCCCCATGATCTAGTCGGAAACATTACATTTCCAGTCCTAAATCCTCATCAAAGTCGAAATAAGTAAACAACCAATCATCTAAAACAGAAATCTAGAGAAGCCTGACCATGAACAAGTAGGCAAGCACGATCCATCCAGCATTCTTCTGCGTAAAGATAAACTCAAGGACGAATCCAATAACGGAAAGCTGAAGGAAAGTCCGGGCGATAGAATACACCATCTCCCACTCCAGTCCCAGCCTTTGCACAAAGGAAAGCGCCACCGCCATCGCCACCACCGCCGTCGCCGCAGCCGGCTTCAGCATGCCACGCAGAAACTCCGACCAGAAGGACGAGTCGTATACCTCCATGTCGCCGTCGTCCTCCTCCCGCGAATCCAAATCGGGAAGCACTCGAAGAAGATGTCGAGACGTACATTCTCCGGCCGATGGCGAAGGGTGTTTATGGAAGCTAGTGAGGAGGCGAGCTTATCCAGGGGAGGCTACGAAGGCCAAGCGGTTATTGGAATATTCGGTTCAATATTTTTCAAATAATAACATTTATTATCAAAATAATATATTTAAATTATTATTATAAAATATTATTTAAAAATCAATTATATTTTAAACCTTAGCTATCATTTATATAATATATTTATGATTTTTTTTTAAATAAAAGTATATCAAAGAACCACTAAATTTTGTTAGAGGGTTTATACACATGACCATCCTTTTATTTATTTTTTAATTTTAAAATTCATTTCTATCACTTTAATTTATAAAATTTGTTATTTACCCTTTTTTTCTTATATATAAATGATAGCCCATCTCTAGCAAAATAATTATTCAAAATAATCCAATTTATTAATCTTGTAAAAATTAATCTTTTGATGAAAAATAATAATATTTATTTTTCCATATATAAATAAAAGGGTATTTAGAATGCAATATTTTCAAACAACTCTATTGAAAACATTAGCCATTACATTTAAATCCAATTTTTACTAATTTTAAGCTTGTTTTAAAAAATGGAGATAGAAAACACAACAAAAATAAATTTGAAGTAAAACTATAGGAGAATGCAATGAATTTTAACTTTTTTTTGTAATTATAAGAAAGTATTTAGCTACAAGTGCAATAAATATATCATTTTTAATTGATCTAGATTTTCTTTGGAAAAGTTTTTTATTACTTTATTGTTTACATCATAAACATAATTCTGTTTTATCCTTATTTTTTCATTATTTTAAATAAATTTTTATACTGAAAATTTACTTTCTCCAGCAACTTGCCAAAAGAAATCTAAATCAACTGAATTATGATAAGTATGTGAATACTTTTTGACCTGCTAAATTATATATCTGCTAACCTGTAGAGCCTTCACAATAATTTCATAATAACACAATAATTTTTAAAAAAAAAAATCTATAATACTAGCAAAAAATTTTATTTTGGTTCACAGTAATTTCATAATAATTTTTGCATTCAGTTTTTTACTCGAACCCTAAGGTTTCGTTTTGGACGACTTTCTTACTGCTTCTTAAAGAACCTTTCTAGTACAAAATTTTTAATTTTTTTAAATAAAAAACTATTTTAAAAAGCAACAACAAAGCCGTACCAAACGAATCCTAAGTTAATTTACCTTTAAAAAATCATGTGACAGACAAGTAAAAAATTCAATGACTATTTGTCATCTTTCTTTGGCTTTCTGTAACTTTCTTCAATGTGTTTTGCTTCTGAAGACCATTCCTTGAAAAGCTTCTTTATGTTTGGGACATTATAGTTCTGAGCAACAAAGATTCCACAGCCAATTCCCATTAAAAATGAGAAGCTATTCGTGAATATCCCCATCTCAATTTGCACGCCTTGGAAGAAAGAAATCTTTTGCTGCCAATTCAAAGAAGAATATGATTGTTGAGACAGATGATGAGCAATAGGCTGATTCAAGACAAGCTATTACTGCATTAAGGCTTCATTTGTGACGGCTTTCTTCCTGCTTCTTAAAACGGATTTTTTGTACTAGAAAGCCGCTTTAAGAAGCAGAAAAAAAGCTGTCCCAAACGAAGCCTAAATCACTGTAAGTTGGACTACAAAGCAGGCTGATTAAAGACATTCTTCTATCAAATTTTCATTTATTAGAAAATCCATTTGAATCTGCAACAGAGCTAATTTCCAAGAAAAAAAAGTATCATACAGAAAGCTATCAACGGCAGAATAAATCAGAACATAATTTTTTGCACAAAATTATTGGAATGGTAACTATGAAATTATACTTATGATGCTCTCCTCTTCATAAAGAATAATCTAAGCAACTGAAAATATAAAAAAATTTTCAAAACTACTTTAATGAAATAGCCCTCAAATTCTCAAAATCATCTGCGACAAAGGCTTCGTTTGAGATAACTTTCTTACTGTTTTTTAATTCTTTAAAATACAGTAAGAAAGCCGTCCCAAATGAAGCCTAAATCTGAGCATCTTGTTTTTTTGTAGGACAAGAAAAATTAGGCAACACAACTTAATCAGCTAGAATTGTTGATACATTTAAGTTGAAACTAATCAAATGTAAGTTTAACCCAACATAATAACCATCTCGATCAACTCAGTCAACCATTTTAGTCAATAAGAGAAAATAAATAAAATCAAGCAATAACAATAACATCAAGCCTTTATCCCACTACATGGGAAAAACAAAATCAAACAAAAAAGAAATTAATAATTTACACTGGCATTCACATAACACAATTATAATAATCTTTAGTTTCTAGAAATAGTTTGTAACCTTTCAAAATTAAATTTCAACGAGATTAATTAAGTTGGTTAAGATCACAACACAATCAATTGATTCACAAGGGATTTGTTGATCAATTTTATGATGGGATGAACCCATCACATAATTTATCGTGATACTCCAACAATGACAAATCTACTCTCCACCTCTAGCTTTGCTCTACCATAGCCATCCTCTCACTCATTGCCCTAGAGCTCATCCGCACATTTGTTGTTAAGTGTTGCAGAGATGAGGATGCTTAGGTGGATGAGTGGCTTTACCCTTAGATATATGATATGAAATGAGCATATACGTGAAAAGGTTGGAATAGCGCCAGTGGAAGATAAGATTAGAGAGAGTCGCCTTAGATGATTTGGTCCCATAAAACGGTGGCCTTCTGATGACCCGGTTAAGAAAGTAGAGGTATTAGATTTGACTTATGTTAAAAAAAGTAGAGGTAGACCTAAAAAGACTTGGTTAGAAAATATTAGAAATAATCTTTCTTTATTAGATTTAAATGAAAATTTGACTTCTAATATGACACAATGGAGAAAAAGGATTCATGTAGCCGACTACACGTAGTGGCACAAAGGCTTGATGTTGTACTTTGTTACTAATAACAGTAACAACACTGCCTTAACCACTCTTGCTCCTCTTCGACCTCTCTTTTTATAAAAAAATTATTTCTTATTTTTATTGGATTCCTACTGCATGTTAGGAATTGAATTATGGAGAAATTTTAAAGTTCAAATTAACTGAAACTAGTTGTTCTTTAGTTAATTCCTATAGATTTTGCATAGCTTCTTATTTAAGGTCATTTAAAAAGTATAAATTAGATTTCCGTTACATTTTTGAACAATGCACATATTAAATGCAATTTCGAGATCCCTCTCTTGAAAGCGTACTTGCTGGATGTGAGTTTTTTTAATATTTTATAGGTGTTAAGGGGAAGACTCATACAAATGTGAGGTATAATTCTTTCTTTTCGAGTAATTTCTAATATTATTCTTGTTTTTTTAATTGATTAATTGTTGTTTTACGTGATCGTTGAAATTTAATTAAGTGTAATATATGCAATATTTTTATTCTTTAAAGTGTGAACTTAATTAATTGTTAATTTTATCATTCACCAATATTTTCTGATAAAATTCCAAATTTTGGGCGATCATTAAATTGTCTCTACTAATGTACAAAGTTATTACTTCCCACAAATTGCAAGTGACATACTTTTGCCAAAATTATGAGTTAATACCCTAGAGTAATATATTAGGAGACATAAAACTCATCATTAATACCACCATGATAGATAAAAAGTCTAAACAAAATGAGGAATGTATTAATACCACCATTAGGAGACGTAAAACTCACCATTAAAGAAATAATCACGATAGATGTTACGAGAACTTCACCAATGAAAATTATGATAACCATTAACGACAACCCTATAATATAATGAGGTCATAACAAGGAAAATTGAGGTTGATAATAATAATGTCGCTTACAAGGAGAATATATCCTAAAGCTTTATCTAATTAGGTAAAGGCTATGTATAATTTCTTTGATTGATAAACTATAAAAAGAATTATGCATTTAAATTTGAGAAACTAAAACTTTTTGGTCAAGCAAAGAGGTATTAGATAGGCATAGAACAATAATGAGAACGCTTAAGCCATAACCTATCATGACATGGTTTAAAAAGAAATTGTTACTAAAAGAAGAAACTTACTCGTATATAACCAAGATTGACTGCCCGATGAGAACCCGCCCAGTTGCTATGGAAGATTTACCGCACGGGTCTTGGCTATATTTGATCTTTGTACCCTTCACGAGACACAAGTAAAAATATTTCAGGTGATGAGGATGATCCCAATAGGTTTAGAGAATAAACAAGAAATTATGACTGTAAATTATTTATGAACAAATTTGAAGAAGTGTTGTTAAATTCTGAAAGTACAAAGGATCCAAAAACAATGCTTTGTAGATTTAGAATTGGCTTAAGACCTAAACTCAACAGATAGATGACTAGCCCTAGTATCAACTCATTTGAAGAGGCCTTTCAAATAGCTTTGGGTATTGAAATATAAAAATCTTATTCACCCAAAAGAACCTCTTCAAGAACAGGATATTCCTAGAACTTTCACAATTTTAAAGGGTGTGCTAGTCCTACCCAGACTTATAATAGCACATTGCCGCAAATGTGAAAAGTTCAAACCTACTTGAAAAGGTTACTTCATTATAGAATAAGCATAAGAAGGTGAATCTTATCAATTCATTATCAATGAAAACACCATTCAATGCCTACCATCAATAGGTGTTAACTTAAGAAGTACTATGCATAAAGATGCCCCCTTCAAGTTTTGGTTTTTCTTTTCATTCAAAATAAATGTTATCATTATATCATATTGTTCTTTGGTGGACAATGCACTTAAAAAATTATTTACATTGAAGTTAATAATAATATTCCTTGTGGATTGTTTCTTTAATGTAATGATTGTGGTGTACTTTTTCCTGGTGTTACAAACTCCTTTGTGTGAATAAGGAAATATTTTTGCTTGGCATATACACTTAGTTCCCAATTTAGTTCAATTTTGAGCTAAGTTTGAGTCAACAAAACCTAAGTGTAGATCATATATACAATCAATCCCATGTTTAACATGATTACGAGTTGAATCTAGTTCAATTAAACTCAAATGTAGATTCAAATTTCTTCCCCAACTTCTCACCTCACAAACAGAGCCTAGAATAACAAAACTTAAACACAAAATATATATCCTCCCTGATTTTGTCGCTTGAATGGGCCCAAGTTACCAAAGTCAACTTTTAATCGAAATATCTTCCCCAATTAAGCTCCTTACAAGCTGAGTCGAAATTAATAAAACCTAAACACAAGTCTATATGAATCCTCTCTAGTTTGTTCATTTGATTGGGTTGGATCGCCTATATGAATCCTCTCTAGTTTAGTCATTTGATTGGATTGGATCATCAAAACTCAAAGTTTTGTAAAAGTGAAGTGACGCAAATTATAGTGTTCTGGTTTAATCTTTCGATTAGATTTAAGATATCAAAACCCAAACATAAATCTCTGCAAACCAATTTTTTAACAACTCAAGTCAACTCATTTAACTAAACAGTCTGAGAACTGAGCCTAAGCATAATGCTCACTAAGTCCAATGACTAAGTTTGAAGGTTAACTCTTAGTTCAACAAGCTTTAGGGATGAGTTTGCAAGAATTTTGAACTCACACACCTATTGGTCCAGTTATCGAGTTGATTCAACACACCCTTACATTTAAGCTACCACCACTTCAAATTTCAACAAGCCCAAAAATTTAAAAATGAAGACCAAAATTCTTTCAAGGTTAACATGTCAAGGATAAGCCCAAACATAAAGCTCAACAAGTTCAAAGATGAATGTCGAGTGTTTTGAATAGATTCAACACAACTCAGTGGTCGAGTTGGCATCTACTCCTAGTTCATCAATTACGAAGATCAAACCTGAACATTGCCCTCAGTGGTTGAGTTGGCATCTACTCCTAGTTCATCAATTACCAAGATCAAACCTGAACATTGCCCTCTCACCTCTCTCAGTTAAACGTGCCAAAGAAAAAGCCCAAGATTTATCCAGTTCAATAATCCATAAAGCCAAATAGGTTACCTACCAATTCTGAGATTCAAAAGCCAAACCTACACAAAGTTTAACACACAAGATCAAAATTGAATTGGTAATTTCCCCAATTATGAGGTTCAAGGTTGAGCTTAAACATATAGCTCAGCATGTCAGAGCTGGAAGGACAATTCGAGATGGAAGGACAAAAGATAGAATTGGTACCCTTCTTATTCATAAACATGAAAGCCGAGTTGGGGAAATAAAATTTCCTAGCTTCAAAACCTAAGGTTGTGTTTTGTTTGATTTACAAATTTGACCTCATTATTAGTATACGCAATCATATGATGCATTTTAACACAATTAATAACATACAGATTTGACATAAGTCAACTTCATCCTACCTTAGTTGATTTTAGCACATATACTATGCTTATATGCTAACTTAAGGAACTTTCTTGGCTCATTTATAGAGGTATATGTTAATGCCATGTTGATGGAGATCCGAGCTTGATTTTTACCCTCTTGAGATTCCAGAAAAGAAAAAAAATTGAAGTAGGAGTTTTCAAGTCAGCTTCATCCTAATCTCTAAGTCAGCTCACAGACCTACCGGTCAAGTTATTGGGTTGATTCAACGAGCCCCTATGACCAATCCAGCACCCCTTCAAATTTCAACAAGTCTAAAAGACTACAGTTCCACAAGTTCAAAGATCAATCACAAATCTTTTGAAAATATTTAAGACACTCCAATGGTTGAATCAGCTTTCACTCCTAGTTTATTAATTACAAAGATCGAAACAGAACATTTCCCTTGCCTCTCTCAAGTTAAGCATGTCAAAGATCAAGCCCAAGTTTTATACAACTCAATAGTTCATAAAAGCGTAAAGCCGATTTGGTTGCCTACCAGTTTTGATATTTAAAGGCTGAACCTAAACATAAAGTTTAACACAAATGATCGAAGATTGAATTAGTAATCCCCCAATTATGAGGTTCAAAGGTTGATCCTAGACATATAGCTCAACATGCCGAAGAACGGAGTGTTGACCCGTAACAACATAGCAACCTAACCCCACGGTTAGGGCAGAAACCACCTCAGTCCACGACAGACTACCCGCGATCTCGCACAGTGGTCGCACATAGAAACGCTCTCAGAACGACGAAAAAAAAAAACGCAAGCAAGGAAGATCGAGGACTTACCTCTCAATCGTTCTGCTGCGCCTCCAACCTCCGGTCGTGCCCTAGAGTTGCGACCGTCGACTCACCTCAGACGAACGAAGCCCAAGCCGCACACAACTTCCGATCGGCCTCTTTCGCTACTGCCCTAACCGACTGCCGCCAACCTTCACTGCTTAGACCGGCCTCCAAATTATATAATATAAATAATATAATATTATATTTATTTATATAATATTATGTTATATATATATATATATATATATATATATATATATATATATATATATTTAAAAGAAAAAAAGAAAGAGAAATAATTTGCAAGCAGGTGGGAGCAATTTGAAGGAAGTCCTCGGGTTGATTCGGTCCCCCGAAGTCCTTAGCCATCAAGTTAATCCGACCAAGGGAGCGCAGACACTATTTTTCCATTCTCCTCGCCGTTGATTTGCTCCGGCCGAGTCGAGCCAAAGGGCAAGTGCCCCCCCAACCTCCCCGCGAGGGTAGGGGGCACCGAAAGGTTGCCGAATTTTTTAGGGGGATAAAAATATTTTTAGATTTAATTAAAATTAAATTAAATTGCTTAAATCAGCAGGTTGAGCACATTAGAAGACTTGAAGACCTTTTTATAGGATCGATTCGCTCTACCAATTTCCTCACCGTCGATTTAATCCGGCCGAGTCGAGCACTCTCTTAATTCCCGGCATCGAGGAGGGGACGCCGGAAGGCTGCCGAAATTTACTCGAAAACCATGGAGTTAGCCAAAATTTTGTAAAGATTGAAAAATACTTAAATGACCCTCACATAATTGATTAAAAAAAATAAAATTTTATTATTTTTTAATCAATTTAAAAATAAGGAAAAATGATATGAGCTTAAATTGATGAATATAAAGGACTTAAGTTAAATTTTGAACCAAAAAATAGCACTCAACATCTTTGCAGCTAGGGGTGTCAATATATGACACGACCCGAAAACCCGACCCGAACCCGACACGAAATTTTCGGGTTCGAGTCAACCTGAACTCGAAACGGGTCGGGTTCGGGTTAAAGTTTTCAACCCGTTTGAAAAAACGGGTCTGGTCCGGGTTGACCCGGAAACCTGATATTGACACAGACTGACCCGAAAACCCAGTCAGCTCAGCCGTTCGCGGTCCGTATCATCCCTTGTCGCGTTAGCTCTGCCATCCACTTCTCTTCTTTGTCTCATCACATCGCATCAGTCAGGCGTTCCGCGATTGACGACTCCGCGTCATCCCGAATTCCCGCCATCGGTTGTCTCTTGCCCTTCGTCGTCTGCTGTCGACGAGAGTCTAGACTCCAAACAAACTGTCATTCGCATGCCCTCAAAGGCTCAGTCTGTTCAGACTTTAAGATTTCGCATGTCATCGGTCAGTTGCTGACTCGACGTCGCATTTTCCACTGACGCCGTGCCGACTGGGCTCCCATTCAGTCGTTGTCTAGTCCCGTTCCAGGCCTTCCGGCATTCTATCGTCGTTTCCAACGTCCATTGAGTCCTATTTTGTCCGCGGTTATCGACGTCCTAAGCTGTAGCCCTCGAATTCATCCCGTCAAATTCAATTTAGCGGGTCGTGTTGGGTTGACCCAAACCCGAAGAGGGTCAGGTTTGGGTCCAAAAAATTGATCCGTTTATAAAAATGGGTCAAGTTCGGGTTGACTCGAATTGTGTCGGGTCAGTTCCGGGTTCAACCCGAACCTGACCCGTGACCCGAAATTGACACCCCTATTTGCAGCATACTTTTGTGAAACATACTATGCTCGAATTTGAGAGACATAATTTATCAAAACATTATTTTATAAGAGTGATTGGTGGTGCAACAATACTTATGTTTGAAATATAGTAACGCAAAATCATTAGTCCTTGCATTAATACACACTTACGATAGACAATGCTGATACAAAATTTCATTTTTTATGAGTAACCCCATGTAACTCAATAATGTCAAAAAAATGGTTTACAAAAGATAGGATTTTTTATTGGGGTCTAAACCCTCAAATCAAGCATGAATTTCTAATTAATTGGAATCTATAAAATGAGAGGGAGGTAAAGTATTTTCATTTGTCTAAACCATAAACAATTGATAGTGCACCTACTAATGGTTTATAAGGTAAATTATGCTAATGACAAGTGACACAATCTTGTTTCAAAAAAAAAAATCAAGGAAACTAACAACTGATTTTGACTTAAGTTGATTATTCAAGAAAAAAAATTTTGAAAACAATGTTTTTGAGATTACATGAAATCAAAGCATATTGGTTTGATGCATCTTTTAGCCAAATCAAGATCATGCCACTATAGTCTTTGATTGAAAACATTTATCCTGCATCTTTATCTGTCTTAGCAATGTATGATTGAAGATGGTTCTTTAAGAAATTTGAGAAATTCTATTCAAACTAAGAACCTTAGAGCTGTCTTTAGACTCTTTCTATTGGATAAATATCTCCTAACAGATAAACAATAGTTTTAAGAAGATCTATTCAAAGGGTTATGTCAATGCCAGGAGATGTCACCTTTGATTCAAATACACTAGACAACTCATTTGATTGTGTTGATCTAAAAAGTTAAAAGCTATGCCACGGTGATTAAAGGTTTAATGACTACTTGCTAATTCAAGATATCTATAGATATCATGAGGTTATATTTATTTGATTGTGTGTAAATGTATTAAGGTTAGAACTTGACTCTGACCTGCTAAAATATTTCACTCCAAGAAAAATTATGAATTCATTAAAAAAATATTCACATGCCACTAGATCCGAAACATGTGTACAAGTGGACAGAAGGCGTTCGTAGGCCCTTAAATGAAATCCCGTGCTATTTTCTAAACAAAATCACTTGCGTAATTGATCATATTTAAATATTTTAAAATGTCCATTATGTATTAAATATGATCCCTCGAACTAAATAAACACCTTGCATGTGCTCTGACAAACCTATTAAAGTTACAAACACAAATATTCGAGAATGCTGCGCAGGGTTAAATGCTATAACCCGCATGAGCTCCAATTGTTACATTTAAGTCTCAAATCTAACAATTTGAGAATATTGCGCGGGTCTAATATTTAAGTTTCATCCTCCTCCTAGAAAGGACTGGAATTGACACGACTTGAATTACAAAATGCCTCCCAAAATCATACCAAAATACAAGTGACCTTAATGTAACCTTGATGATGGCCGTGTTGACAGAAAATCTCAACCGGATGGGTGATAAATCTCAAATTCAACAAAAGTCCAAATTCTTGAAATTAAATACATCAACTGAAAACTTAAAATTAAAATTCATCCACCTTTCGCAACCATTTGTCGGGGTGATAAATCTGAAATTAACCTCAGCTCACAAAGAGCAAATACATGTCGGGTGTATCACTAAGATTCATCCTCAAATAGTCTCTTGCCAGCAGAGATGTGGCACGTGCCCTCTTATCAGGTGGTTTTGCTGTAAAATGGCACCATTGTATTACGATCACGACCAAAGCCCGTATGTTCCCTAAAGGCATCAAACCCTCGAGAGATGAATCATAGGGTATATCTGATATGCATAGAGCCCTCTGTCAGTCAAGGTGGATTTAGATATATCCCCTTAGATAAACATCAACCCAGGTCTACAAGGTATTATTGGACGAAACAACCCATGGCTACCAACAAGGTGTCTTCTATCAGGTTAGGTCGACTACCTCCTCTGACTAAATAGACTAGAGAACATGACAGCCCGGGATGACAGAACCATGGGATCTTGATCGGGCTCGTCTTCACTCCCCCCACCACCATTTTTAAGTTTATGGTGATAAACTCTAAATTCCAAACTTCAAAATTTAAATCCAAGATTCAAATCCTAAAACTATTATTATTATACAATGGGTTTATAACCTATTTGACATCATTAACGACTAGCCTTAATCGAAAGTTCTCTCCTATTATCAGGAGGGGTAATTAACTATAGGGGCTTGCGCTTATAGGAAACCATAACTCATATAAAAAATTCCTCACAAAATGAGGGCGAAATCTCTAAATAGTGTCTTATTTAAAACCCAATATGTCTTCTGAAAATTCCCCCGGAACCTATCCTTGTTAAAACTCTCTATCGTCGTCATCACACTTAAAAATAAAAGTAAAATAGACTGATGGCGCGGATAGACTGGAGCACACACACAAAATGGATTTTTTGGAGCCCACACGCAGGACCGAATATAGAATTGGCATAGCTTTATTTGTAAAGCAAAATGTTGATTAGGCGAAGCAAAATTTCCCAACTCACATAACTAAGGTTGAGATTATCTTGATTCACACTTTTGACCATATTTTTAGCATATGCATTCATACCACACATCTTACCTAAATCAACCAAGCATACACATTTGACACAAGGGAGTCAACTCATCCGAGCTTAGTTGATCTTAGCACATAAACTAAGCTCGTCTACTAACATAAGTAACTTTCTTAGCTCGTCTATCAATCTATCTCTTAATGCGAACGAGCTTGAGATTCCCCGTTTGTGATTCCAAGAAAAAAGAAGGGATTAAAGTAATAGTCTTCGAGTCAACTTGATCCTAGTCTCTGATTTAGATAACACACCTAGGGGTAAAGTTATCAAATTGATTCAACATACCGCTAAGGCTCTTCAAGTTTCAAGAAGCCCATAAGGATGAACATAAAGACCTATATTCTCTCAAGGTCAATATGTCGAGGTTGAGAACAAACATAAAGATCAACAAGTTTAAAGATAGATATCGAGTGTTTTGAAACAATTCAACACACCGCAATGTTTAAGTCGGCATCCACTCCAAGTTCATCAATTACAAAGATCAAACCTAAGCATTGTCCCCTCACCTCTCTCAATTTAAGCACGTTAAATACCATGCCCAAGATCAATTCAATTGAACAATCCGTAAATCCAAATTGGTTACCTGCCAATTATGAGATTCAAAGGCCAAACCCAAACATAAAATTTATCACAAAATACAGGAGATTGAATTGGTGATTCCCCCAATTAAGAGATTCAAAGGTTGAGCCTAAATATATAGCTCAGCATGCCAAAGGTGGAAGGACAAGATAATTGGCACCCTTCTTACTCAAACCTGAAGGCCAGGCTGGGGTAATAAAATTTTTCAGCTTACACAACTAAGATTGAGTCTCTCTTTATTCACACATATGCCCTCATTTTTAGCATACACACTCATATGGCACATCTTAATTCAATCAAACAAGCATACACATATGATGCAAATGAGTAAATTTCATCCTAGCTTAGTTGATCTTAGCACATAAGATAAGCTTATATAGTAATTTAAGTTATTTTATTAGCTCATTTATCGAGGTACATATTAGTAAGATCCCAATGGAGATACAAACTTGAGACGATCATGTGGCCCTTTAATGGTCAGAGAATACCCAGCACAAGGCCGATCGAGGAGTATTTGAGCCGGAATGCTTACTTTCCAAGTGACTAGGTTAACTTTGACGATCAAACCATCATGCTAGCCATACAATCCTAAATTAGCGTAAAAAAGAGGCGTCTGGCATCATAGTATCACATACTCCTTATAGATTTTAGTTTGTTTCTTTGTCGAGTCTAGTTCATACAATGCATTTGATTTGTGACTCATTGCCTCCCATTCACGGCTTGACCTAGTGCTTACTAGCAAATTACATAGACACACTACTCGTCTTATTGACTACATCAACTTTGGCCAAAGCCAAGAAAAATCTAAATATCATATTTTCATTAGTGAACAAACTTTTTTGCTCTACATCATGTCATAGTTGTAAGTTCTATATATAGTCTAGGGTTCACACTAAGAAACAAAGCAAAAAAATCACAACATTTCATGTCCCCCATATGCATGTTGGATCTAGGCTAGTTCTCCTTGCATCATCATACTTTACATCATTCCTTCCCCAGGTAATATGTAAGGCCAATCATCGATTTCATTATCCCTCAATGAAGGCTATAAGCCCTAGTTGTAAGCATTTTTATCACCAAATGGACGAGAAAATTTCTACAAATCCAATGATCATGGTGTCTAAGACCAATGTCAATCGTAGAGTTTAGAACTTATGTTAGTCTTAGAGATTAAGATTTGCTAGACCCAATTCTACGAGGGACCCTTAGATAAGGTAACACACAGTGTTAATAAGGATCCTCCAGTCATCGCTTAACTAAGTATACCAGCACTCCAACAACCTGAGATGATGAAATCATAGTAACTTGATCAAATCCATTATCTCAATTGTAAATTAAATCCACCATATCTCCTTTCCCCTAAGTTCACAATATAATTTTGGATAAGGAAACTCATAGTTACTACCAATGATCATATAATTAGATTAAGTTAATTACCTTTTTGACTAAGTGGATTATAAGCTAATGAACAATAACAATCTAGAATGACAAAGCAATGAGATCTTGATTAGATGTGTCTTACTTTTCCCATTAACTCATGTGTCAAGACAGGTGCCACCATAAAGCATTGTGAGTCCAATTTGCACATATCCCTCTAGTGGTCGTGGGGTTATAAGTTTCATTTTATTACTCGTTCCAATATCTTCTAAACCTATTGCCCTAATTCCTATAAGATCCTATCCTCTTTTCCTCAAGATACTTATAACTTGATTTTCATAGATTCCACATAGTATCTTTTTCTAATTATAACATGACCAAACTTAGACCACTTAAAGATTTTTGTACACAAACATTGCTCATTAATTGAGATTATTCTCGAATACACCCAAGATTTAATTAGCCTTATGAGCTTTCTCATTTGAGAGATTTCAATCTATCTTCTATTGATCTTGTGAGTCTATAGAGTGTATTATTCATCAACGACCAATACTATATTACAATGTTGCAAGCATCTTTTAAAGCCTACAATAGCATGTCCATGTAAATGAAAAATCATTGCGATCACTTTATGATGACTACAAATTGGAAATTATAGATCTTCTAAAAATTGATCCCTCCAATATGATTGTCAAACCTTCATTTGTGTCAGCACTAATAAACTAATGGCACAATTATCTATAACTTGGTATATTCAACTTATTGGTCGGCATATTCCTGAGAGCTATTATTGATACATCAAGACTAACCCTCGACTGAGAAGCATGAAATCCACCTAACCTTTGCTTGTGCAACACCCAAACCTATGCCACATCAAGTCCTGCAAGTAATGCCCTACAATCCAAAAAACTCATGCAACAACCCCAAGCATGTCACATAGCATGTACCTATCATGGTGCTTGGTGCTAACTTATCTAACTTCTTATAAGACATCTTATATTGAAGTCCCAGCAATTTCTTGAAGGTGGAACCCTGTTCTCATAGTTTTCAAAAAAAAAAAATCTAGTAAGATTAAGTATTATGTTAGGCCCCATGATTTTTCTCCTTCAAGATATACCATGCAAATAATTAGATTCTCTATATTTTACTTAACTACTTGTGTGTGGGAGAGATTAAAAAAAAAAAGCTAGAAAGTTGATATCAATCCTTTAAACGCTCAATTTCTCGCAAGCATCAATTTCAAATTCTAAGCAATATCCCGATACCAGAATTTTCTAAATAGCAATAATAGCTTCAACAACAACTTACAAACTAAACATTCTATATCACAGCATCTTAGCTAAATTCAACTATAACAACAACACGGAGAAATGAAGCCTACAACCTTAGCAGTCTAACGCAAAGCAATAAGCCCATGTGACCAAGGTTTTCCCCTCCAGCATCATTACACGCTATAATTTCTTCTTTTCCATCACCCAGCTTCTCCTACTTCATGTATTCATTAACTAACCTGGGAAAAAAATCAAAAGCCCTTACCTTGCATCTCTTTATTACTATGAAGTAAGAAATGGGTAACCAACAAATTGAAACAAAATGATGCGGTGCATAACAATGCAGCTAAGTAGTATACGTATTTTATTAGTATGCTTATTATTAGTCCTTTTTCTTATATGTTACTGTGAGTAGTTGCCTTCCCACTATCCTAGTTGCTTCTTTAGGTAAAAGAGTACCAAACAGCTTTTGGTTATGTTTAGCCATTTTCAGCATGAGAGAGAACTCACGATAGTAGCTTATACTTGTTGGAGATGGGTAGAAACTTTCAGACTGGAATATTACACTTTTTGAGCTTGGCTCTACTTCTTCCTTCTCCTGTGTTTCTTCTTGTTTTTGTTATTCTTCTTAACTGCCCTGCTTCTCCCAAAGCATACCACATCAGTTTTTGGTATCAGAGCCGGCGGCTCGGTGAGATGACATTGAGTAGCAAACGTGTATCGGGCAATGAGGACCGCAGCTTGGAGGCGATTTGGGAGGCACACGCGGATGTCGTGAAACGGCTAGATGACCTTAACACGAGCTTCAATCGCCTGGCGATAGAGTTGAGGCAAGACCGTGCAGTAGGCGGACTGCCGGCCAGAGAAAACGCTCCCAGACCTCTTCGGTTCGTTACACCTCCTCCGCAACGACATGGCGGACGGGGATTTCGTGGACGACGACCATTTCACCATGTTCAGGTGGTATCCGAATCGGAAGACGACATTGAAGATGGATTTCTAGATGGATTTCAAGACTCCGATGGAGATTATATGGCGCCGCAGTATAAGCAGCGGAGGCCGATGCCTTTTGATAAGCAACGTGGTGAGTTCCGCGCGAAACTAGATATTCCCTTCTTTGAGGGGCGGTTGCACATTGAGGACTATCTCGATTGGGAGAGGGCTGTGGAAAATTTTTTTTGATTATATGGAGGTGGAGCCGGAAAAGCAAGTTAAGTATGTGGCTTGTAGATTGAAGGGAGGGGCAAGTGCGTGGTGGTCTCATCTTTCACAGTCCTGCCGGAGAGAGGGCAAAAGTAGTGTGCGCAACTGGGCACGTATGAAGCAATTACTGCGCTCGTAGTTCCTCCCAACCGACTATGAACAGTTTCTCTACCTGAAGTATCAACAATGTGCACAAGGCAGTCGCTCCGTAAGTGAATACACTGAGGAGTTCTATAGTCTCTGTGCCCGAAACGACCTGCATGAATCTACTAATTAGTTAGTAGCCCGATACGTGGGAGGACTGAAGGACACAATTCGGGACAAGCTAGAATTGAATGCGGTGTGGTCGTTGGCGGAAGCAGTTAATTTCGCCTTTAGAGCAGAAATACAGTTGGAACGGCAATCCCGCAGCCATTCATCTAGGCGACAGTTTACAGAGCAGGGTGCCGACTTGAGAAAACTGTCCAACACGCCAGCAAGGAAGTTTCCTGGGCAACTGGAAGGTAACCCACAAGGAATTATGGGAAAATCTCCATCAGAACCGTGATTACCACCGAAACCTGTCGCTGCAGTCCGGGAGAATCCGTATGCAAAGCCTCAAGTGATCAAATGTTTTCGGTGTTTTCAAGTTGGACACAAATCTAATGTGTGTCCCAATCGGCCCCAGCTACAGCTGCTAGACGCGGATGGTGAAGACGATGATGGAGCTCCAGGCGAGGAGCTACCAACAGAAGTGGAGGATGTTGAAGGTGATAAAGGTGATCCGCTTGTGTGCGTCCTAGAAAAGTTATTGCTGGCACCTCGACGACCAAGCAATTCTCACCGTCACACCATCTTCCGGACGCGGTGCACGATCAATGGGAAGATGTGTGACCTGCTCGTAGACAATGGGAGTTCGGAAAATATTGTGTCCCGCGCTGTTGTCCAAACACTTCAACTCAAAACAACAAAACATCCGCAGCCGTACAAGATTAGTTGGGTGAAGAAGGGAATGGACATTATTGTGTCCGAAATGTGTCGAATTGTGTTCTCTATAGGCAAGCATTACTCTTGTGAAGTTGTTTGTGATGTCCTCGACATGGACGTATGTCACCTGATTTTAGGCCGTCCGTGGCAATTCGACGTCGGAGCCGTGTACGATGGTAGAGCCAACACCTATTCTTTTGAATGGAAGGGAAAACGACTGAGATTGATTTCGCAATTCACTGATACTCCAGCCAAGGATGTTTATGCGAAGGCCGCCATGTACATTGTCACAGGTAATTTACTTTATTCCTCCTGGAAGCAACAAATGCCTATGTGTACACTTGTGGTCCAGGAACAGGCGACGGTTCATAGTGAAGAGAAGCCAAATTCTGGTATCCAGGAGATGCTGGAGCAATTCCAAGATGTCTTGTCCGATGCTTTGCCATCCGATTTGCCTCCTCTAAGAGCACTGCAACATCAAATAGACTTCCACCCTGGTGCGGCACTCCCTAATCTACCGCATTATCGGCTGAGCCCGAAAGAGCTACAAATTTTACAACATATCGTGGAAGAGTTATTAGAGAAGAAGCTCATTCAACCCAGCCTCAGCCCTTGCGCAGTCCCGGCTCTATTGGTGCCCAAGAAGGACGGGAGTTGGCGTATGTGTGTGGACAGTCGAGCTATTAACAAGATCACAGTAAAATTCTGTTTTCCTGTGCCACGAGTGGATGAATTACTGGAAAAGCTCACGCATGCCACCATATTCTCTAAGTTGGATCTCCGCAGCGGTTACCACCAGATTCGGATACGACCTGGTGACGAATGGAAGACTGCTTTCAAATCTTGCCATGGCTTATACGAGTGGAAGGTGATGCCATTCGGCCTTTGCAATGCGCCCTCAACCTTTATGCGGCTGATGACGGAGATTCTCAAACCGTTCCTCAACAAATTCTGCGTCGCTTATTTCGACGATATTCTTGTCTACAGCAGCTCATTTTCGGAACACATGGACCACTTGCATCAAATCCGCACAGTTCTACGACAAAATCAACTTCATCTCAATCCTGCTAAGTGTGAGTTTGCGGTTCCCAGCACTTATTTCCTTGGTTTCATGATTTTCGCAAATGGTGTGCAGTTGGATCAAAAGAAGATCGCAGCAATCACCCAGTGGCCAGTTCCGCAATCCTTCTTTGATGTTCGCAGTTTTCACGGCCTCGCCAACTTCTACCGCCGCTTTATCCGTGGGTTCAGTGTCCTCATGGATCCTATCACTAATTGCTTGAAACTTAAACAATTTCATTGGGCAGATGAACAACAACGCAGTTTTGAAGCTATTAAGGCCGCATTAGTTGTCGCGCCAGTGCTTGCTCTTCCAAACTTTGGCAAACCTTTTCACGTGGACACCGACGCCTCCGCCACCGGCATTGGTGCTGTCTTGAGTCAAGACAACAAACCAGTGGAGTTCTTTAGTGAAAAATTGAGCCCTCCAAGACAGAAGTGGACGGTCTACGAGCAGGAGTTATATGCCGTTGTCAGGGCTCTAATGCAGTGGGAACATTATCTGCTGAATGCGGACTTTGTTTTGTGCAGTGATCACAAAGCTTTACAATATATTAATAGCCAAAAACACATAAACCGAATGCATGCCTGCTGGTTGTTGTACTTACAGCGATTCTTGTTTGTGTTGAAACATAAAACTGGCTCTCAAAACATTGTCGCCGATGCTCTGAGTCGAAGTTGTTCACAGCCGAAGCTCACTCTTCTTACACAGTTGCAAATCCAAATTACGGGTCTGGATTGCCTCAAAGACCTTTACGCCAGTGATGAAGATTTCGGTAATATTTGGAAGGCTTGTCAAGATAACTGCCCTGTAGAGGACTACTCCATAAGGCACGGCTACTTGTTCAAAAATAATCAATTGTGTATTCCTGACTCTTCTTGGAGGCCGCAGTTGATTAAGGAGCTTCACTGTGGTGGGTTGGCCGCCCACGTGGGCCGCAGCAACACCCTGGCTCAGCTCCAGTCACGATTTTTTTGGCCACACCTCCGACGAGATGTGATGAGATTTGTGGAGCGCTGTCCAATTTGCCAAAGTTATAAAGGGGGCGGACAAAATCAGGGCCTTTACTTGCCGTTACCCGTGCCAGAGAGTATTTGGGAAGATTTAAGTCTAGACTTCGTCCTTGGGCTGCCTCGCACCCGTCGCGGGAACGATTCCATTATGGTTGTGGTGGATAGGTTCTCAAAAATGGCACACTTCATCGCTTGTCGGAAAACTTTCGGCGCACTAAATGTGGCCAAATTGTTCTTCAACGAGATCGTCCGTCTCCATGGCATCCCTCGCAGCCTTACGTCGGACCGAGATGTCAAGTTTGTTAGCCACTTTTGGAAGGAATTATGGAAGCGGTTACAAACTGAAATCAAGCTCAGTTCTGCCTACCACCCGCAAACTGACGGCCAAACCGAGGTGGTGAATCGCATGCTTGGTAATATGCTCCGGTGTCTAGTTCAGGAGCATCCGAAACTGTGGGATGAGTTACTAGGACAGGCCGAATTTGCTTACAATAGCATGCCAAACCGATCTACTAGGGTATGTCCGTTCAAGGTGGTTTACACCAAGCTGCCTAATCACACTATTGATATAGCTGTGTTGCCCAAATGCCACAGCAAGGCAGCCGTCACACTGGCAGAGCAATTCAACACCATGTTGCAGGACGTGCGCCAGCGACTCATTGAGTCGAATAAGCACTACAAGGCAGCAGCGGACAAGCATAGACGTGCCAAGCTTTTTCAGCCGGGAGATCTAGTGATGGTCCGATTGAAGCGTGAACGACTTGCTGCAGGGACTTATTCGAAATTGGGTCGTCGGAAGGTCGGTCCTGTACCGATTACCCGTCGAATTAACGACAATGCCTACGTTGTTGATCTACCGCCGGAGTATAACACGTCCTCTACATTCAACGTGGTAGATCTTTTGGCTTACCATCCTCCAGACCAGGCTACTACCATCCTTTCCTCTACAGAATCGGACTCCTCAGACAGTGGGGGGGAATGATGCGGTGCATAACAATGCAGCTAAGTAGTATACGTATTTTATTAGTATGCTTATTATTAGTCCTTTTTCTTATATGTTACTGTGAGTAGTTGCCTTCCCACTATCCTAGTTGCTTCTTTAGGTAAAAGAGTACCAAACAGCTTTTGGTTATGTTTAGCCATTTTCAGCATGAGAGAGAACTCACGATAGTAGCTTATACTTGTTGGAGATGGGTAGAAACTTTCAGACTGGAATATTACACTTTTTGAGCTTGGCTCTACTTCTTCCTTCTCCTGTGTTTCTTCTTGTTTTTGTTATTCTTCTTAACTGCCCTGCTTCTCCCAAAGCATACCACATCACAAAACAAGGAATCCAGCAACATATACAGCAAATAGCAGGTTCCATTTAAAGAATCGTCATCTTTCCCTTTCCATAACCCTAAAAACCTTCTAAAATAAAGTAATTGAAAGAGAAAACCTCACCGAATCTCCCCTTTCCTATGTCAGGAAGAAACGTATACGATGGGACGAGAAGCTCTCCTTCCCACTTCCACGGTATCGTTAGCGCCAATCGCCGTTCTCGTGGCGGCGGAGTGAACTCCGGCGAATGACCAAG
Source organism: Dendrobium officinale (assembly GCA_019514585.1). NCBI lineage: Eukaryota > Viridiplantae > Streptophyta > Magnoliopsida > Asparagales > Orchidaceae > Dendrobium > Dendrobium officinale. The sequence continues at coordinate 53,624,631 of CM033690.1, read as the reverse complement.
GAGCTCCTCAGACTCTTGATGCCAACTTCGGGAGAATTCATGTATTATTCATAGTCATCTAAAAAAAATAAATAGGCTTTTATTAATTCAATTAAAAATGAAGATTTAAGTTTTATTTAAGACAGTTTTTTTATTATTTTTTAAAATAATTTTTTAGTTAAAAAATTTTTGTACAAAAAAATTACTTAAACAATAAAAAATCTATCCCAAACGGAGCTTTATTCTCTGAAAAAATTTTAATATCTTGATTTCTATAAATTTTTAATAAAAAAGCTTTAAATTTAATTTGTATGAAAATTTTAGGAATAAAAAAAGATAAATTTACACATATCTATAAGATATTACAATTTAGGCAGATTTACATGCATACCACTTAATTTATACTATTTTATTTATATATCTAACATTTAAAATTTTAATATTACATATATATTATCTTATATTATTTTAATATCAAATATTCCGCCCATATTTCATTCCCACCATCTATATATTTCATTCATGCCACCCATATTTAATATAAAAGTGAACTATATACGGTATATATGTAATATTAAAATTTTATGTGTTAGATATATAAATAGATTAGTATATAGTAATATGTATGTAAATCCTCCTAAAATTTAAGTAAAAATTCTTAACAATTAGATGTAAATTAAATACTTAATTGTACTTATATTTTCATATTGAGTATATCATTTCTCCTATATTTATATGAATATTTTGTATAATTATATTTATGATTTTAATTTAAATGAATATTTCTCCTATATTTAAATGAATAATAAGACCCATATAACCCATGAGATGCAATCAAAATAAGGGAGAGTCCCAATTGATGAAAGTAGTTAAATGCTGTAACATCAAATTGTGTCCTTTGTTTCTTTCCCCAAGCAAACTCCAAAAGGACCTTCGGGCACTAGTAATAATACATCAATCATTTAATATCTATTTTATATATTAATAACTCTAACCAAAAAAAAAAAAGAAATGGAGTGTGAAGTAATTATAGTACATTAAAAATATTTTTAATTTATCCAATTGAGTACACTACAAATACATGCGTTATTATTTAATAGTTTTCTTGAAATAAAATTAATTCAGTATAAATTTCAATGATAACAATGGAAAATTGAATGACCAAAGGCAGCAACTAGCAGTGGCTGATGGCAAGTGACGACTGATAGCGGACGACGATAGTTGACGACGGTGGTGGTAGAGAAAGGCTATTGAAGATAGTAGTGTTAGCCAACATAATCACGTGTCCACTACTACCGCCTCCTGACAGTTACCGGCATCACTTTCGCTGGCACAGAAAAGGACCCGCAACAGCTCACCTGCACATCTCCTCTTCTCTATATAATATTTCACTGTAGCAGAACAATTTATTTCTTCTTCTTCTTTTCTAATGAAGAACAAGAACGAGCTTGGTCCTTCCTCTCTGTTATTCTTTCTGCTCTAACCCTTTCATTTCAGGTACTCGTTTATGGTATCAGAGCTCACCAGCCTAGCGGCGATAGATCCAAATGGCGGAACCCGAAGCTTCCAGTACCCAGTTAGTTCAGCCGCAGCAAGCTACCTCCCTGTCGGAAGCCATGGCCGACTTCACCATTCCAGCTCCTCTAAAATTTCTCATGTCCAACATAAAGCACATTGTGACCACTCAACTAACCAACGACAACTACGCCATCTGGAAGGTTCAAACTATCAAACTATTTTCCGCTAATGGGTTCGATGGATATCTCACCGGAAGCCAGCAACCTCCCACTGAATCCAGCCCTGACTATCGCCTATGGAAACTAGTGGATCAAAATCTAGTCTCCGCTCTATATTCTACCATCTCTCCGACAATACTGTCATACATCCTTCACCTATCCTCTGCTCAAGAGATCTGGAAAACGCTGGAATGCCGCCTGCAACCAACCAATAGATCCAGGGTGATTCAGCTTAAGAACACTCTACACAATGTGAGTATGGGAGACAGCTCCATGCAGGCCTATCTGGCTCAAATCAAAGGGTTGGTAGACAGCATCGCCGCTGCCGGGTCTCAAGTAGACACCGAGGACATCATACATTACATTCTGAATGGCTTACCCGCCGCCTATAACTCCTTTTGCACATCTATTCGCACATGTCAAACTTCGATCAGTCTGGAGGTGCTATACTCACTTCTATGTAGTGAGGAAATCAACATCCAAAATCAGCTACTTAAAGAGTCCTCACCAGCCAAAGACGGATCAGCTTTCTACAGCAATGTTCGCTCATCCCGCGGAAGAGGAAACTCCTCTCCATCCTCTCGCTCAAACAGGGGTCGCGGCTCTCCATCTCGCAATTTCAACAGCAATACCATACCTCAACAGCAGCGACCCATATGCCAAATCTGCAATAACAATGTTGGCACCGTAGCAATCTCAGCTACACTCCAGGTCCTCCACGAGCAATGCTGACTCATAATCCTGGCGTCCCCTCATCGGACTGGATCCTTGACACAGGAGCAACATCGCACCTCACGTCCGAAGCGAGCAATCTTCAACAACCGGTTCCCTATCAAGGCACTGACGCGATATCCATCGCAAATGGCAGCACCATTCCTATTCAATCCTCTGGTGACGGTATCCTTCCACTTCCTAACTCCAATCGTAAGTTACATCTTTGAAATCTGCTTCACGCCCCACTTCTCTCTCATAATCTCATCTCTATTCACAAACTTACCGCCGATAACAATTGTTCCATTCTTTTTCATGTCACCGGCTTCACCATCACAGACCTGCAGGATCGCCAAATACTCCTCCATGGTAGGTGTCGTGACGGTCTCTACTCCATCTCCACAACCTCCGCCAACGATCTACAACAAGCTCTTCATTCTTGCTTCAGCTCTACTTCCCGCTGGCATGATCGTCTCGGCCACCCACATCAACTCGCTCTTCGTACATTAGCAGCCGTAGATAGTAGCATTAGTTATTCTCCTAAACATTACGTATGCAAAATTTATAATATGGCTAAAAGCCATAAGCTCCCCTTTCCCCAACACACTACGCATGTATCTTCCCCATTTCAGCTTATACACAGTGATGTATGGGGTCCTGCACCTGTAACCTCTCTTAATGGATATCGTTATTACATTATCTTCATAGATGATTGTACCATATTCTGTTGGCTCTATCCAATGACAACTAAACCCGAATCATACAGTAAATTTAATCAATTATGTAATTCAATTACCAATCAATTCTCCACTAACATTCAAATACTTCGGTCAGACGCGGGAGGAGAGTATACCAGCAATCAATTCAAACAATTTCTCCTCAACAAAGGCATAGCTCAACAATTCAGTTGCCCCTATACTCCCGAACAGAACGGACTGGCTGAGCGAAAACATCGCCACCTCCTTGACACGGTCCACACCCTTCTGCTCGCAGCCAATCTACCCCAAAACTTCTGGCAGATGCATTTCTTACAGCTAACTACCTCATTAACCGATTACCAACCAATGCTCTAAACCTCTGAATTCCATTCCAGGTCCTACATAACACACTTCCATCCTACTCTCACCTGCGTACCTTTGGGTGTTTGTGCTTCCCCTGGCTGAAGCATCACACTCCAAAAAAACTATCCTCTCAATCCTCCGAATGTATTTTTCTCGGTTATTCCCCCTCCCATAAAGGATATCGTTGCTACAACATGGCCACAAACAAAATAGTAATCTCACGCCACGTTATCTTTCATGAGTCTATATTTCCATACTCTGCTCCAGCCACAACCGCTACTTCCCACTCCTACTCGTCCAGCTCTTCTCCACTCACACTCTTACCCACCTCAATACAACCTACACTCCCCAACCACCCCAACACTAACTCCTCCACAATTACTCCAGAATCTCCCTTACCTTCCAACTTTCAAACCAACTCCAACATAATTCTCGACTCCACATCCAACAGCGCCTCTCCTAACCATACCTCATTCACCCCACCACACATCTCTCAGCCCACTCATCCAATGCAGACACGGCTGAAATCTGGAATAATCAAGCCAAAACCCATCCTTGATCTCCTCACATTCAATACCGATCCATCTACCCCTACTTCCTTCACTCAAGCATCCAAACTCGCTCCTTGGCGTGCTGCCATGTCCGATGAATTTCACGCGCTGCAACGACAGGGAACTTGGTCGCTTGTGCCTGCTCCTTCTACTCACTCAATTTTGGGGTGCAAATGGACCTACCGTCTTAAACGGGACGTCACTGGCTCCATTACGCGGTATAAAGCCCGTTTGGTCGCCCAAGGCTTCAACCAAAACAAGGCCTCGACTATCATGAAACCTTTAGTCCAGTTGCGAAGCTTCCCACAATCAGAATATTTCTCACCATTGCTATACAGCGACATTGGTCCTTACTGCAGCTTGATGTCACCAACGCGTTTCTTCACGGCGACCTCGAGGAGGACGTCTACATGAGTCAGCCTCAGGGGTTTGTTGATCCCCAATTTCTGGCTCACGTCTGTAAGCTGCACAAGTCCATCTATGGCTTGAAACAATCCCCACGCCAATGGTACACGAAGCTTACTCAGCATCTCAAAGAAACCGGCTTTCAATTTAACAGAGCCGATCCCTCCCTACTCATGTACAAGCAAGGAACAGCTCAAATATACATCCTTATCTACGTAGATGACATGCTAATCACAGACAATGATGCATCAGCCATACAACACATCCTTCTCAGTCTCCGCCAAGCCTTCTCACTCAAGGATCCAGCTCCAGTTTCCTTATTTCTTGGCATTTGTATTTCCCGCACTCCTCAAGGTCTATTCCTATATCAGCAACAGTATGCAACTGACATCCTCAAATTGCTGGGTTTCTCCATTGCAAACCACTTCCCACTCCTATTACTCCGAGATCCACTTATTCCATTGTACCGGACTCTACTCTGCTCCAACCAACAAATTATCGCAGACTCGTCGGATCTCTGCAGTATTTGACCATAACATGACCGGATCTTGCCTTTGCAACCAATCAGTTGTGCCAGCACATGCATGATCCTCAACCAACTCATGTTCATGCTCTCAAGCGTGTGCTTCGTTACCTACAAGGTACTTTAAACTACGGTCTCTCGCTCTGCCGTGGAGAACTTACACTTCAATCGTTCGCAGATGCTGACTGGGCATCGGACTCAACTGACCGCAAATCCGTCTCCGGCTTCTGTACATTCCTGGGTAAGAACCTGATTTCCTGGTCAGTAAAGAAACAAATTACGGTTGCTATATAAGCCCTCCACTGAGGCAGAATATCGTGCATTAATTAGCTGCCGCTACCTCTGATGTTATTTGGCTCCGTCGTCTCCTCATCGACTTCGACGCCACTCCAAACGAGCCAACCACCATATTCTGCGATAATGTCTCTGCTCTCGCACTAGCAATTAACCCTGTGTTTCATGCCAGAACGAAACACATCGAAATAGACTATCATTTTATCAGCCATCATATTCAGTACAAAGAGATCTCGGTTCAGCACATTCATTCCATTGACCAGCCAGCTGACATCCTTACCAAAAGTTTGCCCATTAACAGGTTTCAACAATTGAGATCCAAACTCACCATCCATCCAAAGGATAGTAAGTTTGAGGGGGCCTGTTAGCCAACATAACACGTGTCCACTACTACCGCCTCCTGACAGTTACCGGCATCACTTTCTCTGGCACAGAAAAGGACCCGCAACAGCTCACCTGCACATCTCCTCTTCTCTATATAATATTTCACTGTAGCAGAACAATTTATTACTTCTTCTTCTTTTCTAATGAAGAACAAGAATGAGCTTGGTCCTTCCTCTCTGTTATTCTTTCTACTCTAACCCTTTCATTTCAGGTACTCGTTTAAGTAGTAGATGGCAACGAAGAACGATAACGATAAGCGACGGCTTGTGGCATGGAGTGAGGAAGATCAATGGTGACAAACGATGATGACAATAGTGATCGAGAAGGAGATGAAATTAAATATTTTTTATATTTTTTAAATTAATTTATCAAAAGGATGGACCTTCCATTTACCGAGATAGATCTTATAAATTCATGTGGAATAAACAAGGAAATATTATGGCCCAATTATTTATTTATTTTGTTTATGCATGTCAGAAATAAGCAATTAATATGATGGACACTTAAATTTAATTACTTTTAAAATAAAATAAAACACATTTATATAGGCTCTCACACATAGCTCCAGGTGACAGCCACATAATGGTATTTCTCGTTATTGCCGAGCAAAATTGACAAATACGTACGTGGTTTTGTGCCTGCTACGTGGCGAGATTTAATGTCGACCGAACGTAGCTCTACGTCATTTTACCATACCAAATAAAAGTTCCTATTTGGGACGATTATACATATGTTTTTGAGAAAAATGAAAATAACTTTTTTGAAAGTTGTAAAAAATAACTTCATAGCACATAAATTTTTTGAAAGTAGAAAAAAAGCAATAGACAAATGCTTCGTTTGGGGCAGCTTTTAGTCATTATTTTTGTTAATTTCAATAATTTTTATGCTACCAAATTATTTTAGAAAACAATAAGAAAGTTGTCTCAAACAAAATCAAATATAAATGTTGAATTATGGAATGTAAATGCCCTAAGTGAAGTTTACCCTGCAAGAGCATTTGGATAGCTACAACTACTTTTTTTTTTAGCAAATCTAAATGCCAAGATTGAAAATGAAGATAATACTTTGATCTTCTTATGCTATCTACCATCTATTTATGATCACATCATGATGACTTTGTTTCATGAAAATGATACAACTTTCATGACCTAAGTGAAGTTTACCCTTCAATCAAATGAGTTGAGGGCGTACTATGAGGAAATGTATAAACTTGGAGAAAGAAATGAAGAAAGAGGGAGATCAAAATCAAAACCTTAAAAAAAGTTCTATAACACTATGTAAGAAGTCTGCATGCTCGGAAGGCGACTAAAATTTATTACAAGGAAAGCTTAAGAAAAAGATGATCTTAAAGACAAATCTAGCTCTTAACCACATTTGCTACAAATGAGCAAAAAGATGGATCTGATATAGTTTTGACAGCTATAGATTGTTTTGTTTTTGTCTAGTGATGATTGGATCTTTGATTATGGATATTCATATCACATGACCCCATATAGACATTGGCTTTCTTCTTATAGAGTTATGGATGGAGGAAATTACCAAATTATAATAGCTTCTAAATTAAATTACGAATAGAAATTAAATAAATTTTTTTACAAAAATATACTATTTGGTATCTTCAAATGAATGATAAGACCCATATAAGTACTCATGAGATGCAATCAAAATAAGGAACTTTTATTTGGTCCGATCACAGGACGTAGCTCTACGTTCGGCCACCAATAGAATCACGCCAAACGTTCTCACTATTTACCGCGCGGCCCGACAACCAGACTTGGAACAGACCCAGGATGGCTCGGTATTTCTCGATTTTGCTAGGTATTGCTCGATATTGCTAGGTATTGGTCGATTTTGCTCGGCAATAACCAATATCGAGCAATACCGAGCAAATACCGAGTAATACCGAGAAATACCGAGTTGTACCCAGTTTTTTTAGAAAAACTCGGTACAACTCGGTATTTCTGGAAAAACTTGGTACAACTCGGTATTTTTAGAAAAACTCGGTACAACTTGGTATTTCTATAAAATACTGAGATTTTCTAGAAAAACTCGGTACAACTCGGTATTTGTCTTCACAGAGCGGTATTTCTCGTTATTGTCAAGCAATACCTAGCAATACCGAGCAATACCGAGCAAATACCGAGTAATACCGAGCAATACGTGAACAAAGCATTCCCGGGTTCCGGTCCGGGGCAAGTCGTAGGGCCGCACGATAAAGAGTAAGAGCACGTGGCGATATGTTATTGGCGGCCGAACGTAACTCTATGTTCGGTCAGAGGACGTAGAGAATCCCAATTGATGAAAATAGTTAAATGCTATAACATCAAATTGTGTCCTTTGTTTCTTTCCCCAAGCAAACTCCGAAAGGACCTTCGAGCACTAGTAATAATACATCAATCATTTAATATCTATTTCATATATTAATAACTCTTACAAAAAAAAAAAAGAAATGAAGTGTGAATTAATTATAGGCCATTGAAAATATTTTTAATTTATCCAATTGAGTACACTACAAATACATGCGGATATTATTTAATGTTTGACTTGAAATAAAATTAATATAGTATAAAATTCACTTGTAACAAAAGCAGGTTGAATGACCAGAGATAGTAGCTAGCCGTGACTAATGGCATGTGCCGACAGATAGCGGATGATGATGGCTGATGACAATGTTGTTAGAGAAAGGGTGTTGAAGATAGTAGTAGATGGCAATGAGGAACAATAACGATAATCGACAGTTAGCGGCATGGAGCGAGGAAGATCAATGGTGACTAACAATGATGCCACTGGTGATCGGGAAGAAAATGAATTTAAATATTTTTGATATATTTGAAATTAATTTAGTGAAAATAAACTTACTGAGATAGATAGATCCGAGAAATTCATGTGAAATAAACAAGGAAATATTATGGCCCCATTATTTATTTTATTTTTTTGTTTATGCAATGTCAGAAATAAGCAATTAATATGATGGAGACTTAAATTTAATTACTTTTAAAATAAAATAAAACACATTTATATAGGCTCTCTCACATAGCTCCAGGTGACAGCCACATGTAGCTCCAGCCTCCAGGTCCTGAAACATTTTATATTGAATATTTAAGCCCTCTTCGAAACTGTTTTGCAGTGACTATTAATTAGCTAGTGCTTATCATATCTTCCAATTCCCAACATGGATTTTTAGAGGAGAGAGAGAGCGAGATATGATAGTGATAATTGAATATTATCATGCATGATTTCATTGATTTTTGCAGCATTTGTGGAAGATGAGGCCAGATAGTTTCATTCAAGACATTAATTATAATCAAAATAGGCTAAGATTTTATTTGGCACAGTTTTTTCTCTCTATTTTTATTATTTTAAAAAATATATGCTAAAATATTGCTGTAGAAAATAATAAGAATTTTGTTTTTCCTTTCTCAACTGGTGCTAAAAGCTCCTTCTGATACTATAATCTAATTTCTGAATTTGTGGCTGTAAATCTTAGCATTAAATTATTGCTACAATCATGTTCAAGTTCTTAATGACTGTGCAAAATATCGAAGTATATATTCTTTTATCAATTACGTAAGAGGAGCAATATCACTGCTCAATGTAGTGAAAATTTAGTATTTTTGCATGCTATTTTTGATCTTTTATGTAGGAGCCCATAACATAGTCAAGGGAAAATTAAGGATTTGTTTGAGGCTGAATTACTACTGCTTCTTAAATCAGCTTTTTAGTACAAAATTAGTTTTTTTACTAGAAAGTTGATTTAAGAAACGCGCTGTAAGAAAACTGTCCCAAACGAAGCCTAAATTGTGGGATATTTGTGGAAATAGATTAATTACAATGGATGATGTATGAGTACTTGAAGTTGCCAATCTCTCTTGATAAGTAATCTTTGAAAATTGTATTTTTTTTTCTAGAATGAAAGTAAATTTGCCATTGAAGAAGGCACAAGCTAGTGCTAACTGAACCTTAGCATTAAGTATGTTAACTCTAATTAATAATGCTCATGAAATCATACCTTATTTTTGTTTTTTTTTTTATGATTATAAAATTTCTTTTATGATAGTATATTTCATCGTGTGATATCATTAGTGAATATACTAGAAATTATGTATATCATATTAATAATTTATTAAGAATAAAAATACGTAAATGGCCTATCATATTATTCATATCCTGCTTTTTGTTATTATTTCATGCCATCATGTTGTGATCATATAATGTTTGTGCTCCATGATTCGGCTTTGAAGTCTCATTGATTAGAACTTTTATTTGGTCCGGTGAACGTACGTAGAGCTACGCCCGGTCGGCACTAAGATTGCATGCACAAAATGAGAAATACTGAGCAAATACCGAGCAATACCGATAATAACGAGAAACATCATTAGGTGAAGACAAAACACCGAGTTATACCGAGCAATACCGAGTTATACCAAAAAATACCGAGAAAAACTCGGTATTTTTTGGTATAACTCGGTATTGCTCGGTATAACTCGGTATTGGTCTTCCCAAAGCGGTATTCCTCCATATTATCAAACAATACATATCAAATACCGAACAAAAATTGAGTAACAAGCCTCTGACCGGACGTAGATCTACGTCCGGTCAGAGGACGTAATAATTGTTCCATTTATTAGGATGTTTTCTTACTCAACAGTTCAATGACTTAGCTATTTTCTTTGTAAAAAAGGATGGCTGAGTAAATTTTGAGTAAGCTATGGTGGAATGATTTAAACTAACTCAGCCATCCTTTTTTAAGCATTATTAGACTGAGTAAGTTTGAATCTATTAAGCTAGCATTACCCATGGACTCATTTGCTATGGCTGTACGCGATTTAGTTGGATCAATTTTTTTGAGTTTTCTGCAGAGTTTCATAATTGGTTTTCATTTGAGTTTACATGACAGTTGATGATATTAACAATAGAATTTTAAGTTTTGAGGTTCTTGATTACTTTAAATCTAACTATTCTATATATATCCAATTTGATGAGTTATTGTGTAGTGTTAGAAAATCATGCAAAGATTAGTGTTAATCCCTAATTCCCTTTAGGGGAAGGTATATAAATGATGGCGTTGTAGCCTGGCAAATGATTTGAGAATAGGAAGAAGTAAATATTGATAGTCTCTTTTTACATATTAATTGATGCAAATTTTTATGTTTGATTTTGGCATGTTGGTTCTTGTGGCTTTTGAGTATTTTACATGACAATTTATTTTGCATGACAACCGCTAAAGTTAATTACTGCTGTAAAAAATTGGATGTAGTTTGATCACAAAATTTGATTTTTTCTGACATTATATATTTTTTGATATATTCTATCCTTTAGCAACAGTTTTAACACAAGTTAAAAGCGCTTCATAAGCCATCCTACAATAGCACTCATAAAACCGCAGCTAAAGTCTTTCTAGCGAACGTCAAATACAACAGATTTGCAGAGGTTCCTGAACCGTTTTTTTTTTTTAGTTAAAACCCACAAAGGGGCCTACGTGTTAATATCAAAATAACGATTACATAGTCCTTAAAAGGATCCACAGACTCTCTAATGCTCGACTGAGCTACAATCAAAAAGTAAAGAAAACCTACGAGTCCGTGGTTCCTTATCCTACTATTACAAAAAAATAGAAGCGCTAAAACTAATGGTGCTTTGAGCAACGGCACCCAAAAAAAGGAAGTTCTGAAGATAAGAGTTCAGCATCCACTCCCTGCAAAAAAGAATAAACCAAAAAAAGGAGCCCAAAAAGAAACAACCAGAAGATTACCTGGATAGCCAAAAGGGTAAAACTCGAAGGAACTAAACGAAACCTGCACAGAGATCTCCAAAAAATCCCATAAGAGCAAATGAAAAAACACAGCGAACAGGATATGGAAAGCTGAACGGAAACTCTCCATTCAGGGAGCAAGATTTCAACGACGTTAAGCACCAGTTCATAGAGCTCGGCCAGCATAAAAGATAAAATCAAAACATAACGAGATCTCAGCTTGATGTCAATCAACCTAAACTCCCAATTACAAAACATTGGACAGGAGCAAGTCAAAGAAACATTATAAGTCATATACCAGTTAAAAGAGAACACCCGGCCAGATAAGATACTAAAACAAGCTAGCAACCTATTGAAGCAGAAATTGCCCAGAACAAAACAAAAAGCCCAGCCAATGGAGAAATAACGGACAGCAAAGAAATAAAAAGGAAACAACACAGTAAACCTGCAATTACCCATGCCTAATATAAGGTAAGCCAGATTTATCTAACAAGATCATACCAAGAAGGAGCGGATGCAAGCTCGTAAGACTTAACTCCTCATAATTAGAAATATTGCTGCCACGTTTAGCTAACCAATCAGCGCATACATTAGCTTCCCGAAAAATGTGAGAGATAACAAAATTAAAATTAGACAGAGAGAGCTTCAGCTTTCTAATAAGATAGAAATTCTCAGGATTACCAGGAACCAGATTATTAATAATCTGAATAAGAAGCAAAGCATCAACCTCAATCCAAAGAAATCTAATACCTAAATTAGCACAAATATTCAGACCAAGGAGAAGGGCATGAATTTCAGCAGAAATCGCAGTATTGCAAATAACGGGGGCAGAGAAAGCAGCTAGAACTTTACCAACCTCATCTCTAATAATACCTCCAGCACCCGCACCGTTAGGGCCAAGAGAACCGTCAGTATTAAGCTTAATATAGGGAGGTTTGGGTTTAATCCATCTCACCCACTTATTAATCTCAACAGAGTGACTATCAGCAATCTCAATTCCCAAAGAATTGGCTAAATACGCACAGCTTTTGAAATTCTTCTTAGAAATAAGTTTGTAAGAATGCATTTGAAGAATTTTGTATTTAACATTAGAGATGATCGTATTGGCATCCATAACAATATTGTTATGCTTAGCATCATTACGAGATTTCCAAAATATACCAGACAATTAAAATAGGGATAAGGTTTAAAATGTGACCCTTAGAGTTAATGAACCAAGTTTTGATAACAGAAATAAAATCATCATGCGTAGCAAGCAAAGGTCTATAAGCAATATTCCCAAAATAAGTCCAAACAGTTTGAGCAATGACACCAGACACGAAAAGGTGATCGATAGTCTCAATATCAGAACAGCAATGACATTTAGAGGGTAATTGGAAACCTTTCATTTGAAGCCTAAAATCCACAGGAATATAGCCTTTGATACACCGCCAAATAAGAATGGAATAAGATAAAGGAAAGTTCATATGCCAAATAGCAGAATAGATAATAGAACAATCCTTTTTAATTCTAAAAGAATTCCAAACATCCTTTAACATAAAATTGCCGGACTTAGATAAAGAAAATAAAATTAAATCTTTATCAAGCGTTTGCAGAGGGATCTCTAAAATTTTTTCAACAATTAAAGGAGGAACCACCTCAGCAAGCTTGGCAACATCCCACAAGCCATTTTGAAAAAACTGAGAAACTTTATCATTACTAAGTGAAAGCGTATTCAACAAATTGTCAATAGAAGCACAGCCAAGCCAATTATCTTGCCAAAAATAAATATCACCTTTCCCAAGGCCCCATTGTATGCAATGTTCAGCCTCCCACTTAATATTGCACAACCTTTTCCAAATAAAAGAATCAGAATTTTTATAAAAGCATAACGAGGGATGAGAATTCGGGGCAATACTTAATATTCATGAAACGGGCCCAAAGACTAACGTTAGATCTAAAGGAAAACCAAAGTTTAAAAGAGAAAGCTTTAGCCGAATCCGTTAAGGATTTGCAACCAAGACCGCCTTCAGACAACACACCACAATTTTTATCCCAAGAGGACCAATGAATGCCTTTGTTGTTAACAGAAGAACCCCAAAAGAACTTGTTTAAAATTCTTTCAAGCTTGGTGCAAATGGAAGTGGAAGGAAGTAAAGTATGAAATAAATAAACAGGCATCGAATTAAGAACAGATTTAATCAAAGTGAGTCTACCACCATACGATAAAAACTTAGAAGACCAATTGTTAAGTTTCTGCTCAATCTTAGCAAAAATGTTATCAAAAAGAAAATTCCTTTTTTTTCCTTTATAGATTGGGGTGCCAAGGTAAGTAATGGGTAAAGCTTTAGACATAAAACCACATAATCTTTGAATTCTTTGAATTCTGTTCTGGTTGACAGAACTGCTGACAATAAAAGTGCTTTTAGCTTTGTTAATAGATAAACCGCTATGATTATAAAAAACTAGTCAGGAAATTCAACAGTAAAGAGATATTATTAATAGAGCCATTAGTAAACAGAATGAAATCATCAGCAAAGCTAAGGTGAGATATAGGAAGACCTCTAATAGTACGATAATTTAAAGTAGGATGTCTCAGGAATAAATCATTAAGACCTCTAGAGAGAAATTATATAGCAATAATAAAAAGAGCAGGAGACATGGTGTCACCTTGTCTTAAACCTTTAGTGGATTTGAAAAAACCATTATGCTTGCCATTAATAATCACAGAGAAAAAAACAATTCTCAATACTATTATTTATCAGAGAAACAAAAGATCTACTAAAACCAAACAGATAAAGAATCTCATAGAGGAAATTCCAGTTAAGGTTGTCATAAGCTTTAGACACATCAAGTTTAAAAATAACATTGCCACCTTTAGACTTAACATTGATATCATGCGTAATTTTCTGGGCTAACAAAATATTATCAAAGATGCTACGACCTTTAACAAAACCCGTTTGATTCAAAGAGATAATTCTAGGAAGAATGGTAATAAGTCTATTTGCAATAATTTTAGAATTCAGTTTGTTGAGAAAAGTGCACAAACTTATAGGTCTAAAATCATGCCAATGATTGGGGCCATCACATTTAGGAATAAGCACAATATACGTAGAAGAGAAAAATTTCGGGTAGGGATTACCAGCAAAAAAATCCTCCACCGCCTTGATCACATCCTCTTTGATAGTATCCCAATTATCTTGGAAAAATTTCGTAGTGAAACCATCAGGACCAGCCACCGCACTACTATTGAGATCCTTGATGACTCTAAAAATTTCCTCTTCAGAAGGCATATTGCAAAGCATAATATTATCATCCTCAGAAATAATGTTAGGAATAATATGAGTGTTAGGCAAAGGCAAAAAATTAGACGAACTGGTAAAAACATTCTTAAAGTAAGCCAGCCACACAGCATTGCAAATAGCCTCCTCAGAAGCAAGAATAGAGCCATCAACATCAATAATTTTGTGAATATGGCATTTCGATTTCTTCTTGTTAGCTAAAGCATGAAAAAATTTAGTATTTCTATCACCTTCCGCAATAAATTTAGCATTGGACTTTTGATGCCAATACCACTCTTCTTGACGTTGGAGAAGAAGGAGAGAATCTTTAGCTTGGTTCAACTCAAACATGTTATTAGAATTGGGATTACTTTGGAAAATATTCTCTAAATCAGACACCTTGTTCTCAGCATCTTTAATATTGGCAAATAAGTTTTTGAAAAAAATGCATTTATTCCACCATCTTAAACACTGCTTTAATCTAGAAAGCTTAGACCAGAGTCTTAACATGCCAGAAATATTGTTATCAGGATACACAGGGGCATTCCAATTAGTGGACAGCATATTAGGAAAGTCAGCATGCAACATCCACATATTCTGAAATCTAAAAGATAACACATTGTGCTGCAAACTTTTGTTAACGTTCAAAAGAAGGGGAGAATGGTCAGAAAGCGTTCTACTGAGATGTTCAATACTAGAAGATGGTAAAAGAGCAAGCCAATCATCATTAAAAAGAAATCTGTCAAGTCTTTGCCACAAATTGGCTCTATTCCACGTAAAAGGGCTACCAAAATAACCAATATCATTAAGGTTGCAATCACTTATCATAGAATTAAAATCTTCCATAGCAGAAGCATTAGGAGCATTACCTCCAAGTCTTTCCGAGGGATTAGAAATAATATTAAAATCACCACCAATGCACCAAGGGCCATTAATGATAGAAGCAAAATGTCTTAATTGATCCCAAAGGGGAAGACGGTTGTTTTTTAGTACAAGCAGCATAAATAAAAGAAGCGTAACAATTGACATTGAAAACAGAGATATAACAGTGGCAAACTTGAGGAAAATCCTCAATAACATTTAAAGAGATAACATTAGACCAGAATAACCAAATTTTGTTGGAGCAATTAGCATAATAATTAGAAAAGCCTAATAATTTAGCAGTAGAAGCAATGTTGATATTCTTAATTAACGGCTCAATCAAAACAAGTAACTGAATATTATGAATTCTACACAAATTACGAACACGAATCTTAGAATCCTTACCACCAATACCTCTAACATTTCAAAGAAGGGCTTTAATCATTGGAATGTTTTGAAGAATTATGAGTTCTAGATGATCTTGGCGTTGGGGGTAAAGTTTGTTTGGATTGCTTACCTTTTTTCTTAGTGACCTGAATAAAATTGTCATTTTGAGGTTTGCTAGACATATCCGTATAAGTATCAGACGCAGATTTGTCGGAGATAGATTCATTAGCCCCAGCATACTGAGGTATAAATTCCCCCTCTTCGACAATGATCTCCCCCTCAATCAAATTATGATTAGCAGTAAAAGCATTATTAGCTAAAGACAACGGTTGTAAACAATTCACATTATTAACAGCAATGTCCTCTTCATTAAACATAGAAGCAACAGAAACAAAAAGTGTAGGATCAGATATAGCATCACATTCCTTAACAGAAACGTGCGAGTCATTGGCCTGAAAATCATGAGAAACCTTTAAAGCAGGAATATTAGAAGAAACAGGAATATTCGCTAACTGCAAAGAACAACCATTAGGAATTTCATTTAGCAAGGTATTGTCAGAATTATTCAAATCGTCAACCTCAAGGTTATGAGGAACGGGTTGCGGTTCCACCAGATTCTCCTGGTTTTCTTGACACTCGCCGGTTTTGTCGTTGACAGCAACATAAATTTTGTTTTGAGAATCGGCAGAGCCTTGCTTCCCGTTAGGCATAACTTTGGGTTTTTTGAGTTCAGGATGAAGGTTATAGCAAGCATTCTGGGCGTGTCCATGCATTTTACAGTGAGAACAGAAATCCGGCACATTATCGAAATCAACTTTTTGGAAATACCCGAAAGCTTTAGATCCAACCCAGATTTCTTTGGGATGGTTTTTGGAAATATCCATCTCAACAAGAATACGAGCTACAGAAGGTCTAGTTCTAGAAGCAGTGGCTTGATCCGTTTGCAAAGGTCTACCGAAAATTGATCCTAAAGCATGCAGAACTTGTTGATTGAAAAAATGTAAACGAAGGTTAGGAAAAGAAATCCAAACAGGAACGATGGGAGATTCCTCTTTAATATCAAAAAAAGGCGTCCACTTTAAAATCCGCATTTGATAGTTGAAGATGAAATACGATCGCCTAGCAAAAATACGACTATAGTCCAGATCATTCGATAATTTAATCGCAACATGCCTTGAATCGAGCAAACCGACCGAATAAAATCCCGAAAGTTTTAAAGAAGCAAAAAATTGTCGAATAGCATCAAGATTAGGTCTATGAAGACCAAATTTACCGACAAGAGTGAACTTGAAAGGAGATGCAAGTTTCAAAACTTCCTCATCCGACAATAAGATCGCAGGAACACCATTAAAAGTAGTTTGAGTGAGAGAAGGCAGATCATCACCTGCTGAAGCTTTACCGGCTAGTACCTCTTTGAAAGATATAGATCTCGGAGGAGATGTCGGAGAATCATCCACGAGGTTGAAAAATCCCTTGCTCTTTTGCGGAACAGGCTCAGAAATCTTCCCCCAGGAGGAGGAAGACGCTATTCCGGCCATCCCAAAAGAGCCCAGAAGGGCAAAGATCACCAGCCGAAGCCAAAACTCAAAGATCGCTAGAGAATATCTCACAAAACAGATGAAACGAATGACGCAACGAACGGAAGCAAAGAAACCCTAAATCGCCAGAGCGGCTAGGGCGAGCGAAGAGGAATTTGAGTGAGGATCAAGCCAGTGATGGCTATTGTATATATACTTTTGAGTTTTTTGGAGCTTCTAGCAAAATATAAATATTAACTATGGTAATAAAATTTTGTGTTCCACTATTTATAATGGATGCAATTAGTCAACTTTGATTGTTGATAATATGGTTATAAATGAGTATCGACGTCACTAGCCAAACCCATTTTCTACATAGATTTTACTTGTATAAGTTCTTAAAGATGTCAATTGTCAAACAAAAGCACTACAATCTTGTAATTTTGATAAAAATATCATCAAATTAAATTTAGTTTATATAGATTCTTCTCATTTTATGTCAAAGCTCTTTCTATGCTTTGTTCAACCATCCTCTATATCAAATGGGTCAACTGATCAGTTTGGTACAAGCCTTAAATCATGTTAATATGAATATTTAAATCCTAATCTCTTTATGCTCGTTTAGACTCCAGTTGTATCTTTAACCATGATATTTTAAACAAACAATATAAATTCAATATATTTTAATGCTCAATTCATGTAGATTGCTAGTGTGGTCAAGGTACTTTGAATTGTTGAGTTGCTATTTTTTTTAGCATGGCTAAAATAGATATAAAATTATATCTTAATTTTATGAAAGGATTTTTAGTGCATAAAGATAGTAGAAAAAAATACAAGTAAAATAAGAATTTTTATGTTAAAAAACACATAATAAAAAAAAATCAAATGGCAAAGACCAAATGAAATATTCAACTACATTGATAGAGATCACAAAAGTTCACTCTTCCCCATAATTAGAGACACCGAAATTACAATATATGTAATACATGGTCATTCTCCTATTGTAGTTGAGATTGTTGGGGAAGTGCTGAAGGGTGTCTATTGCTTCCTGGAGTATTTGCGTCGGTAAAGAAATATAAAGTTTAGCGTCTTAGCATTGTACGAAAATCTAACACACAAGCAGATAAGAGAGATGGTGCAACATTCATAAAAGACAAGAGTTTTTACGTGGAAGCCCCTGAAAAGGGGAAAAAACCACATGGCCTAGCTTAGTTTGAATGAATTCACTAGTATTTGCAGTCGATTACAAATGAGGCACTTCCTTGAAAGAAGGCATTAACTTGATGTCACAAATATACATCATAAAGATTGCATTACATGGTGGGAGTTACAATAATCAACATAAACTTGTTTGTTCGGTCGGCAACATCATAGTTGATATGATGAAGGTCAGAAAGACCGTAGTAGGTAGGAGACTTGGGTCAGAAAGACCATTATCTAGTGATGCAGGTCAAAAGGACCGTAATAGATGACGGAGGTCGAAAGGATCATAGTTGGCTAGAGATCGTGGTCCAAAAGGCCGTTGTAATAGGGCGCTGATCCGGTAGAACTTTGGGCATCAAGTGGTGGTCTGGTAGGAGTCCAGACCTCAATTGGTGGTCTGGTCAGAGTCTGGGCCTCTGGTGGCGATTCGGTAGGAGTTCGGGCCTCAGGTGGTAGTCCGACAGAGGTCTGGGCCTCAGGTGGTGGTCCGGGGGAGGTGAGGGCCTTAGGTGATGGTCCGGCGAAGATGAGGGCATCAAGTGGTAGTTTGGCGGAGCTCGGGGCCTCGAGTGGTGGCCCAGTAGAGGTGAGGGCTTCAAGTGGTGGTCCGATAGAGGAGAGGGTCTCAAGTGGTGGTTTGACATAAAAGAGGGCCTCATGTGGTGGTCCGGCGGAGTTCAGGCAGTGGTCCAGGAGGAGCGAGGAGGTAAGAGTGATCTCTGATCTCTTTCTTGCTCTCTTTCTTGTATCCCCTCATTCAAGAGGGAAGAGGGGTCTATTTATAGATTTTCTAGAGTGGCATGACACGTAAATAGGTGGAAGATCAAGGGCATATGGGGCGTGGCTTGGATGGACGGCCGATGTTGAATCCCTTGATTGTGAACTGTTTGATGGATATTTAAATGTCTTAATGATGTTGGAATTCAATGACCTTGGCCTCGTTGGTTTTGTCTTGTCAACCCACTCGATTCGACTACAAGCATGTCATGTTTGGAAATCATTTGGTAATCCAAATTGTGGTTTGAACCTTCCAACAGTGCTTCAGACCCTTGATTTGGACCCATTTAGGCTAGGATTAAATCGAGTTTGGTGTGGTTGGGTTTGTATTTCTAGGACGCTCAGTTCAACTATAAGTTTGTTGAAATCAGAGTTCAGATGGTCCCAATTTTAATTTCGGAAGTTTCCAACTTGATTTTGCTTCAAGATTCGTGCCCGATCAAGATAATTTTTTGAAAATGTATCAGTGTCGATGTTTATATTAATTTCAATTAGACATTGGCAGCAGAGTGATGGTGGTTGAACTATGATACGAATAATGATAATCAAATGACAGT
This sequence comes from Dendrobium officinale, assembly GCA_019514585.1. Taxonomy (NCBI): domain Eukaryota; kingdom Viridiplantae; phylum Streptophyta; class Magnoliopsida; order Asparagales; family Orchidaceae; genus Dendrobium; species Dendrobium officinale. The sequence goes on along the minus strand of CM033690.1, from coordinate 53,604,673 downwards.
GTTTGAGGATGACAACAGGCGAATGACAATGGTCAGACAACAACAATCGAACGATGGTGATCTAACGACAGTGAATGAAGTACAATGGTAGTCATCAGTCGAATAATGAGGTTGGACCATGGAAAATTGGCAATAATGATTATGCGTTAACATTCTAACATCGTCTAATTGATAGCAGTGGTCAAGTTAACTGATGACAATCATTTATGTTAAATATTTGGTAAAACTTCAAAGCTATAATTAATATCTTCAAGCTTTCTCTTATTAAAATCAAGGTTTTTTTTTTTCATATGACAAACATGTGCCTATTTATAACTTTTGAGAGTGACAGTTTAGTAAATCTAATAAAAATTTCAAAACATTCAATCTGATAATTTATATTACTTTTTTATAGTATTTCATTCTTTTAACATTTAAGTGTCTTAATCATCTTGCAACTGAGTGACTTGTCTTAAGCAAATAAAAAACTGAAAATAATTTGATTCTACAATTAAAATCTTGAAGTTTTCAACTATATTAAAAAATTATGCTTGATGAAACAAAATTTATGATGACCCATCAATAATATTATCCCAAAAAGATCAGAACCCTTAATTATTTATCCTGAATTCAGAAATCAGAATATATTTATATTAATAATGTCTTTTATTACCATTAATGCATGACCAGCAATTAATACTCTTCTCAGTCTTCTGTTCTGTTTAATACATTTGGTTTTCTCTCTGTTTTTTTTTTTAATTAAATAATATTCTGTATTTAAATGCTAATTAATTAGCATCGTCTGATCTCAAATGCCCAAATCAACGGTAGGAGTCGTCCGATGTGACTAATGCAAAAAGTACATTACAAAAAGTCAAAGCTAACCCCCTCAGATAATGACAAGTCAAAACCAATGGTTTGAGCTTAAGTTTTTATTTTTCTAATTGTAATTCTTTCAAAAAAATTACTTTGTGTTTTTTTTTTTGCTTTTGAGCAAATTAAGGTTTTATTTGGGACAGCTTTTTTACTGCTTTTTAAAGCACCTTTCTAGCAAAAAAGTTAAAATTTTGTACTAAAAAGCTGCTTTAATAAGCATTAAGAAAGCCGTCTCAAATAAAGCTTAAGGCTTCGTTTGGACAGCTTTTTTACTGCTTAGTGAAATAGCTTTTTAGTATAAAAATTAAAATTTTTGTACTAGAAAGCTGCTTTAAGAAGCGGAAAAAAAACCGTCCCAAACGAAGCCTAAGTCAAACTCACACATATTACATTACATATACGAAGGCTTCAAACTATATACACACACACACAAAAGCTTCGAATCTAAGATCCCTTAGACTTCGTGTGGGACAATTTTTTTATTGCTTTCTGAAACAATTTTCTAGTACAAAAATTTTTAGTTTAATTCAAAAGCTATCATAAACAAAGTCAAAGTCATAATTCAGGACTTTTTTTATTTGACAAAATGATTATAAATTATAATAATTTGATTTATGGTATCCTTAAAAAGTCTACAAAATGTCATTCATATACATATTTGGTGAGATGTATAAATAAAAAATTTTAAATATAAATGGATGAAAATTTCTTAAATTCGGTTGGTCAAATTATCAAAATATAATATATATATATCTTCCACATATTTTATATTATATAAAAAAACTATATTAAAAAAAATAGAGAACAACCTACCCTCTGTTTGTTAGTCAACAAAATTACCTCAACCAAATATTTCTGGAGAATGATCCACAATATATATAAACATAAAACATCATCAAAAATAATATCACATCATAACTTTCTCAACCTAATTTTCAAAAGCTCTCAATTTATTCTCTCTCTTCCTCTCTCTCTCTCATCTCTCTAGCTTTCTCTTTCTTTGTGTCCCTATATATTCAGCTATGGGCTTTCTTCCCAAGTGAAATACAGGCATAGCTTTCTCCACCTACTGAAAGAGCATGTAATAGAGAAAATATTACAATAAAAACGAAGAGAAAAGGATAACCAAAAGCTCCAACTTCCAAGACCCCCATCTTGTCCTCTGCGTTATCAGACCCTTGCCTACATATCTTCTCTTTAATTCTCCACTCTAGTCTAAAACATTAATTGAAGCATTAGAACCCATACTCCAATGAAAAAAAGAAGAAGTTATTATTATGTTTTATACTTCTTGCAACTATATTCATGTAAATTATTTGTATGGAGTATTTGTTTTTCTTAAATAGAATGAAATAAAATATTGTAGATTGCAAATGATATTAGTGAAGAAAATTCACATATGTTCATGAAATTATATATAATTTCAAGCATTATTTTAGATATGCTAATTTATATTAGGTAGAGAGTAGAGGGGATTATTGCTAGTCTGTGTAGAATATGATTGTGTTGATCAATCAGGTTGTACTGTTGCATCAGACCTCAAGTCTATTTATCGTGCTCTAAAACCCCCTGCTTGGGTTTCGGTGCTTTGCATAGAGGATTTTTTTTGGTACAATGCCTCATCATTATATACTTGAGTGCTCGATACTGTGTTCCTAAGCACTTCGATATATAGTGTTTGTTTGAAGAAATGATAGAGAGCATAGCGCCGCAATGCCCTAGATTCGACGTCGTATCGCTGCAGGTTTGAGTGTTGCAACATCATTTGATGAATTGATGACAGAGGCTTGAGAGTCGCAGTGCTCCAATCTTGCACCACAATGCTTTGAGGTGGACTAGACATTTTTCTTTCTCATTTTTTTCTGAAGGGTGGTATCCCTTGGTGTTATTTAATTGCTTTTTATTATGTTTAAAGTGCAAGGATGATGCAAGAGAGAAGATCGAAGTAAGGAGAGAACGAGAGAGAAGAGAGATCTGTACCTATTTCTCTTCATTTTCATAGTGAATTTTTTGGTGTAGTGTATCTCCATGATTTTTTCTCGATTTCAGATTTTTTCACATTAAATTCTGGTGTTCTTTTACTTTCCTCTACTTTTACTTTCTTATTTGCTTCATTTTGGTGTTTTACTTCCTTCTCCCCAACAATTAAGGAAGACCGTAGGTTGTCATTGCAAGAAGATTGCATAATGTTATACATAATCATTAGAATTTTGGCATAATTTAAACTTCTAAGTTTATAGGTGAAATTAATATTGCTCATCAAACTAAATTTCCTCCATAACCAATGACCTATACTATTTCTTAATATATTTTATTCTAATTTTATTTTGTGTTATATCAATATATTTTGCACAATAAAAAAAAAGGATACATGTCTATATATTTGAGGGTTATTGAATCTGAGATAATTGCATTTGACAAACATCACATTGGATTTCTATTGTTATATTTATAACAATATTTAATTCATAATAAGATTTATGATTAAATATAATAGTTTCATATATTGCACATATTTTCCTCTCATGGAATAGCTCACATCATCTATTATATCTCATTGATGAAGGGTAAATTATCAGGACAATGAGATGATACAATTAAGATCAAATGTACTTAATCATATTAAGATAATAGATTAGGATTATGATTGATACGCTATTAGATTAAACTATTAATATTTTCACATCATTATACACTTCTTCAACTATTAAATATGAGACTTAATTCACACTCTCATCTGGCAAACCATTAAATAAAACTTTAAAATATAAAAGCTTTGCCACATCCTCAAATTAACTATAAGTGGTCATTTCCCTTTCTCAGATCTATTTAGGCTTCGTTTGGGATGGCTTTCTAACTACTTTGTAAATCAGCTTTTTAATTAAAAAATTTCTTAAAAGTTGAGAAAAAATAGTAGTCTAAAGTTAGGGGCGGAACCCCTTTGTTCCTACCTGAATTCTTTTTTTTTTTTCATTATACTATTATTTATATAATTTTTAGTCTTTATTATAAGAATTAATTTTTAGGTAATTACCCCCATAAAAATGTTAAAATACTATAGACTTTAGACAATTGCCCATAATATAATTAAATACATTATGTATATGTGTTATTGTTAGGGAATGATGAAACAAATACAAAAAGAAATAGTAAATCAAAATTTGTTCCGGGGGCGCTGTCTCTTGACCACGCGACCTGACCACGCAGGTCGAACCCCGTCAGTGGGGCGCTGCCCCCTTGGAACCCCGATATATATGCGAACAATTACTTATAAGTCCCCTCTAAAAATTATGGTTGGTTCCGCCCCTGTCTAAATTAAGCTATCTGAAACAAAGTCTGAATCTATGATGTGAGATACAAACATTTTCGATTTAATAAAAGGATTGATCACCAAGCTATAAACAGCCGGCAGGTGCGAGTAACTATCCGATGTGCATCACCCATAATAAACTAAAGAAGGGTGTAGCTTCATTATTCTTCTCTCTTTCACTTGTTAGGCAACAATAAAACCTACTTAACATTTTTTTAACAATCCCTTGGCAGCTTTTAGCTATAAAGATAGATCGATAGAGAGAGATGTTCATCTCTTTGCATTGATATGCCTGGGAGAAAGAACAGGAAAAGAGAACAAGAAATTAAGCCTCATGAACTATAAATATCTACTAATTTAGAAAGAAGAAAACTTAGAAGTGAAAGAGGTAGATCATATCACCATACATATCGATCTTATTAGTTACAAAAGTACTACCCTTAACGTTAACTAATACGAAAAAGCACTAGAAGAAGAAAAAGCAAACTACAACATAAGGGAAATATAGTATATATAGGCCTTGTATTTAGTTGGTGGAAGCTGAGCATGAGGACTTAGAAGTGCTGCTCTCCTCCTTGAGCCCAGTGCTCTTGGTTGGGAACAACTCCAACGTCTTCAATGAGTTACAACACATTGATGACTCGCCGGAGATCATGGCTGCCCATTCACAGCCATATATCGACGCCGGCGATGCGCCGCTCGGCGATGCCTCATCTCGGCTGGAGCAGGTCTCCAGCTTTCGGAGTAAATCCAAGCCTTGTCTTGGCTCCTGAAATCCTCCTCCCTACAGCTCACATAAATAATATTCTTATGTTAAAATACTTGGAGAATTGTTTGAAAAAGCTTTTTTGATCGCTATTTTTGTTGTTTTTCTGCTATGAAGCCAATTTTTTACTAGCTAGAAAACAGTCGTAGAACGCAGCAAAAAAGCTGTCCCAAGTGAAACTAACTTTATAAAAAGTTGACTTCTAGCTTATATGATTGAACTATATAAAAATAATCACATTATTCAAGCGCGTTATATCTATATATAATTAAGTTTCATGAGAAAAACATTCTCTATGCAAATGAATGATCTTTTCTTGCTTCATAATTGTTAATTATTTAGAAGGGAATTTGTGTAAATTTAAAGGATTATATTAGAGGCACGTGTTAATTACATTTTTTTTTAGAAAAAAACTTTTGATTATAATAACCGAATGTTTGAAAAACATATTAATTAGCCTCGTGACAATTAAAAAATCATTTCTAAGCAAAGCCTCAGATTTAAATAAATCATCTAGTTGCCTTGGAATACCCAAGGATGCCTAGAAATATGGCTAGCAGTAGGCACAGCGCAAACCCTAGAATTCTTCCCTGCAAAACTTCAAATCTTTTCGAAAGAACAAATCCAAATTAAAAAGATTAAAAAACAATTTTCACTTATTAAATTGAAAACCTTCTCTCTCTCTAATTACATAGCAAGAGTTAGAATTTATATATATGCAGAGAAAGGAAGAAGAAAAGAAATAAAAAAGTAGCCGTTTGTTTTAGTAAAAACGATACACAGCAGAAGAGACACAGCAGTAATAAGTTCAAACCTGGTGAAAAAACTGAGGATTGTGCGGCTGGTACAGATGAGGAAAGAACTGCGGAGGTGGATGAGGAGGAAGAGAAGCAGAAGCAACTTGCACTTGTTGCCTGCTAAGCCTTCTTCTAAGCTTCTGTCTATCTCTTGCCTTATGATTCTGAAACCAATAGAACACATTCTTCCCCTCTATCTTTCCATAAAAAGATAAGTGAGAAGTGATCTGCTGAATCTGAGAAGCATTTGGAGTTCTAACTCCGCTCCTATACATCTCTTCGAGTATCATAAGTTGCTCTGGTGTAGGACACCATCTTGTTGATGGAACTTGAGGCATCTTCCTTCTATTCTAGTTTTGGTTTTTGGTATATTGGTAATGCAATATTTATATATGTAGAGACGAAGTGTAAGAGAGACGACACAAGAGACAAAAGGGATGTGAGGAGGAGAAGAAAGGAGAAGAGAGCAAAGTGGGGGTGAGGCAGTACAGTCATGCTGATGCTGTTCTGAGAAGAATTAAATAGGGCGTTCAGTGGTTGTGTTTTACTTCTTTGCTTCATTTCAGCCTTTTGGGTTCTCAACTTTGTTCACTTTTGAAGGCAGGAACAGGAAGAGAGAGAGAGAGAGAGAGAGAGAGAGAGAGAGAGAGAGTGGGGAGATATCACATCAATCTGTATGTTTGTTGGCTGATTGAGTTAGGATTACATTGATGAGAAGGAATGACACCCAGCTTGACATGTTTGTCTCTGTCTATCTACCATTTCAGTTGGGGAGAGTTTAATATAATTAGGTGATGATGATGTGCAACATTCACCGACATCAAACACATTATCACCTTCATGGACTCAGATATTTTTTCATAAGCAAGTTTCATTGTTTTATAAATATATGTACTAATGACTACACTTGATCTTAGATCTTAGAGGAGCTGAATTTTTAATATAATATTTTACTAAACTAATTAAAAGTTTAATATTAAATCAATACATAGTATAGAACATATATAGTTGCATGTGGTTTAGGCTTCGTTTGAGACTGTTTTTTTACCGCTTTCAAAAACAAAATTTTTTTACAAAAATTTCTAGTTCAAAAGTTTTTTAATTGTACTAATTAAATTTCTTTAGAAAGCAGCTCCAAACGAAGCCTTGGTATTTATTATATTTTGACTTGATTTTTAATTTTTTTGAGAATAAATTTATTGCTCTTTAATTTTAAGTGAACACTTATTCCCCAAATAATAATATCTCTTACATTTAATCTAAAAGTTTCATTGAATTGCCTAATCAAGCCATTTATGAGAATGCACAAGAAAATCATCTTTCTTTTCTCAGTATTTTTAAAAAAAGCATATAAATAGAAAAAGTTTAACTTCTAAATTATGTATATTTTAAACAGTATACTTCCATATTTATATTAAAAAAAACATATTTTTATATGTTCTATATTGACATGTCAAAAATAAGTGTTAATCAACCTTAAGTTTAATAACTAAAAATAATTTATACTATATGTTTTTTTAAATGAAATTCATATAATATATTTACCTAAAAATATTCATTTTATATATTATATTTACATCCTTAACAAATTTTTACACATTAGTAAAATATAACATGATATAGATTAACAAATTACTAATTCAATATGTATGGAATTTTGTCCAATACTTGAACTCAAATCATATATGAAATACTTCGTCATAAAAATTTATATAAGAAACTTCATAACTATCATCATCTAGTTCTTAATGTGGTTTATGTTCATAAGTCTTTATCATTAATTCAATATAGATGGAATGATGAGGAGGAGGAATTCTTAATGATCAATGAATTCTTTGTAGGAGTTATGTTCCAATACTCAATAATTTGGAGCATAGATCATAAGAAATCCTATAATTAAAATTATATTTATAACATTCATGTTATTGAAAAAATTCATAAGCCTCATTGGAATATGAATCAAAATAAAGAATTTATCATATATTTTCTGTTAATAATAAAATAAATAACTCATCATATGCTATTGAAAAAGTACTCAAATCTTACTGTAAAATGAATCCCCCGTTGAATAGAGAGCACGCTTTCTTTGGGAAAATTTTGATGCATGGCATATTATTGTTTCATGGAGGTTGGGTTTAGAACAATATTTTATTTGAATGTATTATGCTCTAGAGTTCATTATTTTTTTTTATTTTTTTTTCGGTGGGGGGGGGGGGGGGGGGGGGGGGGGGAGGGGCCCGCTTGGGTGAGATTTTATATCATCAAAAATTAAGTTAAACTACACAATCCTTAAAGGAATCCATAATCCACTAATTAATGCTCAAAGAGCTACAATAAGAAAGAAAATAAACTAATATGCTACCACTACATGAAAATCACTCATTTCCGGCGGCAATTTCCGGCGGAAATTGGGCATTTTCCGCCGGTTTTGTAATTTAGCGGCGGTTTTCCGACGGTTTAAATGCCGCCGGTAAAAATCGCGTAGGAAAATAAATTCCGGCGGTTTTTTCCGGCGGCAAGTTTGTCTGGCGGCTTACCGGCGGTCTTAAACCGCCGGTCAAATTAAAAAAAAAAAAAAAAAAACGCTCCGGCCAGCCGGGACCCTGCTCCCGCGCCCGAACCCCGCCACCGGCCAGGCTCCCCCGGGCCCCCTCCCGCGCTCCAGCCAGGCACGGGCGCAGGCCTCCCGCACTCCGCGATCCGGCCATGCTCCCCCGCGCTCCGCGATCCGCACGTCCCCGCATCTGCGCGCGGTGAGGGTGCGATTCAAACCGTGGTTTCTCCGTGTAGAATCCAAGCAACCAACCGAAATGCCAATTATGCAAATATTTTCTTATTGTCAATATTATTTATTTAAATTATGTTCTGACAGAAAAGCAATTAATTATTTAATTTTTTTAAATAAAACTAATTAACTTTAAATAAAAAATAATATTTAATATAAAATAACAATTAACTAACTAAATAATTTTAAAATGAAAATTAATTAAATAGTTAATATAAGTTTTAATTAATTTTTGTTAAAGCATTTACATAGTATAAATTTTATTCATTTCAATAAATTTTTTAAAGCCGCCGGAAAAGTGAAACAGCCGCCGAAAATTCCGCCGGAAAATTTTGTGAGAAAAAACTGCCGGAAAGCCGCCGAAAAATTCCGCCGAAAATTGGTGATTTTCCTGCAGTGTACAGGATTCAATACTAAATTATAAAAAAAAAAACTATGTGCAGGCAAGAAGCCAACCCCAAAATTTGATAAAGAAACACTCATAGCCATAACAAATAATAAAATATGAAGCGCACTAACAAAAAAAAAAAAAAATGCAAACGGGAAGAAGGAAATAAAGCAACATTAACTTGCATCCAGTCAATTAGAGGAAATGCAAAAGGATCTAAGAAGAAGTCCGACAAGATCGAATGCCAGCCATGAAACTTTGTGAAAAAAGCCCATAGATACCTTGAAGAACTTGGAAAAAAAAGAGTAAAACAACAGGAGAGAGCTGACAGAAGACCCACAGAAAAGAAAAAAAAAAAGGAGAGCACCAATCAATTCAAGGAAACCAGGAAAAGCGCACATATAGCCAAAACATCATATAACATATAGCTCACGAAAAAGCAAATGAGCATCCTACACTAGAATATAGCCAAACATATAAAGAGAAATCCAAATACAACCAAACTCCAATCTCCAAACAATAGCTGGAATTTGTGGCGCGAGAACCATCACTAACTATGATAGGAGAAGCCCATAACCACACAAAATCCAACATCTAGTCAAGACCAAGATTGAAGGACTCAATAAAGATACCTACCAAACCAAAAACATAAAACATGAGCATAATATCCCTTAGGAAGAGAGTTGTGACCTGCAAAACCAACAAACTAACTAGCTGGAGCAAAAAAAAAATGATATAATCAACCCTTTGTGAAGAAAGGAAAGGCAGTAACATCCATCCTTATTAATCCCTTAAGATCGTGAAGATCATTCATGTTATAATTAAGTAAATTAATTAGATATAGAAGCCCCATTTTCAGCAAGTCAATCAACAATCATATTTCCTCTACTGGTTAGAAACACGAATCTGAAGAGTTTGATAAAGGGCATGCATTTCAACCATATAACCACATTACAGTTGAGGATACGAGAAGCAAAGCATGAACAAAAGAACCATTGGTATCCCAAATAACACCCCCACAACCACCAGCAACATCGTTCACATAACCATCAATGCAAATCTTAACTTGATTCAAAACCAGCTTTCTCCAATAAAAAATAATAGGATGGTCAACCAACATAATTAAAACAAATATTCTAAATGTTAAAGTAAGTAGACCAAAAAGATTTACCCCTAAAATATTTAAGCTTCAAAAGATTAGAAGTAAAAAAACTATAATTCTATTTAATTAATGTAGATATAAGGATGATGTATATTGAGATGCATAAGAAAGTTAAAACTAATCTAAATTCAAAATTGAAATACTTATTGAGTTCTATATAGTTATTGGTAGAGGGCCCATTATACATCAATAAATTGAGCTTTTAGTTTGATTGGTGTTTAACAACTAGTGTATCAGGCTCAACTTTTATCATCCATCATTCTTAATTATTAATAAGTATTATTAAAGATGATAATTTGTCTTAATTAGCTCAAATGATATTGATTGATGTGATTTATTTTTCCCATTATTTAACAATGTCTACAGTTGTCAAGATAGGTTGATATATATGAGTATGTTGGTGACTCCTTTAAAGACTTTGTACAAATGAGTGTAGACTTGGTATATGATGAAGAATACTAATTGATGTGGAATATTCTCATACTAGAGGGATATTGTATCAAGACATAAAATTAAGAGGAAAACTTAGCTTGCTCCACAATTGTAATGAAATAATAGCTTAGTTCTTAATTTAATGCTATGCAATGTATATTTTTCATTTGTTTAAGATGTTCCTAAGTTAATGTATGTTGATTAACTAACAAGCTTAGCTTAGATCCAATCCCCTAGTGTCCCACCCTCCTAACATACACAACAACCCTCAACACATATGCCATACTTTAACATTTCAATGATAAACCTCATGCATTGAATACATTTTTGGTTAATTTTCCATTGAGCCTTAATTTTTGGTGTCCTAGCTAGAATTATATGGTACTTAAGTGGTCCTTCCCCAAATTCCACAAATAAGTTAAACTCTATTTTGTACTAACTATAGAATTTAGTCTCTGATTCTCTGATTATACTTCAATAATCATATTGTATAGCTAGCTAATAAATTAATTGCTCTCCCCTTGTTCTAAATTTATTGTCTCACATGCACATTGACTTGAGAACAAAATGAACCACCCATGTCTGATTTCTCATTCCCCACCCCAACTGAACATTAATTAAAAGTAGATCCAGCATTCATTAAAAAATTTAACACCAACCATATTAAAATATAAACTAAGTTGTAGTTTTCTTCAACTATTCCACACTGCATGCATGACGCATGACGCCTTTCAAGTACTTTTGCTGGCTTTATCAAAAATAAAATTTAAAGTAAAAAAAAACTTATTGTTGCCTTCATAATAATTATAATTAATTTATACGGATGGTAAATTTTCAAAATTTAACTAAGGATGTAATTAAGGCATACCTTGTAAAATTACACAACACTTATTTACATTTTACAATATAAATTTATTATTAATTTGCATAAACAAAATTGACTTGTATATAAAAAAAAAAGACATTTTTTTGTAAGTTTCATCTAAATTTATTGGACTATAGCCATCCTCCTAAAGTACATTTCCATTTTGAGCCCCTACATTAACAGTATCATAAATATAGGAAAGAGATCTATCACAATAAATGAACATCCTAAAAGTAAAAAAGAAAAATTGCAACATTCACCCCATACTAGCCTGTCTTATTTAAACGTTGTGAATGATTTCTAATTGTTGGCTATAGTTATTAGCCTCTCCAACTTGCATGTTATCTTACTCTGATCTCTTGTTATGATTTGGCAATAGATTGAAACTTGTAGTCTATAGGGATCTAGGTTTAGGGTTTGTAGGGTTGGAGACCACAAGGACAATATTTAGGGTTAGGGTTTTGGACAACTAAGTAGGTGAAGGTATAACTGACTAGTCACCAATCAGCTTTTAGGTCATCCATGGGGTTTTAGTGAAAAGGACAAGTTTGTCTCTATAGAGGAAGATTGTGTTATCTTCTTGCACAGAGAGAGAGAGAGAGAGAGGCATATTTTTTGATTAAAATATGGGAAATTGCATGAAGGACCTTTTGCTGGAGGATGAGGAGGAAATGTGTTAAATAATAGAAGTGAGGGGTTTGGCTGTGTAAGATTATAATTTTTTTATAGATTTTGAGAAGGTTAATATGGGAGCGGAAGGTGACGAGGATGTACGTATTTATTTCTTCGTTTGAAGTGACGTATGAGATTGATTTGATGGGGCTGAGGGGTTGACTTTGTTTTTAAGTCAAGAAGCTTAATTAATGTTTTTAATTACGAGTAATAATACATTATCTTACTGTTAAGTAAAAAATTAGAGAAAGAAAGAAGGTATTGATGTATACAATTATATGCTTTATTGAATTAAATTAATTTATTGTTGTGTTAATTTAAGCTTTGTTTGGAATAATTTTCTTTCTATTTATTGAAGCGGTTTTTTAGTTTAATTTTTTACTAAAAAAACGTTTTAATAAACAGTAAGAAAACTGTTTCAAACGAAGTCTTAGTTCATGAAATGATTAACCTTTTTCTAAGAAGAATGTTATTATATATTCAATTCATAGACAAAACTTTTTTTTTTTTTGGGACATTTAGGCCAATTAAGGCAAACTCACACACACAACGCATACACATGGACTCGTCCCGTTTTTTTGGGATATTTAGGCCAATATTTGACACGACACGAAAACCCGACCCGGAAAATCCAGGTTGAACCCGACCCGATTTCAAAACGGGTCGGATTCGGGTTCCAGAAATCGACTTCAAAAAACTTTTTGTAGTTAATTATTTAGAATGAATAATTGAAAAACTCAACATGAGGGAGGAGAAGAAATCATAGTGACTTGGGACCTGTCAAATAATTATGTTAGAAATATCTTTGGATAATGAGTTGATATTATCCAAAATCATTGATGGATTATTTTATAGATAAATTGTCAATAACTCCATCGTCTTCATTGATCATCCATAAAAAAGTCATAGGTCCTGACACAGGCTTATTCCCCCTCAATTCTTCCGTCGCTTCTCTCTCCCCTCTCTCTTTCTCATCACCTACTTTATCTCTTAGTGATGTCACTAGCGTATTTAAGATCAATTAAGGATTTGATGGAATTACTAGCTTGAAAACCAACTCCGAAAAATCACACCTAGTTTGGATTCAAAAAATCAGTTTTTGTTGATTAGATTGAACTCGAGCTTAAGCTCTGGTTGAACTCGCCAATAAAGCTCAACAAGTAACTTTAAAATATCTTCAATGCATTAAGATTTTTATGTACGCACGCACACACAATCCAATGAGCCGAATCAAAATCAATTCAAATTGATCAAGCTGTGCTTGTTACTTGACCTAGACTTACGAGCTTGTTGAGGTTGACTCACTAGCCTCTTAATGGAGGGATTATTCTGTGCGGACACCAGACGAGAGAACCATCCGATTCCATGCTTGACGTGGCACAATTTTATTGATCTCCGGACGAATCCGGACCCGCACATAATAATTTTTCATGTTAATGAGATAAGCTCAAGCTAATTCAGCTCACTTACACATCTAAGTTGATTAATTAAGCTTTTCATTTCTTACTTATTTGAGCATGAGTAGCACCTGAAAGGCTGAAAAGAAAACATGCAAATGAACAGAAAAAAAGGAAATATCAAGCTAGCAGAAAAGAAATGTTACACAAACTGCTGGGCAACTCAATGCATGGCTTCTCTCTTAGCCTCTTATAAAATTGGAAAATTCTGTGCTCATCCATATCCATTAATTCTGCTTGCAGACAACTATAAATTTCCCATCGATAATCAATTTTATACAATCAATATCAAATTATTTCGTCTTGATCACAAAAGTGGATATTAATGAATGATAAGTGACCCACAAAAAGAGAGAGAGAGAGAGAGAGAGAGAGAGAGAGAGAGAGAGAAAGGTTGGAATTAATTAAAAGTTGGGAGTAAAAAAATTAATAGCAGTGTTTACTTTTTCTCCTCTCATTCAAGCTAGCCTTGAATAGCTTGGTTATGTTATTTATTATGAATTATGAGGGTTTCCTCATGGATCAGAAACAAAACCATAAATCGTCTTTCCTTGCATGCAGTGATTAGTAAATGTCAAGTATTTATGAGGGGGAGGAAGCTTTTTTAGCTAGTTTGTATTGTATGCAGAGTAGCTTTCAGCAATTTTCACTCTTAAGCATTGATTTGAGATCTGATGGTTGGGATCAATCATTATGCTTCAATTTTATATGATCAGCTAACTCTTTATATATATATATATATATATATATATATATATATATATATATATATATATATATATATATATATATATATATATATATATATTAAAAAATATATTTTTTTAGAAGCACTTGATAGCAACTGCTTTAAAACGGCTTTTCGCAACCATTTAGGCTTCGTTTGGAACGGATTTTTTTTATTAATTCTTAAAGCAACTTTTAATATAAAAATTTTAATTTTTATACTAAAAGGTTGATTTAAGAAGCAATAAGAAAGTCATCTCAAACAAAGCTTGAATCCCCAACTAATAGTGACAATTTAAACTACCACTTATAGTGGACATTTAAAATGCCCCTGTAGACTTTGCGAAAAATGCTTTAGGTAGTCTTAATCTCTCATATGCCATGCAAGCCTCCCGGTTCCTTTTTTATTTTTCGTCTTATCCTTTGATTGAGTCTTTCAATTCTACCTTGTTCGATTGACTACTGCGCTTCCTCTACACGCCTTCGTTGTAGCATCAATGAATAGTTCTCTAACTGCATGTGAAGAGTAGAAGGGGAGAGTGTATGACATTAGGCTCCTTGGTGTATGCATATGAGACATAACCGTGCAACTCAGCAGCCTACGATAATAGCCGCATTGAAGAGATAGACAATCAAAGGATGATTGCTCTCACCAAGGAGATAGAGCATATACGACAAATATAAGCTAAAATACTAATGCAATAATAAGAGATGTAGGAAGAGCTTAGGTCATACAAGAAATAACATCAAAAGAAGAAGGTTCAAAAGCATGAGCTTGACGAGAGTGAAGAGACCGAAGATAATTAGGTGTACTGCACGTACTGTAAAATGAACTCAATGTTAAATTTCACAAAGAAATTCAAAGAATTTTGTTCTATAATATTTGTTAGTCAAATTTTCTTTATTGAGTGTTTTTTTTTTTTATTATTGTTAGCTCAAAAATGTTAGTTTTAAAATTTCACCTGAAAATTTCCTTCTGAAATTTTGCAAAAAATTTCGCCCATTTCGCCCATTTTCAATAAAAAATTCCGCCAATAAAAAAATTATGACAGTATTTTATTCGTCAATTAAAATTTCAATTTTATGTTGGAAAATTTTTTGAAGAAAAATTCTTGCCATTAAACATTTTCATATGCGTATTTTACCACGGAAAAAATTCCTCAACTTTTCCTACGAAAAATGACCGATTTCTGACGAAAATTTCATCTTTAAATCAGTCGATTTCCTGTAGTCGATCAACTATAATCTTCCAACCACTATCAACTGATCATGATTCACTGAGAACTTCGGTCAACTGCAATCTCTCTATTAACATGACCTAATTAGGGTCCTCCAAAAACCATGGATGAATGTGCTTTAAACATCTTTGCATGACAATGATACTCAAAAAGTAGAACCATTGTCCACTAACAAGAATAGCAATTCATAATTACTAATGTTGCACTCTCTAAATACATCCACATCTAATTTTTCTGAAATTATTTATATTATTGTGTACCTATAACCTATGTGACCACATAAAAAAATGAGGGTCTCATATTCTCTTCATCTTGAATTTATAAGGGTAATTAAGTTCATTTGGGATAAGCATTATTAGTATACAAGTTGATGATTTCTTTATCAAAATTAAGGCTAAAAAAATCAGCTGAATGATGGTTCAATACTATAATAGAGATTAAATTAGTTAAGCAATGATTAAGAAATTTTATCAATATATTTATTGTCCAAATTTTCTTATGAAGTTAATTTGCAGCCAAATGTATATGGTCATATGGATCAATAGCTTAATCAATTAGAAGCAATATAATGTGCCTGAAATTAATATTGGGCTAAATATTAAAATAGTTTTTTTAACAATTTGTATATGATCATTTTAATCTCATAGTAGAACGTTGTACTAATTTAATTCATCGTTTGGATCAATTTTATATATAGTTATAAGTAAAGGTACTCTATATTATATATATATATATATATATATATATATATATATATATATATATATATATATATATATATATATATATATATATATATATATATATATATATTATATATATATAGGGGAAATATAATACTTTAGGACTAAATTGTATTACAGAAAAATCGTCCATTACCGACGATGATTTCCGACAGCTTAAAAACCGCCGGAATATAACGCACAGGAAATCGAAACAGGCAGCTATAACAGCTGGAGATTATTGAACCCAAAATGGCAAGTAAACCGCTGGAATATTCAGATGCAAATACCTCCGGTTAACCGTTGGTCACTACCGATCATAGTCAAACCGCCGGTATTTTCAGAGGCCAAACCAAATAGTTTTAGAGACTATTTTGAGGGTTTTCCTAATTATTATTCATTTTCCAAGTTAATGGCTTGTAAAACCATGTGCAATATAAACGTGTTCTTAATTTAGCTTAAACTATACAAATACATTTATATCAGCCTTTTTCATTTCATGCAATTTACTCAGCATGCAGAAGAAATATTTATATATTATATTCTTTATAATATTTGAGACAATGGCTGACCTCCTTCCGACGTAATCTCTCCAAGCAGACACACTTGCCCACCAGAGAAATATATACTTACAATACCAAATTAGAGGGAAAGCGAGAAGAGACAGCTCTGCATGGCTCCTGATCTACCACCCCCATTCTCTCTCTAAACCCCCTTTCTCTCTCTACACCTCTTTCTCTCTCTACACCTTCAACCACAAATGTGCTGGTACACCCGAAGGCATCCTCATTGACATGACATGTCCCCCATCATCTCTTAAATCATTTCATTATCCTCTTCAGGACGCCACATCTTCCCTGATTTCTCTCTCCATCTCTATGCCCTCAACTCTCTCTCTCTCTCTTGTCACTTCTTCTCCATGGCGACGCTACTGTTCTCTTTACCGATAACATTCCAAAGTGTTATAACTATATAGAACTATATATATTTACATATCGTCCCATTCTTCTAAACGGAGACTCTCTCCTTATTTATTTGTTGGCAGAGCTACAGAACATGAAGAGAAGGGAAGGGGAGGAGAAGACGGCATACAGTGTCGTCCAATTAAATTGAGGGTCCCAAGAAATTCTGCCTTTGACTAGTGACTGTGGGCCACCATAACAATTTTTTAATATTTTTTAGTGAATGAATTTTAATATATATTTTTGTCAAGAGCTTTTCTTATAAATTTCTTATATCTCTCATTTTCAATTTATTATTTTTATTATTCTAATTCAATAAATAACTTTGTTAAATGTGAAAACTAAATTTTTAATATATATATATAATTTTTATCAATTAACTTAGGCCTGATTTGGTTGTCTGTAAGTTTCCGTTTCCGATTTCAATAGGTGAAAAAGTTACTATTTACTATTTGTTTACGCGACTTTTTAAAAACGCCTTTTGCTATACCTCTGTATTTTCACCGATATGAGAAGAAAAAAATTCTACTTCTCCGTTGTAATACATTCGTTTAAGAATGAAAATAACGTCGGGGGGAACCAAACGAAGCCTTAACTTATGTTTCATTTGAAACAGTTTTTTTTTATTGTTTCTTAAAACATTTTTTTAGTACAAAACTTTTAATTGTGTATTAAAAAGCTACTTCAAGAAACAATAAGAAAACCGTCTCAGACAAAGCCTTAATCTTCATTTAAAACAACTTTCTTATTGCTTTCTAAAACAATTTTCAAGAATAAAAATTTCTTAAACTAAAAAAATTTTGCACTAAATAACTGCTTTAAAAAGTTGTAAAAAAACTATTCTAAGCAAAGCGGTAGCCCCATTATTTAAATTTATGAATTTCATTTTATTTTATTTGGCTATTTTACTGCGTATGAGAAAGGATTCGAATTGTTTCATTTGATGGACTTAGAATTGAGTTGCACTCAAAGGTTTCTCCATGCATGCACTCAAGATTTTGGTCTTGTGATATGATGTCCTATGACATAGTTCTAATCTGATGAATTGACCTACATAAATAAGATTTGAATGTCATTATGCTTCATTCAATTAATATTGATTTTTATGCCATAGATAAAAATCATTGGCTTGATCTTTAATCATATATTTCATTAAAATTTTGATTAAAATTTGCGCTTTTAGAGATTATATTCACCTTAGAGTGATACATTTCGAATGAATGTGGCTATTGCAAACTTTTTTTTTTTTTTTTTTATAGATTTGACTAAATTATTATTTTGGCCACAAATGATTTTAGTCACATAAATAATAATTTTTAATTTTTTAAAAAATACTCTTTATTTTCCCTTATTTACATTCTTGATGATCTACATTTCCCTTGCTAGACAAAAGTCTTATTCACACACTTAGGCTTCGTTTGTAACAGCTTTTTTGTTGTTTTCTAAAGCAAATTTCTAATACAATACTTTCTTGGTATTAAAAAGTTATTTTAGAAAACATTAAAAAAGTTGTCACAAATAAAGTCTTAGCTTTTGTTTGAGTCGACTTTCTTATTACTTTCTAAAACAGATTCTTAATACAAAAAAATTATAGTTCATAAATTTTTTGTATTAAAAAATTGCTTTAGAACGTAATCAGAAAGCCGCCACAAACGAAGCCTTAATCTCATTATTTTATGCTCTAAATTGAACTCATCTCTCTTTTGTTATCTTTCACTTTTTTTTTTCATGAGCTTGTGAGAACCAAGATGCCCTCATCTATTGATTTCTCTAGCATCTCCATTCAAACCAGCACTAATAACAAAGCTAATGGAAATAAGAAAATTTTGACCTTTAGAAGGAGCAAGCATTATTGAGGAAGTCTTTTTTCTAATTTTTTTTATCAAGGAAGTAATTATAATTAAAATAAGGGAAATTTACATACATACCACTTTATAACATCCTATTTACATATCTAACACCTAAAACTTTAATATTACATGCATACCACCTTATATTATTTTAATATCAAATATACCACTTATATTTCTTTCCTTCCACTCATATATTTCATTTCCACCACTCAAATTTGATATGAAAATGAACTATGGGTGGTATATATGTAATATTAAAATTTTAGAAGTTAAATATGTAAATAGAATAGTATTAAGTGGCATGTATGTAAATCTCCCTTAAAATAATGCCAAAATATATTAATTAATACTTACATATTTATTTTTTAATAGCTAAGCTTAAGACACCTTTGAAGCCAAATAATATGAGACTAATCATTAACATTTTAATAAAAAATATTCATTACATTAAATTATATTTATGTGAATGTAATTGAACTCATCTTTTAAAATTGATAATTTTTATTTATTTATTTATATGTGAAAAATATTTTTATATTTTATAAATTTTAATATCAAATTTACACTAAATTTTGTATCACATTCAATCAAAGTTATATTTACATTCTATCTGATGTAATTGGAAAAAATATTATTCTTATAATAAAATCCCCAATTTGGTTGAGAAATTACCTCAAATAATAAACGCATTGCTTTAATTGGGCCTTCCATTAATGGGCCTCGTACGTGGTCCGCATCCTAAGGAAGTGAACCGCGTCAATAGGGTTAGGCCCACAAATCTCTCTCACGCCTATATCGCCGAACCCGACGTTTTTATGAAGAAAGGCCCCCTCTTATGCTTCCCATACTTGAAGCTAATATTTATGTGAAACAAAAACAAATAAATTTCTCTATAATTGCTTTATATAAAATACAATAAATTTACAAAATAAAAAATTCTCTATAGTATAAAATAATAAAAAATCCATGTAAAATTTGACTTAGAAGTTATAACATAATTGAAATTTCTTAAAAATAAGGTTAAAAAAGATTTATTAGTGATATGAAGAAGTAAAAAATAGAATATTCCAAATAAAAAAAAAATTCAAAATAGTTTTCAGACCATTCATATATGATATGTTGCCTAATTTAATCTCTCGGCTATACAAAATTGTTTCGAAATAATCACTCGTATTATAATTTTGATATAAATTATTTTATAATTTAATCCATCGACTTTACAAAATTTATTTCATTTTAGGCTTCAATTGGAACGCATTTCTTACTGCTTCTTAAAATAGCTTTCTATAATTTAGAAGCTATTTTAATAAGCAGTAAGAATATTATAGAAAGCTACTTCAAGAAACAATAAGAAATTCGTCCCAAATAAAACTTTATTCTCAAATAAATCATTTTGAATTAGTAAAAATTGAAATAATATTATATTTTACGATTAAATTAATCATATATATGATAGTCCACACAAATTTTAAATTTAATCCATTCTAAAAATAGAAAAGAAATTGTGAGGCAGTAATATCAGATATTGCAATCTCTATTTGACCGTTAGTATATTTTTCCCGCGTATATCGGAATGACCATCTCCGCCTGTAATCAACGGTGGATATCAGCTCCCATCAAATTCGACGCTACCGATTACTCGATACGCGCTACCAATCTCCCCGCCGGCACCGAATCGAATTCCCTCATCCCGTATCGGTTTCGGTGCTGGGTCACCGTCCCCGAGTTCTCCTCTCTCTCTCTCTCTCTCTCTCTCTCTCTCTCCTTCCTTTCCCATCCTCCGCACTCCGCTGTCGCCTCTTTCTCTCTCTACCGCTCAATCTCTTCTTCTCCACATAGCTTTTTCCGTTTCCACCCTTTTAATTTATTTTCTCTTTCGGACGCTTCATTTTTCTCCTCCGCGTCCTTTTTTATCTACCGCAGAAGCTAAACCTACATCATACGAACCACGCGAGTCGCCGTCGTCTTCGTCTACTTCGCCTTATTTAATTGGAGCCAGCCCTCTATTTTCTTCTTTAGGTCATTTCTCACATCCAGATCTTTGCAAGGTATCTTTCCTTGCAGATTACAGATTTCTTTCATGTCTAGGGTTTCAAGCTTTTCCCTTTGATCTTTTTCTTTTTGTCTTTTATTTTTTTTGGGGTTTTTATATGGTTTATTAGATTGCTGACTGAGTCATGGCGATCGTCAAGAACAGCTTTAGGGTTTCTAGAATGAACGGCGATTTCTCACCTGTGACTCTTTCAAGCGAAGAGGATGATGAGAGCTCGGCGTCGCTGGCGTCGTCAAGCGACGGAGGTTCTGCTTCCGATGCAGATTCTGGCATGGGTTCAGACGAGATCGATCTCTCCGAGTTCGGTGAGTCGGGAATGGAGTTCTGCCAGGTGGGGAACCAGAGTTGTAGCATCCCGCTAGAACTCTATGATCTTTCTGACCTTGGGGCGGTTCTGTCAATTGAGACATGGAACGATTGTCTCACCGAGGAAGAGCGGTTTGCTTTGACCGAATATCTCCCCGACATGGACCAGGAGGGTTTTGCCCTAAACCTAAAGGAGCTGTTTTGTGGGATGAATTTTCATTTTGGAAGCCCTGTTATGAATTTCTTCAATAGGTTGAAAGGCGGGTATTTTGACCCGAGGGTAGTTCTTTACCGCCAAGGTTTGAATTTATTTAAGCGGCGACACTACTATCATTGGTTAAGAAATTATCAGAACTCCATTCTGGGGAATCTTGTTCAGATTAGAGATACTTGGATGAACTGTAATGGATATAGCATTAAAGAGAAGCTGCGAGTTTTGAACAAGTTGAAACGAAAGAGGAGTTTCGGTTATGATAAGAATGGAGATTTGGGTTCTGAGACGAATTCTGAAAGCGACAACTCTAGTGAGGATTACTGGAGTAAAAGGTTCAATATGAATCGTCGAGCTACCAAATTATCTCACAAAGTTCCTTCTGAGGTTTTCTCGCAAAGGAGCAGGTTGGATATGGAGCCAGCAAGGTTTGGCAAGGAGAAATCTAAGGGAATTTTGAAGATTGCTTCCCCGAAGGGCTGTAAAAACAATAAAGGTAGCAACTTTCCTTTGTTGTTTGACAATGGAGCAGAGAAAGCAGAAATGCCCAGAGTATCACACGGTTTTTGGCCAAAAAAAGTTACTATTCAGGATTTGATTTTGCTTAATGGCGGTGGCAGAGGAGTTGCTGGCAGCTATTTTGAGGCGCAGGGCAATACATTTGCTGGGCAACGTGAATGGAATTCGTGTGGCAGAATAAAGATTTCTAGGTCCGGTTTGATGAAATCAAAAAATAAGAAGGATTTTCTGGAAGAGGAACCAAAAAGGTATCTTGGGTTGCCTGATTATCTTGGCAGAGGCAGGAACTCTGATCAGGAAGTTACCATTGCTTCTTATGACTTTGATCCTGCTACGAGTGTGAAGAAACTGAATCATTCTGACAGGAACTTGAAGCATACTGTGAAAGATGGCCTTCAGCATCGATTGCCCAAATCCAAAGTATCTAAGGGTTCTGCTATTACTCCTCTCTTCAGGCAACACAAAGTTTATGATGAATCTGATCCTCTCAACAATTCTGATATGTTGGATGACAGGAGTACAAGAGCAAAGAAATTGAAAGCTGGAGATCATCAATGTTTTGATGCAAGTAGAAGTGGCATTGATTCAAAAGTTAAGTCTTATAAAGTTCTTCCTGCGGAGATGAGTGAACCGCTCTTTCAACCAGAATATAGAACAAAAATTTCACAGGGTAAGCTGAGAGATAAATCATCTCATCAATTACGAGCCAGTGATAAATATTCAAGGGATAGGCCTACCTATGCTCAAAGTGAAGAGACTGAATCAGATTCTTCAGATCAAGGTGAAGAAGCTGGGGATGGTTATCCGTACACAAGCAGATCAGAACTTCCAAGTACTGCAACTGAAACTCGGCAGTCAAAAATTGTTAAACCAGTACATGATCCTAAAAAATCAAGTAAAACTGCAAAATCCAATAAAAGGGATCGTTCTCATCCACTCGATGGTGGTATGAGTGGTCACACAGCAGAAGATGAGCCTTATTGTAAAAATGTCAAGCAGAAGGGTAAAACAAATCGTAAAAGCTACTTGACTGAAGGTAAATCAGCAAGGAAACAC
Source organism: Dendrobium officinale (assembly GCA_019514585.1). NCBI lineage: Eukaryota > Viridiplantae > Streptophyta > Magnoliopsida > Asparagales > Orchidaceae > Dendrobium > Dendrobium officinale. Next base: position 53,581,538 of record CM033690.1, on the reverse strand, counting down.
CAAGCAGTGCATATCAGTGAAGAGTCACAGCTTGCTTCACATGGTTCTTATGCTGTAGAGAGAAAGAGGAAAGGTTCAGCAAATGCATATCACTCTTTCCAACAAGCAAATGAAAATTGTAATCTTGGAAGTAGCATTTTAGATGAAGCTGAGGATAATTTTGATGCAAATACAAGTCTACAGGATATGCAGCTGCAAGAAGATAGATCTGCAAGCAAAAACAAAAAATCTACTGATTATGCTTTTGAGATTGATCATCACCAAAGTTCAAACATCCCTGGGATGGGTTGCAATTCCTTGTTGGAGGATATAGGGAAGGAACAAGATGGGTGTCTTGAAGGTCTGGATGGACCTTCTTACCAGCAGTTTAGTTCAAAGAAGCAAATTGAAGATTCCTCTACTACCAAAAAGAGAGGTAAAAGAAAAGCCGACGTAGCTGTCTCTTCCCATCTGTTACTCCCTGAACCAATCATTGTGGAGAAGGGTGCATCTGAGTTAGAGCTTGATACAAGGACACAGAGAAAATCCTTCACTCTGATAACACCCACCATCCACACTGGCTTTTCCTTCTCCGTTATACATCTTCTTTCAGCTGTTCGGAAGGCCTTGGTATCACCTCATATGGAAGATAATACAGAGATTGGTAATCATCTTGAGAAGGTTACAGGAGAGCCAAAAAGGTTACCACAAGTTGCCAATGACATTCCTCATTCTCAGGATCAAATGGAAGGCAGCTTTCTTGAGCCTTGCGGACGGAGTAGTTTCCCTTCTCTCACAATTCAGGAGATCGTTAATCATGTCAGATCAAACCCTGGAGATCCTTGCATTCTTGAAACTCAGGAGCCGCTCCAGGATTTGATTAGAGGAGCTTTAAGGATATTCTCATCTAGAACTGCACCGTTGGGAGCCAAGGGTTGGAAGGCACTTGTATCATATGAGAAGTTGTGTAAAAGATGGGCGTGGATTGGTCCACTTTCTATTAGTTCATCTGATAACGATAATGCTGAAGAAACTTCTGCCGAGACTTGGTGCATTCCACACAAGATGCTTGTCAAATTGGTTGATGCCTTTGCTAATTGGCTAAAAAGTGGTCAAGAGACCCTTCAGCAAATAGGAAGTCTTCCAGCACCGCCTGCCATGTTGCCCGTCTTGGATGAGAAGGAAAGATTCAGAGATCTCAGAGCCCAGAAGAGTCTTAACACTATCAGGCCAAGTTCTGAAGAAGTAAGGGCATATTTCCGGAAGGAGGAGCTCTTACGATACTCAATTCCAGATAGAGCCTTCCAGTACACTGCATTTGACGGAAAAAAATCCATTGTAGCACCATTGAGAAGGGGGTGGCGGCAAGCCAACTTCAAAAGCACGCGATCATTTTATGCTCAAGCCAGATCGCCCACCGCATGTCACCGTTCTTTGCCTTGTTAGAGATGCCGCTGCCAGATTGCCTGGAAGTGTTTGGAACCAGAGCTGATGTTTGCACTCTGATCAGGGATTCCCAGTATATTGTTGAAGATGTCACTGATGCACAGATCAACCAAGTTGTCAGTGGTGCTTTAGATCGTTTACATTATGAGCGTGACCCTTGTGTACAATTTGATGGAGACAGGAAATTATGGGTTTATCTGCACAGGGACAGGGAAGATGAAGATTTTGAGGATGATGGTACATCATCCACAAAAAAATGGAAAAGGCAGAGGAAAGATACTACAGATAATTCTGACATTGCAGCAATGAATGATGCTAACATTGTTGCAGCTGGGGACCTAACTATGGTTGGTTCTTCTGGATATGATTTCCATCCTGATCTTAATGTTGATTCATCAGCTGTCGACAATGGTGAACTTGTTTTATAGCGATATGAGGCCTACTAAGGAGAATTTTCAGTCTTTTATCAACACATCGCATTTAGATAGACGTCAAGACAACCTCATAAATTGGGAGGTACTTGGGGTGAATCACTTGCCGGAAAATAAAATGCTTTGTCAAGAGAACTCCACAAATGACGATTTTGATGATGAATCTTTTAGCAGAGATAGGACAGCTGCCTTCTTGAATGGAAGCTTATTGTGAAATTGTTTTCCATGATCTCAATATGTGATTCCATGTTTCAGGAATGATCACGGTAATAATAATTGCAATAAGTTTTTTAATTTCTGAAATTTAGTTCTACACTCGTGTTTTTGTTCCAAAATATTGCATTTGTAAAGATTAGTTAGCATATATGCATATCATTTTACTGTCTTTCCATCAATTAGGCTTTCTGGTTATCTTTTTTATTACTTATCCTCTCTTCCTGAATTTACTTGTGACTAACCAATTGATTATGAACTCAATGACTTTCTTCTCAATCGTTATGGTTATTCTTTGTTTTGTTGCTTTCTTTTGTTCTCATATGATAATTCTATCTTGCTGGTAAGTTCTGGATGGACACAAGCATGATTATGGTGTTTGTGTCTGACCGATCGATCTTTTATTCCATGTAGAAGCTCAATGGGCCAAGATCTCATGCCAGGCAAGTACACTAAAACAATTTGTAGTAACTAATTTCATTTAAGTGGTTATAAATGCTGTAGGAAGTCACAGGATTTGGGTTTATTAATGCAACTAATATAATGCTTATTATGGTCACATGCAAAGAAAATTGAGGATTGTATTTAAGTTTCACAAATAGTATTTTAACTTGTCAGTTTTTTGATCACAATTAGGAGCACTAAACATGACAATATCAAATTATGTAAATGAAATATAATAAATAACAAAAATTTGGAAGTAATAAAAATCAAATCTCCTGTCTGTATATCAAGAAGGTTTCATATGTTATTAGGTTTTCGCATTTGTATTATAATCCAAAGAATCATACATTTAACTTGCACTCATAAGATTAAAAACTAGAAGTAAATTTTTTGTAACCATAGTTACAAATTACATTGCTCAAAACATCTATTTATAGACTCCTCTTTTTTTTAAGTTAGTAGATATGATCGGAATAGGATAAGCTCTATTTATGTTTCATTAATTACAACTGTAACTTGAATTTTCATAACATTATCTCTCCATGGCCGAGATAGCCTAGCATGCCGTTCTAATTCTATAATGCATGGGATTGGGACAAATTCAAAAAATGAAACTCACCAAAAACTCACAAGGTAGGGGTGATTATGGTTTAGTTTTGTTTTATTTCATGAATTTTAGAATCAAGCCATTAATGTTAGTTCTTAGATAGCTCAAACCAAATCGTTATATTCTAATATAAAAATCATTACTTTAGTTTTTATTAGCTTTTAGTCTTGAGATTTAAAGAGAAATGTTGCATTTAATTGGGAGAAAAAAGATGCATATATGCACAATATGTACATGTAAAATTTTTGTTCCAACAGTTAGAACTTTTAATCCATATGTTCAAGGATTCCTATTATTTTATGTTATCTTTTGAGAATTTGCCTTTCTTTGTTGAATTCATTATATTTTGGAGAGGAGTAAAAGATAAATGTAGAATGCTCACGTGAGAAGATAGGGAAAGAAATTTTAGATTGCCTCTACTTATCAAAACTCATAAAAATTTCTTATGAAATATTCCATATTTTAATCATAAAAATTCTTTGTATATTTTTATTTTAAACTTTATGGGTTTTGAAGCTCCCAAAGAAATTTTGTTCCTGAGATTAATTACATCCTGGGGAGTGCTTAAGAATACTCTCGATAAAAGAGAATAACTTGTGTTCCAAATCTATTCAATCAGGTTTTTCAATGAATGATAGTCATTTCAGTATGGGGAGCCAGCCTTATGTTTCAAGGCCATAAGATAGAGAAGGTGAATCACTGTATCCTAATAGTCAGTCGCCTTGCAACAAATGAGGGTCGAATAAATGACCTTATAGCTGAGCATCAAAGGGATGAATGAGCTCAAATGGGTTGATGGGTGTATGAGAGGAATCAAGAAAATATAGGCATGATCTGAATCAGATCATCTGATTCGGATTTCATGGATCCCTCTTCCTAAGTCATCAAGCTTGAGATTCACTTAGCGACAAAGGTAGTTGACCCAACTGAGCCTTGAGACACTCTGTTAGCAACTATGAGGTGCTCTAGAGGAATCTCTTGATCTTAAACTAAGGAAAGAAAACACAGCTTCCTAGATAGGCATTTATAGTAGATGGATTTTGGAAAGAGCATAGGCCTTACTAGATAGAAAGGATGCCTACAACAACAACAAAAAAAAAAGGATAGAGACAATTTAATCACAAGAATTAAGCTATTTGAACTGACCTTTATACCTTATAATCCTGTTTGGATAAGAAAAACCACTAACATATCATATATCAGTCTAGACCACATAGGCAAAAAAAAAAAAAATGCAATCAAGTCAGATATAAGTAATTATTCTCCATATGACATGAATGATGCAAAATTATCTGTCCTAATTTTGAGGTTTTACTAATATGATTTAGGTTTTAGATCATGAAATGCTTTTGTGAATCAATCATTGCTAATAATTGTTTCTCCCTTATGAAAAGGCATAAGAAGCACACAATGCCACCTATGCATCCATATGATCACAAGGGGATCAATTTTATTTTATGTTTTAAAAATGGCCATAATGACAATGCAATAATTATAATTTTAGAATATATGAATATGAAAGTTAGTTATAATTGATTTCATGTAGATTTTAATGAATATTTAAATCTTATTAAATATCTAATAGGAATGATTTAGTTGACTATGATAGGTTAGAAGTACTATATAAAAAATCCCTTTAAACTACTAGTGTGGGTGAGAGCGTTGTGGAGTAGTGGGTTTTGGTTGGAGGGTGCCTCAGGCGGTGGCAAGCGGAAATGCCTGCGACCACCACCATTATTATTATAACTAGAAAGGGTCGAGGCTCCCAGTTTGAAGGCTTGAGAAAGTTTTTCTTAACCTATGAGGCTACCTCTAAGGTCAAATCAACCTATCCTATGCCTCTATAGCAAATCTATTTGGCTATAGAGAGATGGAATGAGGGAAGAGAGTGAAAAGCTATATCTTTAAGAGGTTGATGACGAAGGTACCTCAAGCAACTAGTTTCATATCCTTCATATTTTTGAAAGTTGCAACAAGTCTGGAAGAAGACTATGAAAGAGGCAGTAAGAGATGTCTAAGACTTTATTTTCTTCCCACAAAAGATAATATATCTCCATCTCCAACTCATCTTTTATTTTATTTATTTAATGAGTGTGTTAATTCCTATTTTTAAGAATAAAGGTGATGCACATGTGTGTGCGAATCATAGAAGAATTAAGTTAATGTGTCATACTTTAAAACTATGGGAGCGAGTTATGGAGTATAGGTTGCGGCGTGATATTAATGTTTCTCAAAATCAATTTGGAGTCATGCCGAGTAGGTCTACTATGGAAGCCATACATTTATTGAGAGGTTTGATGGAAAAATATAGAGAGAATAAAGAGGATCTACATATAATATTTATTGATTTAGAGAAGCATATGATAAAGTTCCAAGAGAAGTGCTATGGAGAGTTCTTGAAAAGAAAGGAGTTAATAATGCTTATATTCAAATCATTAAAGATATGTATGCAGGAGCTATTAGTTGTGTTCAAACACAAGGTGGTTTGACCAAGTATTTTCCTATTCGGTTGGATTACATCAAGGATCAACCTTAAGTCCATATCTTTTTGCTTTAGTCATGGATGTTCTCACTAGACATTTGCAAGAGGATGTACCTTGGTGTATGCTTTTTGCTGATGATATTCTTCTTGTTGATAAGACTAGAGAGAGTGTTGAAGGTAAACTTGAATTATGTAGGTCAACTTTAGAGTCTAAAGGTTTTCGCTTGAGTAGATCTAAAACTGAATATATGGAGTGTAATCTTAGTAGCAATAGACCTAGTGAGGGGATTGTGACTTTGGGCGATCAAGTCATTAATAAGAGTACACGTTTTAAATATCTTGGATCTATTGTTCAGAGTGATGGTGAAATTGATGGGGATATTATCAGCAAAATTCAAGTTGGATGGTTGAAGTGGAGGAATGCATCAGGCTTATTGTGCGATAGAAAAGTCCCCTCAAACTTAAGGAAAAATTCTATAAGATAGTGAGACCTGCAATGTTTTATGGTGCCGAATGTTGGCCATTAAAAGAGAAGCATAATACTAAGTGTTGCAGAGATGAGAAATGCTTAGGTGGATGAGTGGCTTGAACCTTAGAGATAGGATACGAAATGAGTATATATGTGAAAAGGTTGGAGTAGCTCCAGTGGAAGATAAGATTAGAGAGAGACACCTTAGATGGTTTGGTCACATTAAACGGAAGCTTGCCGATGACCCGGCTAGGAAAGTTGAGGTATTAGATTTGACTTATGTTAAGAAAGGTAGAGGTAGACCTAAAAAGACTTGGTTAGAAAATATTAGAAATGATCTTTCATTATTAGATTTAAATGAGAATTTGACTTTTAATCGGACGTAATGGAGAAAAAGTATTCATGTAGCCGACCCCACGTAATGGGACAAAAGCTTGATGTTGTTTTTGTTGTTATTTATTTTACATGGGGAATGTTATGGGTTCTATTGTTCCTAGCATGAAGAAGATTACTAGGAAGCTTTTAATATTTTTTCCTTAGCCATCCAAGCTTTTAATTTTCATGTGGAATAAAAACTAAACTTTATCCTTATTACGCTAGGTTGGACTCCTTGTCAGCTTAGTTTAAACTAAGTAGTATTTGCCCAAAGCATGGTTTACCTAAATGGGTTTCAATTAGGCATGAACTAGATTCAGAAGTGTTGCTAATACCTACAAAGATTGGTTGACTTATGGATCTATGATCATTTAATATCCTCCTTCGCATTGAGTGTTATAAATCAAGTTTGCTTACAATATTTTGAATGTGGAGTTACATAGTCTCTTAGTGAGAATATATGCAATGATTTCCTATTAGCACATATGGACTACAATCTTTTTTTTTTAGTTTCTCTTATGAAATGTTTGTCCATCTTCACATTCTTGGTGCAATCATATTTTACTAGATTATGAGCAATTTCAATGACAGATTTTTTGTCACAGATATATCTTCATTGGCAAGTTCTATTTAATTTTTAAATCTTCTAAAATAATTTTGATCCACATAAGCTCATACATTTCTTGATTAATGATTCTAAATTGAGATTCAATGCTAGATCTTAAAGTTATATGTTTCTTGCTCCTCCATTTTATGATATTCCTTTTCAAAAATATATAATATCCAATTATGAATTTTTTATCCACCGGTGATCCTACATAATCCACGTTAGTATACCTTTCAATTTATAAATTATCTTGCTTTTTATAGAGAATTCATTTTCGAGGACTTAATTTAAGGTATTCGAGGATTCTATAAGCTGATTGAAGGGAAGACTCTTTGGGTTTGTGCATGAAATGGCTAATGTGACTCACTGTAAATGCGATGTATAGACGGATGCGAGGTATATAGTTTTTTGACTAATTTTATATATTTTCCATTGTCAACTTCTTTTCCTTCATCCATGTTTAATTTTTTATTTGATTCTGTTGAGGTTTCATAAAATTTATAATAATAAACTTTTTAGTAGATTCCTGACATATTTTTTGTGGAGAGAAATTTTCCTTATTTGGATTGAACAACTTTATTTTTCCATTGAGAACTTGAGTTTTCCTAGCTCTTTGCTATCAAATTCTTTAGTAAGCTTTTTCCTAAGAGACTTCTTTTCTCAATTATCATTAGTTTTGATAATTATATCTTTACCGTATACGATGCTAATTTAGATTTTGCAATCAATTGAGTGCTTTATGAAGCGGTTATGATTTTCTTGGCTTTTTTTGTATTCAACGTTATTAATGATTTTTTGAATTTGCCAAATCATATGCTCGAATTTTGTTAAATGCCATACAGAGCCTTTTTTTAATTTACACACTTTGTTCTGTATGAAACAAATATTAAATCCTTGTCGTGAATTCATATAAACTTCTTCAACATCCTCATATAGGAAAATATTTTTTATATCATATTGCAACATTGACCATCTATGATTGGGTACAAGATAAATTAAGATGCGTATTATTTTCATTTTCACAACATGATAAAAAGTCAGGATTGAGTATATTCCCAGGATACCAATATTGCTTTATACTAGTCTAGGTTTTCATATGCTCTATATATTATAGAAAAAATCTATTTGTATCCTACCATTTTATTCCTTTTGGGCTGTTCAGCGATTTCCCAATTATAACCGTTCTAAAATGTTCATCTTTTCTCGTATATTAATCTTCCAATTCTTGCTCGAGAGTGCCTCAATTAGAATTCGTGGTATTGTGCTAAGGTTGGAGTTGATACTTGTAAAAAAAAATTTATGAGTAGGAGATAGTTTTTGAAAGATGTGAATTAAGAGATGTGATATAGAGAAGAATGTGTAGTGTTAGGTTAATCATTATCATGATAATAGTTTTGAGTCTTGAACTTTCTAGAGATTAGATTGTGCTTATTCCTTCTTGTATGGACTTGAAGGTATGCAAAATTTAGAATTTTTTGGAGCTTGTGTTATAGGAATTCCAAGATGAAAGAGTATGAGGATGCGTATGGATTACAGTATGAGGGCCTTATGAGGATCAATCCAATGGTTAAAGCCCCGGCCCGTAATTGTTATGTTCAAGGATCCTTATCAAGATTAGTTGATTTGTGGGTCTCATGATCATTCATCAATAACCAAATTCTTAAGAAAGCCTCCAATAGAGTAGATGAGTAATAAGAGAGAAATTTGTGTACAATCAATGTATAATACAGTTGTAGATACTTCATCTCCTCATGTTTTTAACCGGTTGATTATATGCTAGATGTACTTTTTCAGGTTTATGTGTACATATCCAAGTATATGTATATTTATTGTATATGTATATTTATTGTTTCATGTTTAATGAAAGTTTATGGTTTAATTTTTTTTTTTAAATTAAAATTATTTTAAAAAATTAATTTAAATTATTATAATTTCTTTTAGAATGTATATCAGTCTCAAAACATTTCGTTACGGTTGTTTGTTCCTTTCTTGGTTCATTCGAATTGTCGTGCCAGTTTCTGTCACTTTTTATGTGGGAGGAGAATAGTATATTAAAGAAACTTTAGAACATGCTTCCTCTAGCAACTAATCATCAAGGCTTTAGTTGCTTTTAGGCATGTTCATGAATGTTTTCTTACCGTTTTGAATAAGATGATTTGCTTCAACTGAAGAAATGCTTAATGGTTTTGTCTGTCTGATTTGGCTTACAGAAAGATAATATAAGGCTTGTTGCTGGTTCTCTAGAAAGTCATAAGAATTTTCTTAGTGTTAATTGTGGTTCAAATGCATGAAGTAATAAGCATAATATGGACTTTTTGAAAGGAAGAAAAATGGATTTTTGGTTCCAACGCATTCAATTAGATCTGGTAAAGTCAACTTTATTTCTTGTAATTAAATTTTATGACATTGTGAATCCAAATATTTTTGCCAAGTTCAATGAAGGTTTTGATATTTTATCTGCAATTTGTTATTTGAAATATAATTGTCATATGTTTTATTTATTAAAGTCGGGCATATGGCCTATAGATAAGTAGTCATAACCTTAATTGCATACAAGGAGGACATAAGAATTAGGGCTATCAAAATCGGGTCACGCCAACCCGAACTGACCTGACATTGTTCGACCCGACCGGAACTAGACCCGTTTTTGCAAACGGGTCGGTTTTCTTAATCCGACCCGCTTCGGGTCCAAGTCAACCCGAACCCAACCCATTTTGGGTATGTTTTACTAAATTTTTTTTATTTAAACCTAAATCAAATTAAGGTAAGATTTACTTCAATCAATTTAAAATAAATATAACTTAATTTAATTTGGGCAACAATGTTTATTATTTTTTAGAAATATAATTTATTTATTTCTTAACAATCTTTTAAAATCCTCCTAAATTAATTAAAAACGGGTCAAATCGGGTTGATTTCGGGTTTCGGGGTCAACCCGAACCCAACACGGTTTTACAAACGGGTTGAAATTCCTAACCCGAATCCGACCTGGTTCGGGTTCGACTTGACCGAACCCGAAGTTTTCGGGTCGGGTCAAATATTGAAACCCATAATAAGAATAGTTACAAATCAAATTTTATGCATGGAGCTGGTGAATTTTTAGTTTAAAAGAGGTTACAAATTGGACTAGAACCTAACGGAGACATTCTCTCACAAACACCCCATTTTACTGATGTAGTGGTGATTCCATCCTCTGATTGCTGCAATTTGACTGAGGTAAACTGCCAGTTCTGTGATTCGATGGAGACTATACAAGAAGCTGGGAACTTGGGCAAATCATGTGTAACTCCGATAAAGCTACCATATATTTATTGAGTCTTTTAATACAGAGCAACTCCATATATTTTGACATGGATGTTTTTGCTACCAGATATGCAGAAGTTTCATGGCTGGCTCCTCTCCATAACTCTGATTGCTGAAATCCAAGCTGCTTCAGAGCTGAGCAAGCAAAGCCTTGTTCTACTGGAAAATATCCCCGTGCATAGTAGAACCCCTGGATCATTTTAACTTTTGTTTTTAGCAGCAGTTTTTGCTTCGGAATCTGTTCGTTACTTATTGCAGTGCATTTTCACTGGAAACTATTGTTAAAAAGAGCTGGTGGGGTTTTATATCATGCAGTTCTGTCTCTCGGTCTAAGATAGGGTTGCCATTTTGTTCCCTGCTTCTGATTGCAACTACAGGTGCTACAAATCCTGCAAGCCGGATTTAAATTTAATTAAGATCAAAATTTATAATGAATTTATTTTAAAATGAGTATAATATAAATTTTAATTAATTAATTGTATATTTTATTTGTTGCGTCTTGAAATATTCACGGCGATAGAGAGAGATAGTTTAGTATTTTAGTTTTGTACGAAGATCCAACGCACAAATAGATAAAAGAGTTGGAGTGTAGCGTTCATAAGAGGCACCAGAGTTTTTACGTGAAAACCCCTAAAAAAGGGAAAAAACTATGGGGCCTTGCCCAATTTAAATGAATCCACTAGTGTTTGCAGTTGATTACAAATGAGGCCTTTCTTTGGGGGGAAGGTATTGGCTTGATGTAGCAAATCTACATCATATAGTGTACATTACATAATGGGAGTTGAAAGAATGTTTTGACATGTTCGTTTGGTCGGCATGACCATAGTCGACAAGCGATGGAGGTTGGAAGGACCTTAATCGGGTGACGGAGGTCGGAAGGACCGTATTTGGGTGACGGAGGTCGGAAAGGCCGTATTTGGGTGACGAAGGTCAGAAAGACCGTAGTCGGGACCGTTGTTGGCAGGCAACGGAGGTCAGAAAGACCATAGTTGGTGATGATGGTCAGAATGATCGTAGCCGATGGGCAACGAAAGTCGAAAAGACCTTAGTCGGGCGGCGGTGGTCAGAAGGATTGTGGTCAGTAAGCAACGAAGGTCAGAAAGATCATATTTCAGTGACAGTTGTTGGAAGGACTATAGTCAGTGGGCGATGGAGGTTGAAAAGACCGTAGTCGGGCGACAGAGGTTGGAAGGACCATATTCGGTGGACGACGGAGGTCAGAAAGACGATAGTTTGGTGACGTTGGTCGGAATGACCGTAGTCGGTAGGCGACAGAGATCATAAAGACCATAGTCGGGCAACAGTTGGTGGCCGGGCAGAAGTCAGACGATGGTCGGTGGCCGAGCGTAATCCAGCGTTAGTTGGTGGTTAGGTGGGAGTCCGGCGACAATTAGTGGTCGAGTTGAAGTTCGGAGACAGTTGATGGCTGAGTAGAAGTTTGGCGACTTTTGGTGGCCTGGTGTAAGTCCTGCGACAGTTGGTGGCCTAGCGGAAGTGATGCAATCAAAAAATATAGGGGACCCTATATTTGTTGATCACAAAAAAGTCAAAGACACACTAAACTTGCTTCACTTAGAGAAGAAGGATACAGATGGAGTGGCACTTGCGGAGAGACGAAAGATGTTAGAAGCCAAGACGAAAGGTTGGAAATAGCTCACAAGATTTCTGGAGGGGATGAGAAAAAAGACAGACAAAGCTCACAAGCTTTTCCAATGAAACCCGTAGGTTTACATTTCCAAAAATCACATATCATTCACCATTTTTAAAACATAACAAGCCCCTCATATTTATAGGTATGAAAGGGGAATACAAAAGGACACAAACAAAGAATTCTCATAGGAATTCCAAACATCACAAGCCATAAAAAGCCCTTGCTTTTCACGGAAAAACATCCCAAGCCCAAGAACCGAAGGAGCAACCGCGGGAGCCAAGGAGGCCGCACGGAACCAAGGTGCCACAGCCACGGGAAAACTCCCCAGGCTCGGAAAACCAGCAGCCGGTCGGAAATCCAAGGGGAAAAGTCACGGTAAACATCAGCCCATGGTGGAAGCCAAGGAGCCACGGCATGAGAAACAACACATCTTGGAATTCCAAAAGCCGTTTTGGAATTCCAAGAGACAAACATAATTAAAACATAAAAAACTATAAAAATTACATTTAATAAAAAAGATAATTATGAACTAAAATGTTAGCTAATAATGAGCTAACCCTTAGTTCAATAAGTGAACTAAAGATCAGCTCATAAATGAGCTAAAAATTTCAGCTCAATTTTGATTGAGCTTGTAAACTCGAGGGAGGCCAAAATTGATTTATTTTGGACATGAGTTGACCCCCCCCTTTGTCTACATCAAGAAGTCCGGTGAAAGTCCGACGATGGTCGATGGCCGGGCGGTGGTCGAGGTCGAGGAGTCCGTGGCAAGAGAACTCTAATTTATCTTTTTCTTCTTCCTCTCTTTCTTCTCCTTGCTTCCTCTCTTACTTCTCTTCCTTGTTTCCTCACCCCTTCAGTGAAGAATGAATGGTATATTTATAATTTTCTAGAAGTGACATGTCTATTAAATATAGAGAAGATTAAGGGTACATTGGGAGTGGTTCGAATGGACGACCAATATAGATTCTCTTGATCATGGACTGTTTATCGAGTATTTAAGTGCCTTAATGATGTCAGAATTCAACGATCTTGGACTCAATGGATTCGTCTAGTCGAGCCACTTGATTCGACTATATGCATGCCACGTTTGGAAATCGTTTGGTTGTTTTATTTATGGTTTGAACCTTCCAAATGCGCTTCGGGTCTTCGATTTGGACCCATTTAGGCTTGGATTGGGTCGAATTCAACGTAGTTAGGTTCGTCTTTTCAAGATGTTCAGTTTGATAATAAGTTTGTTGAAATTGAAGTTTGGATGGTCTTGAATTTAATTTTGAAAGTTTCCAACTTAAATTTGCCTTGAGATTCGTACCTGATCAAGATAATTTTTGGATGATATATTACTTGTCCTTTTTTGGGACGTCGAAGCTCTAGAAGTTCGAAAATATGTTACAACTTTTGAGAAATTTTCGATGTGATTCAAAACTTGAGAACAACTAGATCGTGAATATAGAGCTCCCGATTAGCTTAAAAAGTTTCAAAATTGTGTCTGTAACAAAAAACGGTCTCAGAGAGCCTAAAAATGCCTGAATTGAAATGTCATGGCCAAAAATCTCGAACGTGACTTGGCGGCCGAATCGACTGGCCGTTGCCGCCATGTGCTTCTCAGCTTGCCCGCACGTTTGGGCTCGCGTTGTTCCGGTGTTGTGTGCCCGCTTGGTGAGCCAATTGTAGCTACAACTGCAGTTTAGTTTTTTTTTACAACAATTGTTTTCTTTTTTTTTTTACATCAATTTTTTCTTTTTTTTTACCATAAAATTTTCCACTTTTAGAAATATTTGTAAGAATATTCTTATTCCTTAAGAATTCTTTTAATATTCTTAGAATATTATTATTCCTTGGGGAATATTCCTCCTCTCTTTATACCTATAAATACCCCCCTAGGGGTAGAGAAAATTGTAACTTCTTCTTCACACTTCTTCCTCTAATTTTCTTACAGTATAGACCTTCCACTGTTTTGAATAGATGATATCCCCTATCAAGTACAAGTGCTCCTCTTTGTGTAGAATGAACTTTTTCCTCATTCCATCTTCTTCTCTTATGAATTTCTTTTAACATTAGAGACATTCCACTGTTTGAGATAGGTGACATACTCTATCAAGCTTCAGTGTTCCTCTTTTGTGTAGAAGTCTCAATGAGAGTATACTCTTTCATTAGACCATCCATGATAGAATAAAATTAACTTCCTCTTGCATGAGGGGGTGATTTGAAAAGATTTGACTGTAATTGCACCTAGGAAGAGAACCAATGATTGTTAGTAGACGAATTGAATTTTGACGATGATTGAGCAGAAGTCCGACAATAGTCGGCGGCAGGGTGGAAGTTCAGTGGTGATCGATACTTAGGTGGAAGTCCGACAGTTAAATGGAAGTCCAATGGTAAACATCAGGCGAAGGGCTGATGGTGGTGATGGTCAAGTTGCATCCTATTTAAGGAAATATGCATTCATACTGATGGAGGAAGACATCAGACATCCCTGATGAAAAGGGTCAAAGCAGTGTGCCATGTTAGGAGTCTAGTTACACACTAGAACAACAACATCAAGCCTTTGTCCCACTACGTGGGGTCGGATACATGAATGAATCCTTTTTCGCCATTGTCCAGTTAAAAAGTTAAATTCTCATTTAAATTTAATAAAGAAAGATCATTTCTAATATTTTCTAACCAAGTCGTTTTAGGTCTACCTCTACCTTTTTTTAACATAAGTCAAATCTAATACCTCAACTTTCTTTAATCGGGTCATCAGAAGGCCTCTATTTAATGTGACCAAACCATCTAAGGCGACTCTCTCTAATCTTATCTTCCACTGGTTACACACTAATAGTGCCAATTTTGTGCAGGCCTGATAGTTATCAGGTTAGAATCTTTTTTTAAGAAGAGGTTGAAGGAGATGATTCAAAGTGCAGTAGATAAGAGGTCGGTAGAATACTCCAATGATGTTTGACATTTTTAAAGTTGTTTGTTAGAACGTTGCTCGATAACATTAACTTGTATGGACAAGGTTGAGAGAATCTACCAAGGATGTTTGATCTATCTAAAATTATTTGCCAAAACATTGCTTGATGACGTTAACCTGTGTAAAAGAGGTCAGAAGAATCTACCAAGGATGTTTGATATATCTGAGATTGTTTGTCAAAGCGTTGCTCGATGACATTAACATGTGTGAAAGACGTCGAATGAGTAAATCAAGGATGTATGACTAATCCAAAATTATTTATCAGAGTATTGCTCGGTGACGTTAACTTGTGTGGAAGACGTCAGGAGAATCCACCAAAGATGTTTGACCTATCCAAGATTGTTTGTCAAAGCATTTCTCGATGACGTTTACGTGTGTGGAAGAGGTCAAGGGAATCCACCAATGATGTATGATCAATCCAAAATTATTTGTCAGAGTATTTCTCGATGATGTTAATCTGTGTGGAAGAGGTCGAAAGAATCCACCAATAATGTCTATTTGAGATTATTTGTTAGAGCATTGCTCAATGATGTTAACATTTATGGAAGAGGTCGATAGAATCCACCAAGGATGTATGACCTATCCGAGATTATTTATCAGAGCGTTACTCGTTGACGTTAATCTGTATGGAAGAGATCGAATCAAATCCCCCTGGGATCAGTTATGCCTTGATTGGGAGGGAGTAAATGCCATGTGTATCCCGAATCAAAGGTGAAAAATGATTTATCTTTATACCGTTACTGCCTTTTTGAGGTCGAGGTTAATACCTTGACCAAGGATTAAAAGTCCAGCTAGGGACTATATAGAGCTTGAAATTTATTAGAAGCATCATTCAATTTTTTAGGGGTTCTATGACAAATGGTTTTCCAAGATATTGTCTTGGATGTTAAAGGAGTTGGAGGAATTTTGTTGGCCACGATTACAATTAAGGTTACCCTCAGTTCACATTTGATTTCCATGAAATTGATGTAGTAATAGCTGATGTCATGATGTTGATATGAACGATCTTTCGAGAGTGGAGCAATAGTTGCCCCCCTCCCCAAGTCAGGAACTACATTCCCATAGATATCACCAAACTGTTGCATCTTGGAATATTCGTGGTGATAGAGATATATATAGTTTAACATCTTAGCTTTGTGCGAAGATCTAACACACAAACATATAAAAGAGTTGGAGTGTAGCGTTCATAAGAGACACTAGAGTTTTTACTTGAAAATCCCTAAAAAAGGAAAAAAAATCACAGGGCCTTGCCCAGTTTAAATGAATTCATAAGTGTTTGGAGGTGATTACAAATGAGGCCCTTCCTTGGGGGTAAGGCCTTGGCTCGATGTAGCAAAGATACATCATATAGAGTGTATTACATCATGGGAGTTGGAAGAATCAACGTTGACATGTTCGCTTGATCGACATGACCATAGTAGGTGAGCGATGTAGGTTGGAAGGACGTAGTTGGGCGACGAAGGTCAGAAGGGCCGTAGTCTAACAACGGAGGTCAGAAAGATCGTAGTCAGGCGACGATGGTCAGGAGGACCGTAGTTGGTGAGCGATGGAGGTCAGAAAGACCGTAGTTAGTGATGATGGTCAAAATGACAATGACCGTTGTTGGTGGGCAACGGAGGTCGAAAAGATCGTAGTCGGGCGACGGTGGTTGGAAGAACCGTAGTCGGTGGGCATGGAGGTCGAAAAGATCGTAGTTCGGTGACGGTGGTTGGAAGGACTGTAGTTGGTAGGCAACAAAGGTTGTAAAGGCCATAGTCGTGCGACAGTTGGTGGCCAGGCAGAATTCCGATGATGGTCGGTGGCCAGGCGTAGATCCGACGTCAATTGGTGATTGGGCTGACATCTGACGACAATTGGTGGTCAGACAAAAGTTCGTAGACAGTTGATGGCCATGAGGAAGTTCGACGACTTTCAGTGGTCGGGTGTTAAGTTCGGCGGAAGTCCAATAATGGTTGATGTCCGGGCGGTGGTTGAGGAGTCAGGTGGCTAGAAAACTTTGATTTCTCTTCCTCTCTTCCTTCTATTCCTTGCTTCCTCTCTTCTTTCTCTTCCTTGCTTTCTCCCACCTTCAGTGAAGAATGAAAAAGGTCTATTTATAATTTTTTAGGAGTGTCATGACCTGTCAATAGAGAGAAGATTAAGGGCACATTCGGAGTGGTTCGAATGGACTACCGATATAGATTATGTTGATCATAAACTGTTTATCGAGTATTTAAGTGCCTTAATGATATCAGAATTCAACGATCTTGGGCTCGTTAGATTCGTCTAGTCGATCTATTCGATTCAATTATATGCATGCCACGTTTGTAAATTGTTTGTTCGTCCAATTTTTGTTTGAACCTTCCAAATGCACTTCGGGTCTTCGATTTGGACCCATTTGGGCTCGGATTGGGTTGAATTTGGTGTCGTTGGGTTCGCCTTTTCGAGATGTTGAGTTCGACAATAAGTTTGCTGAAATTGAAGTTCGGATGGTCTCAAAATTTAATTTCGGATGTTTCCAACTTAAATTTGTAGATTCATGCCCAATCAAGATAATTTTTTGATGATATATCAATATTCATTTCAAAATAAATTTTAATGATAATAAAATTCATTCTGGTTAAATTTGAGTCAGAATATCTTAATTCAAAATTTCTCCCTTTAACTGCCCTTCAATTGAATCAAATTTTTTGTATGAGCACAGATTTTCTTATATACACTAATGATCTTGTTTCTCTGACCTTAGCTTTATTGCATGTGTATCTCAGCAAATGGATTTGATATTTATGAGGACATATTTAATTCACTATTAATTGCATTTGGATTTCTACTTTGAAATTCTTACTCTTAAATTAGCAACTTCATGTAGATAGAATAATGTTGTATTTGAAGAAAGGTTTTGTACAAGTTTAAAACATCTGCTGCATTAAAAAAAAAAAGCTTTTGCTCATAATGAAATTATTGTGCAGTTAACATAATATTTTGAAATTTGTATGTTGTCCTTGTACATGAAACATGAATATAATTTTTCCTCGTTCATCTTCTGGTATATTCATGCTGGTTTACTGATATTCTGCAATTACAGATAGAAGAAGAGTAGGTTTGCATTGTAAAAATATACTAACCTTTAGATTTTTAACTGTCTTTATAAAACAGAAAAAAAAAGAGAGGAAACGGAATAATTACAATAACAACAACAACATCAAGCCTTCAGGCTTTATCCCATTATGTGGGGTCGGCTACGTGAATCTTTTTTCTTTATTGTGTCCAGTTAAGAGTTAAATTCTCATTTAAATCTAATAAAGAAATGTTATTTCTAATATTTTTTAACCACGTATTTTTTGGTCTACTTCTATTTTTCTTAACATAAGTCATTGGAAGACCACCGTTTTATGTGACCAACATCTAAGACGACTCTCTCTAATCTTATCATTCACTAGAGTAACTCCAACCTTTTCACGTATATACTCATTTCGTATCCTTTCTCTAATGTTTAAGTAAATAAAAATCAGAATATTTTCCTACAGTCTATTGAATTTGAAAACATAAAAAAAAAAAACAGCATTTGCATTGCATTTTCAATAGCTCTAATCAAGTGGAAAAAAACTATCTCACGCCAATTTTATTCAAAAAATATGTCACAAAATGGCCTCATGACCCTTTCTCTTGTGTCTGAAGTTCTGCAATCTGTACATACTCTCAGTAATGAATCAAGTAGAACTCTCTCTCAATTTCTTGTAGTTAGGAGAACTCTAGAATCTTTCAAGGCTTTTACATAAAGACTTACATTCCCAGAACCTTCAAAGAGCTCTTCAAAGTCAGTTGTTCTCAGCTCCAATGTCAATGACACAATGGGCAAGTTGATTCGCCTCTTTCTTAGTGCTGAAAAAGATATGTCATGCATGCATCCACCTGTGCAATTTACAACTGATATTAGAATCTTAATTTTCATTAGTCATCACCAGCCGGTATTCTTTACTTTCTTATCTTTTCTAGTCCTTTGACATTAATTTTGCCGACCCATCTTATTAATTCATTTTCACTCTTCACTATACATGTCTAAATCACATAATCTTATTTTTCAATACCTTATCTTCAATATATATAGGCTTCGTTTGGGATGGCTTTCTTACTACTTCTTAAAGCAAATTTTTAATACAAAATTTTTAATTTTTATACTAAAAAGTTAGTTCAAGAGGCAGTAAAAAAGCTGTCCCAAACAAAGTCATAATAACTTTGATCATCCATTTGGTATAACAAAAAACTCAATCTATTTTTTCTAATTTTGCACATGTTCATTTTAAAATTCTCATTTCTATCATTTAAATATTAATGATTTTCTTACTACCAAAAATTCATATTCACGAAAAGATTAATGGCATATTATATATTTTACCTCAATTTGTTGATCCATCATAACCTTGAAACCGAAACAAATGATGTGTAGTTAATATGCTTACCATGTACTCCTGTTCCAAGCACTTATCAGCACAATCTGTGATCTCAACAATCTTGTGGTAGTGTCCATTCTTTAGATCCCAAATGTCCTTAAGAGATGGAATGATGATGGAATTGATGTTCTCAGATGCATCATTGTGAAGTTTCAGATAACCTGTGGATTATATGAATCCAATGAAAACAAAAAAAAAGAAAGAAAACTTCCATCAATAAGGCTAAAGATCACTATCCAAGAAAGTGTGGCTATTTGTTCAAAAAACATGTGAGAGATGAATCTCGAAGCTCACAGTTAAACGAGGAATGAAGATTCTTGCTGCAAACATCAAAGTCCTCAAGTGAAGTTGTGGCTGTAGAAGAAAAAGTTAGCTCGTAGTAGCTGATTGACCTCCATTCCATTCCTATCCAAGAAAATGTGGAGTGTGATTTAAGAATCAAAGCTAAAACCTTGATATTTTATATAAAATGTTAGATCTTAGGAAAGGAGAAAAATGGTTATGAAATAGTTAAAGGAAAGAAATAGTAGATCTTGAAACTTAGGAATGGTAATGATGAATAAAGTGTTATGAGTTGAAGTGAATATGCCAAGAAAAGATGAAAGTGTCATTTCGATAACTTGTGTAATGGGAAATTTTATGGGAAAAGTAATCTAGTTGATTATCAGACAATATGACCAGGGAAGGGATTATAGTTTCAATTGAGATATTTTTTATTTGTAAGATCACTTTTGAAGTATTTTGCTAGATGAGAGACTTATGATTAATAGAATATGATAGTAATTTCATTGAAGGTAAAATTCATTTAGCGTTGCTTAATTATGATGAAAGATCATGTGAAATATAAGTATGATGAGCTTAACTACATTGGCTCTATCATTCAATACAATGAGGATATAGAAGCATGTAACTTCTTGAATATTAAAAAAAAATGAAGAAATAACTAAAGAGTGCAATGCAATAATAGATTAAGGAGACTTCCCAAAGTTTTAGAAATCTATAATTGGACTAACCATGCTTTCTGAACTTGAATATGAAAAATAGATAAACCATTGCAAACTAAGTTAATGAGAGGTTAAGATATAAATGTGATAAATATAAGAAGAATATTGTAATAAATAATTATATTATAGAGATAATGAGAGTATCACTCATTAAAAATAATATGCCGAAAAAAAAGTTGGCAAAATTGCAACAATTTTGCATACCTTACAATCGATTCCATTGATGATATGGTCGCTCTCCCCAAGCTCAACAAGCAATCCTGAGCATTTTCCCATAGTAGTGAATCCATTTCAGCCTTTTGTATGCTGCAAACCATAGGGAATGTCCGAAGATTAGGATGCTATTAGGCTTCAAATTCATTTATATACAAAAAGTTTGCACCTGCAAGTGATATTGATGACCATACCAATCTTTCAGACCTTCTTCCAAGCTGCATCTTCTGCTTTCCACTGCAACAATATCCTCTTGGTAATTATTTTCAGTTTCCTCCATGTAAAGCTTCCATTGCTCTTTAGTCAATGATGTTAAATTTTGAGCATTAGATATTTCTTTTTGTAGATTAGTTGCTCTATCAGCAGCACTTTCTCTAAGAATGTCAAATGCTGCTTGAACCTATAATAAAATGTCAATGGTAAGATGAATAAAAACAATTTATTAAGATTATTATTAAGATGCATTCTCAAACAGTCTCGTGCTAGTAAGAATGTGACATTGGTCCTCTGATCGGCGGTTTGGTCGGATGGCTCTGTAAAAACCTGTTGTTTGGCCAAATGGCTCCGCATGGTTAACGATTACGACTGTGACCCTCTAACCTAGTGAATTGGTCTAATGACTCTACTGTATTATGGTTACGGTCAAGCCTGTGCGCTCCCCAATGGCTTCAAATTTTTGAGATATGAATCAATAAGATGTAATCGATAGGGCACAAAGCCTTATGTAAACTAATGTGGATTCATATTTATCCCCTTAGACAAAAACTCATCCTAGGTCTATAAGGTTCCCTTGGACGATGCAACCCATGGCTACCGACAAGAATCCTTCTATTAGGTTGAGTTGACTACCTCCTTTGATGTGGGCTCCGAAAATTCGGCCCCGGCCTCCCCTCGCTCTTATTATTCGGCGATGGAGTTTTAACTGATAAGTTCCGAGGTAAATTTTGGAAGGCAGATGGGTTTGTAGATAAGACATTACCCAGAGATTTCGCCCTCATTTTGCGAGGACTTTATGATCTGAGTTCTGGTTTCCTATAGGCGCAAGCCTCTATAGTTAATTACCCCTCCCGATCACGAGAGAGAACTTTCGATTAAGGCTAGTCATCAATCAGATACGTAGAATATACGTGTTATCTGGCATATAGTAGCAGCAATTGGATTTAGGTATTGGTAGAAATTGGGTTTGGAAATTGGGTTTGGATTTGAGAATTGAGTTTGGAAAATGGTTGGAGAATTGAATATTTAAAAAAATAGAAATTTGCACCATCTTGCACTTAAAGCGGATGATGGGGGAATGAATGATGGGCCCGATCAAGATCCCATGGTTCCGTCGTCCCGGGCCATCGTGGTCCCTGGTCTACTTAGTCAGAGGAGGTAGTCGACCCAACCTGACAGAAGGATCCTTGTCGGCAGCCATGGGTTGCTTCGTCCAAGGGGACCTTGTAGACCGGGGTTGGATGTTTGTCTAAGGGGACAAATTTGAATCCACCTTAGCTTGCAGAGAGCTTTGTGCCCTATCGATTATATCATATTGATTCATATCTCAAGGATTTGATGCCAATAAGGAGCGTATTGGCTCTGGCCATAACCGGTATATCGTGGTGCCATTTGGCGGCAAAACCACTCGGTTCAGAGGGCCCCGGGTCATAACCGTTTATCCTGCGGTGCCATTTGGCGGCAAACCGCCGGTTAGAGGACACGTACCACGTCCTTACTAGCAAGAGATTGTTTGAGAATGGATCCTAGTGATATTTTTGACTAGGCATTTGGCTCTTTGTGAGCTAGAGTTTATTTGAATTTGTCCACCCCGGCAGACTGTTGCGGAGGGTGGATGGATTTTGCTTTGAGTGATTGATGGTTTGATTTCGAATTTAAATATCTTGGAATTTGGATTTTGATAGACACTTGAGTGAGATTTGAAATATTTGTGAACCCCTCCGATTGAGATCTGCATTCAACACGGCCATCATCGGGGTGCTCTGGGGTCATTTCTATTTGATTGAACCCTGTCGACCCTATCAACTTATCGATGAGGGATCGGGTTTCTCGTAGGCTTTGTGCCTTTGTTCATGAATTTTCTTGATTTTAGGCATTGAAGGCCTAAAAAGAATGTATTTAAACAAATACACCGGTCACTACAACCGTGTATCTATTTGATAGTTCGAACCCTGTCGACTCCTATTGATCCGTATAGAAGGATCGGGTTCTTTAGGCTTCATGCCTTTGTTCATGAACTTTCTTTGTTGAAGGCCTTAAAGGCCGAATATGAATGTTGTAGGCGCCTTCTGTCTGCTTATATCAGTGTTGCAGATCCGGTGGCGTTGGATTGTAGATTGTAGACGCCTTCTGTCTGCTTGCATATGCGTTGCAGATCCGGTGGCGTTGGATTGTAGATCGTAGACGCCTTCTGTCTGCTTGTACGAATGTTGCAGATCCGGTGGCGTTTGATTTTGATGTTGACTCCCCCTTTCTCATTCACCGGGGGAAGGATCTTTCTGAATTTTGGAGTCAATGACTGCTGATTTGGAAAGAACTCCTTTTAGGATCTTTGGTGTTGCGGACTCGTTATTTTCGGTGTTTGTAGACACCAGAACAATTTTCTTCTTAAATATAGGACTAAGAAGAGGCTTGGGAACACCAGGAAGTTTGGTTCTAATTTGTTCAAACATTTCCTTTCTTCTGCCAGGGGGTGTCCTTTTTCGTACATCGGGCTGTATTTGTACCCGGCATGCTTGAAGATCTTGACCGCCAATGTCGTAGGTGATATCAATACTTGTGCCCACAGTGGTTCGTTGTGCTTACGATATACCCACTGTTGTTATCCACAAGCGGTTCGTATTTGTTTGTAAGGATCCGTTGTGTTTGCTACGAGCTCCTAGGAATGTTCGTAGGAGACCCATTATTGCCTACATCATGCCCACCTGTCGCCAATCTCAGGTGGTTGTTGTTGGGTTGCATTTGTTTGTAGAGGAGGCAGATTCTCCGTCACTGGTCTCCCATATTACCTTCTCAATCAACAGGCATTTGTAGGATTTGTTGTAGGAGTTCATACATCCAGGTCTTGTGACGGACTTTAAGTCACTGTTAACCATACACATGTTTTTGTTTGAACTCCCTTGCACATGATTCGAGCCTTGTTCTTGTATGTGTTTGAATCCAAGTCTGAGTTCCAACGTACAAGTTCAAGTCTTTGCTCAAAGTCTTGTTCATCTCATTTGATATCCAAATCAAACGTGAAACTGAGTGCCTTGTTATTATTAGAAGTTTGGGTTCTTCATTGTTCATGTTGAGCTTGGATCCAGCTTGAGTTCAGAGTACAAGTATGAATGGTCTTTTATTCATCCCATTTTCAAATTGAGTTCAAGTCTGAGTTCACTCGAGTTTGAGTTCTATATTCGGATCCCCTGATGTTGCACAGTTCGAGTTCCAAGAACAAGTTCAAGTGCTTGTTCAGAGTCTTCTGAAGTCTTTGTAGGTACAATTTCATGTTCAAATGATTTGATTTTGACTCCAGTTTGATTTTATTTCATTTGAGTTTGATCTTTATTAATCACTTGAATTTTGATTCTGATTTAGGTCCACAAGTCCTCTGTTCTTGTACAGGTCCTCTGCTCATTTTAGTTCAAGTTTTGTACATTTTTATTCGAGTACAGGTCTTCTATATTGTTGTCCAAGAAGGTCTTCGAATTGTTCCAGTCTTTGTACATTTCAGTGAAAATTTCGGCAGCACCCCGGCATATCCCCGGTTTGGGGGAAAATTGGGGAGCTGGGCCTTCCCACCACGCTACTAGAGCGTGTATGGTAGGTGTCCGTAGACACCGCGGCCGTAGTAATTTTCATCCCACCACGCTACAAGAGCGTGTATGGGGCCTTCAGCAGTACCCGTACAACAGAACAGCAGTGACGTACCAGAACAGCAGTGACTCCCCACCACGCTACAAGAGCGTGTATAGGGCTCTCCCACCTCGTCGTATGCATCGCACCGGGCTCCCTCCTACCGTGCTACAAGAGCGCGTATAGGTGGTTCTCCGGTCCGCTGCAAACGTCGAGAATGGGATTTTGGAACATCATACCTTTGCGTAGCAGTCGTCGGCGGTGTCGGTGTCGAGGTCGAAGTCGAGGACCGTCCCCACCACGCTACAAGAGCGTGTATAGGGCTTACCCGCCTCGTTGTATACTTCGCACCGGGCTCCCTCCTACCGTGCTACAAGAGCGCGTATAGGTGGTTCTCCGGTCCGCTGCAAACGTCGAGAACGGGGTTTAAGTTAGAATTTTATACCTTTGGGGACCGGCGGCGATCGTCGGCTCGAGGATCGAGGCAAGAGGGGCAAGCATTTTTTTTTATAACTAATTATTTGATTATAATTATCCATTAATTATATTTAATTCTAATTAAAGTTATTAAATGATAACTAAAAATAATTAAATAATTAATTATAATTAATTATAATTAACTATTTAATTACAATTAATCTATTAATTATAATTAATTATAATTAGTGATATCTAATTACAATCAATAATAATTAATAATGATTGATGATAATTAATTGTTAAATATAATTAACAATAACTAATACTATTTAATTATAATTAATATAATCAATAACTAATTATAATTAAAAATAATTATTAAACCAATTATAATTAATATTAGTTAATTAAAGATATCAAAACAAATAAACTCTCCCTCTCTCTATCTCTCTGCTTACGGGATCCGGCCAGAGAAGCGCACGGCAAGGGAGAAAGTTACCTTCACTGCTTGCGAGCTCCCTTTCTTGCGCCCGATCAAAATGTCAAGACTTCCGATCCGGCAAGAAGGGAACCTCGCTGGATGAAGAAGAGAAGCACGCGAAAGGATGAATGTTATCTTCACAGTCCGGCGAGCTCCCTTGTTGCTTCCGATTAAAAGGTAGTAACTTCCGATCTAACTGGCAGGGCAAGTCGTTCAAGGAGCGGCGTCGAGCAGCACCGGAGAAGAAGGAAGAAGCGCACGAGAGGTAGGAGGTTTCCTTCACAGCCGGCGAGCTACCCGTTCTTGCTTCCGATCGAAATGTCGTATCTTCCGGTCCGACTGGAAGGGAAAGTCGTTGACGGGAGTGAAGTCGACCCGCTACGAAGGAGCTGCCGAAGGGGAGAAAGTTGTCTTCACAGCGTGCGGGTTCCCGTTGTTGCTTCCGTAAAAAAAATGTCGTAACTTCTTCTCCAGCGAGAGAGGGAAAAGAAATTGCAGAGCGAGAGAGAGAGAGACGGGATCGTGAGAGTAAGCGAATGAGAGAAAGAGGCTGAAGGCCTCTTTTCCTTGGCTCTTTAACGACACGAGGTTGTGCGTCGTGGAGAAATGACGCGATCGCTAGATTTACGGGATTTCAGCGGCTACGACGTGCGGAGTTCGGTGCCGACATGGTGAGTTAATTAATTTTGTTTTATACGGCAGGTCAACATTTGACTAAGTATACTAAGGATCATAATGACCCAAGATGACGGAACCATGGGATCTTGATTGGGCTCATCATCATTCCCCCATCATCAACTTTAAATGCAAGGTGGTGAATTTATGATTTTAAAGGAGCTAATGTCTGGTAGAGAATATTATTAAGATTCATTCTTAAACAGTCTCGAGCTAGTAAGAATGTGACATTGGTCCTCTGATTGGCGGTTTGGTCGGACGGCTCTGTAAAAACCTGTTGTTTGGCCAAATGGCTCAGTGTGGTTAACGATTAAGACTGCGACCCTCTAACCTAGTGAATTGGTCTAATGACTCTATTGTATTATGGTTACGTTCAAGCCCGTGCGCTCCCCAATGGCTTCAAATCTTTGAGATATGAATCAATAAGATGTAATTGATAGGGCACAAAGCCTTCTGTAAACTAATGTGGATTCATATTAGTCCCCTTAGACAAAAACTCATCCTAGGTCTATAAGGTTCCCTTGGACGATGCAACCCATGGCTGCTGACAAGAATCCTTCTGTCAGGTTGGGTCAACTACCTCTTTTGACTAAGTATACTAAGGATCATAATGACCCGGGATGATGGAACCATGGGATCTTGATTGGGCTCATCATCATTCCCCCACATTCAACTTTAAGTGCAAGGTGGTGAATTTATGATTTTAAATATTAAATTTTCAAATACCAAACTCATGCTACTACTATACACCAAATACTATGTATCTGTTTGACGACTAGCCTTAATCGAAAGTTCTCTTTCGTTACCAGGAGGGGTAATTAATTATATAGGCTTGCGCCTATAGGAAACTAGAACTTAGATCATGAAGTTCTCGCAAAATGAGGGAGAAATCTCTGGGTAGTGTATTATTTCAAACTCAATATACCTTCTAAAAATTTACCTCATAACCTAATTTGTTAAAAACTCTCCCGAAAAAGGGGAGGCCGAGGTGCAAATTTTTCGAAGCTCACAACCACCCGGTCAAAAGGACCCGATCATAACTATTTACCTGTGATACCATTTGGCAGCGAAACCACTGGTTAGAGGACACATGTCACATCCTTACTAGTAAGAGACGAATTAAGAATGAATCTTATTTATATTCTTGACCAGTCATTTGTTTTTTGTAAGTTGAAGTAATTTTCAAGTTTGTCCACCTTGACAAACTGTTGCGAAAGGTGGATGGACATTTGTTTTAAAGTGTTTATGTGTTTTTTATTTCAATTTTTAAATATTTTAGGTTTTGGTGATTTTTTAGTTTTGAATTTTCATGAGAATTTGAGAGAAATTTTCAAATATTTGGGGTCCTCTCTGATTGAGATTTTCTATCAATACGACCATCATTGGAGTTATTATGAGAAATTTTACTTGATCGGTTGAACCTTGTCAACTTTGTCTATTTGCCAACTGAAGATTGGGTTCGTTGTTGGTTTTTATGTCTTTATTAGTGATTTTTTTTTTGCAATAGACCTTGAAGGCTTAATATAAACGTTAAAAAAAAATATCTCGGTTGGCGCCACAACTGTACATTCACTTGATGATTCGAGCCGTGTCTCGATTTACACGTTGTTACCTCAATTTGCATGTCATTTCCCCAGTTTGAGGGTCGTCGACTTTCGATCCCCGTCGATTTCCCCACGTGAATTTTTGCTAGGCAAAATTACAATTACTTTTGGGTATTGTCCGCATTTCAAACGTAACGACGAAGTTCGTTTTGCGATTAGACGTCATTTGGGTAACGTCGCGCCTCATTTTTGGGTGTCGGTCGCCAATTTTAACTGTTTTCGCCCGATTGGACTGCGAGGTAGTTCCTCTTGGGGTAAATTCGATGCCCTGATCACAACGTCGCAATCCGTTCAGTGATCAGAGGCTATTTAACTACTTAAGTAACGTGTCGTGCCCGCTGGCTGTCGCTTAAGTCACCAATTTTGCATCTTTTTCAAGTTGTTAGTGTATGGGTCAATATGGACTTCAGCATAAAGGCAAATAGGATGGCCAAAGCAATTAGTTTGCCGACTATCAACATAGTTCATATACCTAATGGGTCACATCATACCATCTTAAGAGTAGCCGATTTTCATTTAAATGATCCAAATTTGAGTAGTTGTAAACAGGTCAAGCTTATTTTGATCCAAATCTACAAACAAACTTAATTTTTTATTGGGTGGATAAATATTATGTTTGGAACTATACTTTTATTTGGCTGCAATTTTCTTATTATTTTTTAGAAATTTTAGCCGCAAGAAGTAACTTTCGCAATTAGATCTTATATTGTGTGGTAGATATAATAAATTTATTGTCTGTATTTTTGGTTAGAAAAAAAATACTATAATACTAGCAACATCTTTTAAAAATTTCATTTCTCACAAATTTTATGGATAACTAGAGCTATCCTAAATAAACCCTAAAGCATTTGAAAACATAAAAGACTTAGTGCTATCAACGATGATTGGCTACAACTCTCCCAAACAAACTCTTTAGCGGTTGATAATAGTGTTTAAGTGCTACAGTGATGAGTAAAAAAAGAATGCTAAGTTTTTACCAGCTTTTTCTGCTTTGTTTTTGAAGTCATCAGCATCTGCACCACCTTCTTTACCAATCGGTTTTCTTCATAATCGGCACACTCCTGTAAGAATAAGATTAATTAAGAAGAAAATTGACCTTTGTATAGTTAACCATTGCAAAAGAAGATCACCTCGAACTTCCTCTCCAGCTCACTTAATTGTTGGTACTGTGAAGTCTTTGTTTCTTCCAAGATTTTGCTCAATCTAGATATAAGAACTTCTACATTATGGAAATAACTACTGACAGTATCTGAAATGGCACGTGTTGCCTCCACAGTTCTTAAATTTCTCTGTTTTTAGTTATCACAAGTTTGAAAGTGAGCAAAGTTCACAGAATAAAAGCACCAGAGAGTTTGTTTGTTTCCATTAAAAGCACCAACCTCATGTTGCAGCTGTACAAAATCGGTCAGTTTGAATTTTTGTTTTGAGAGGTTATTTTGAAGATCTTTAAGCAAATAATCTGCCTCGAATGCAATTCTTTTAAAGCACTGTCGCAGAACGAAGATATCAAACCTTAGGAAGTAGTTGTTGAACAGAAAATTGCAGGAATATGAAGGAATTCTTACATCATCTAGAGAAGTAGAATGTGTTAGTACTTGTGAATACAATTTCCCAAAAGTTACTTGAGAATTGTGATCTAGTTCTCCTGCCAAACCATCCAATGTTGTAATATCAGATTGATAAAGATCTTTCAATTTATCAACCAATCCTTCAAGTTCTTTAGTAGCCTGGGTACAAAGTGAACTCAATGAGTAAGATTCAGATTTATGAACGTTTTTAGATATAGCTTTCCTATATTCTTTTAAAGCATAAAAAACAAGGCAATTTGATAATTCTGATATAAAATAGTATGTTTTATCATTTTATATGTGTTTACCACAGCCTTCACAGATATAAATGATTGCATGTCTTCTTCTATTTCTTTTAGTTGGTTCTTTTGTTGCATCACAGAAGTTGAGACAGTTTTATGCATAGTATGAAGCTGTTCAGTCAACTGCGATTGAAACCTCTGCACAATGATTTGGTTCCTCTCTGCTATATTATCTTTATGTTCTGAAAATCAACCACACTTGATTATATCATTATAAAATATTATCTGGTTTGATCTTCTGAATGAACAACATAAAATAAATATAACTTAATAGAAAACACTTGAGTTCTTCAATACTAACCGATTTTACAGAATAATTCAGACCTATCAGAAGCAGCAAAATCTAGCTCAGATCTAAGACAATTGGCGTGCTCAACAAGTACTCTCTCTAGAAGGAATGAGGTAGAAAAATCACTGAGTTCTCAAAAGCTTGAAGAAAGAGTAGTACTGCAATTAACTAACCTGAATGAAGCATCTGCATTATCAAATGCTCTTTTTCTCTTATTGCGTACTTTGCCTTTTGATATTGTTCTTCTTGATCGAGTATCACCTTTTCACATCCTTTCAATTTATTCTGGGCCAGAGGCATATACAAAATGGAATTTTATTGCTTTTCAACGGCTAGAAATAGATGCAAAGGCTTTAAATATTATACCTGACTATTTTCAATTTTTTCAATTAACTCTGCAGTCAAATGTTGTTGAGAATCATGGAGTTCTTGAAGCACAATTAATTGCTGGTATTAGTATCATATCAAGGTTAGAGCTTCTCTGAAAATAAACTTTGAGAATTGATCAAGCTATAGAAGACACCTTATCTTTGGACTCCAATTCTACTTGTATGTGCTCCATTTTCTCGGCCATGTCCTGAATTAGTACATAAGAGCTACTTGATTATTTAAATATTGATGAAATAATGTAGTTGTTGGTAGAAGTTATATTACATCACAACCTTCTTTTCTCCTTCTTGAAGGAAGATATTCCCCGGAATATACATGTCTTTTTTCTCTCTTGTAGTAATTACTTCTGCACAAGAGGTGTATATATATGTCACAAAAAAATGCATAATCATACTAAGGATTCAACTTAGAAGTTTCATTACCAAATTATTAAGGGTGAATCTAAGAAATTTTTTTTGAGTTAATGCAACATGATAAAAGTTTAGCTTTATCTTCCGAAGGGGTACAATGTTTTGTTGCAATTTCTTTATCTACATTTTGGCTCTTTGACTTGTTCCTATTTTTTGCAATTTTTTTATCCTATGTCATAAAATAATGAGAATTGAGGGATAGACCCAGTCACCCAATCAGATAAGTTATAAGGGATGGCCAAGCAAGTGAGGGCATCCCCGTCCATTGGACTTTCATTAAATCCACCTATGTTTTTGTTAGGCAGCCCTGCAAGGCCCTGTTCTCTGCTACAGGCGAAGGACCAAACAACCCCCTTTGAGGGATTGCCGCCAAAGCCTAAGTGGGCCCACTTGGCAAGCCAATTGGGAAAGAAGTAAGGGGCGGCTATGAGAGGTAGGGAAAATTTGAATTCAGTATTTGAAATTAGGGAAATATGTATTAAATATTAAGAGTTGTTTAGGGTTAGGGTTATGCATATTTTTGCTGGCTAATTTGAGAGTTCTTGTTCTTGGAGCATTGGGCCCTAAATTCCTCTAGGGATTGGGAGAGAAGATCCTCCTCTCGAATTGAGGATCAATTACATCTTCCTTCGTTTTGTCGTTCAAGTTGAATTACTTCAATCAAAAGTGCTGTTTTGCTGAAATTTCTCTTCCAAATTCGTGTTATTTGCTGTTTGCTCCTCTCTTATTCGGATTCACTTGAATTCTTGAAGTATTTCTTAATAGTTTTCTATGATATGAACTCTTGACCTTCAAGCCACAATGGAGACAGCTTAATCTATTATAATCCCTCTCTTTAGGAATTTGTCTTAAGAGTTGAAACATCAAACTTGCTTAAGACTAAGAAGCTGATGGAAGATTGTGTGCGTGAGAGAGACACAGAGAGGGAGGGAGGGGGAGAGAAGATTTCATATTCACAAACCTTTTTTAAGACGATCAATCTCACAGTATAAATCCTTCATCAGTACAGATTTCATAATTTTTTGATTGATCTGCAAAATAGCAATATCATAACAAAGTCAGACTTGTGATCACCTACACTGTCAAATAACAAATTTCCATGAGGTAACAAACCTCTGGTTTATTCTTGATACTTCTTGCACGATGAGCATATTCTAATGTGCTAAGTGTCTCTTCCAAACACTGAATCGAAGGTGAAATGTTTGCAATGATGCAAGCCTTGGTTTTTCCTCCCAAGGAATCCCTCAACAATCTTGTCAACTTACTATCTCTGACAAATTCGAAACAGAAATAGACAAATTCCTAGAGTTGACTAACAACATCAACAAAATGCATCAAGCTATGAATTTGGCCATAAAATATGTTGTAAGTTTTCACTTCAATTACCTGTAAGGAATATGGCTGGATTCCTCAACAAGTGCGTTAATAACACGACCAAGTGTAAGCAAACTTCTATTTATCTCTCCAGCTTCTCTTGCTCTGCCCTGCATTCATATAACTTCAAGCTACAATTTTCTGCTTTTTCCATTTGCTGAAACTCATAAAGGTAATAATTTTCTCTTGAAGAACAGGCTAGTTTTACCCACCTCTACAGAACCTGATCTTAAAACATTCACTGAACCAGCTAAATCCACAAGATTGAGCTTTCCAGTTTTGATCACTTCTTCTCCTTCTTGAGTAAACTTTTTGAGGTGAATTGTGATTGAAAATATGGAGTGAGAACGACTGCTTCGCTTGTTTAGTAGTGTTTCAACAGTCTGCCTTCTTGCGCTAGTTTTGTCTAATATTCTGTATATTTCATCCGCAGAACGGACTATCTCCTCTTCCATTCCTTTCACAAAGACACCTCCTTTTCCATCTTCCATTAGAGCTATAGGTTTCGTCAACTTATCATCTGATGACTCCCATCATCAGGAGCCAGAAGATCTATTATTTCCTCATTATAAATCTCTAGAAGAGAAACTTTCATACTGTATTCTGTGAATTCTGCTTCAAGTTCTTCAAAAATTTGCTGAACTGACCTTGGAATTACACCTGCGTCACTGGAGAATTCCCCGTTCTAAAAAAAAAAAACTGATAATCAGTTCATAAATGCTAGATATGATAATTGAAGAACTAAAGAAACGATGAAAAACAATTACAAGAAGGGAACCTTTGTCTTTTTCTCTCCTTCCATGGTGTAAGTCTTTCCTGAGCCAGTCTGCCCGTAAGCAAAAATTGTGCAGTTAAAGCCTTGGAGAACTTCGCTAACCATAGGAGAGATAGACTGAGAGAATAAGTCCATTTGTTTGGCTGTGGGGCCAAAAACCTACGTAAAATCATTAAAAAAAAAAAACTCTAAGATCAATTTGAGTAGCATCAAACGATCTGGCTAAACAATTATTAAAAGCTGCATGAGATTCCTGATGACTGATGGAGAAACTTTCATACAGAACGTAGCTATAAAAGGATTATCACTAACTATGGGAGCAAGAGCCACCCCTGCTGACTCCCTGGTTCCTCTATCGTCATCTAATCACACTTTTTTATCTTCATTCTAGGCTCTAGCTGAAATGTTTTTTTTACCTGAATTTCCAATTATCATTGCAAACTCTTCTGATTTGTTATTATTAGGATGGTGGAACAGAGGAGGATCATAGTTGGAGTTTATATTATAACAATCCAAGTTCTTAATTACTGAGATCTTGTCCATTTTAGCGCCTTACGGTTTTGTTCGTTCTTATAATTTCCTAGAAATTAATGCATTCTAAGTGTGCTGCTATAACTTTGAAGTTTCTAATAAAATTTCAATCATTACATCAAAAGACGTCTCAATGTTGATTAGTTTAACTACACTATTATTCAAATAAAACTGCTATTTAGTTAGAATTTGCTGTTTAGGTAACATTAAACAAAACAGATTTTACAACTAATTTTACTTGAAACACATGCAATTTAATTAATTAAAAAAAAAAGTTTGAAGTTGTAAGACCTTATCAAACACAAAAGTTCTATCGATCTGCTTGTTTCCAATCTTCTGGATTGCCAAGACTTCTCCCCTTAACTCATTGCAGGATATAACGGTCGGCATGCGGCAAATTGCTTCTTCCTCACTCAATGGTCTATCAAAACTCAAAAGATTTCAACAGATTTTGCCAAAAAAAACAAAAAAAAACTGAAAGGACAAAAAGTTCTTATTTCACATGCCTGCACCGGAGAACAACTTGAACGTTGAGATCTTTTTCCTTGTCATTTCTGTTGCAAGAAGAATGAGAGAGATTCATAGGCACCTCTCCTATTTTCCGCTGAATGCCCTCCATTTCCTCTGAGCTCGAAGAAGCAGATAAGCACATCAAAAACGGATTTTCTTTTTCAAAAAAATGGATTTTTTCTTACTGTCATGATTACAAAGAAAGGACCTTTAGATAGCGCGTTGATGGAGGAAGAAGGATGAAAAGGCAGTGAAGAGGAAAGTCACAGGGAATTGCCGCCGGCCGGTCTCCGTCGTTGAAATCAGAGTAGAAAGTGAAACCTGAAGGCTTACAATCTGATATTGATTCAGTCTTTTTCTGCTTTTCTGATGCCTCCAATGGGGTTCTTCATTGCCATATTATTTTTTATGTATCTGCTTACTCAATCAGTAAATAATTAGATTTAATTATCGAGACGACATTTGGAGGGAAGAGAATTCATGAAAGCAACTCCCATTTAACGGTTCTTTAACAGAAGGAAATAGTTTTTAGGAGAAGTTCTACTAACAGTCAAAAGAGAGAGATTGTTTCTTTTCTTCCATGCTAGCCGTTAGAAGGCGAAATTTTTGTATCTGACTAAAAAAGCTAAATTTTCTTAAAGAAATTTAAAAATAGACTGCATAAATATATACACATTTTTTAAAATTTTCACCGTTGGAATTTGTCTTACAGCATTTTTTTTTTATGAAAAAAAATATTTATTATTTAAGAAGTCATTGTTTATATTGTCACCATTTTTTATTATAAAATTCGTCAATTTTTATATAGGATAACAAATTATTGGTGTCTTCACTCGATTATAATATGTTCATGATCGATTTGATTAACTATTCAAATAATTTTGAATACTTTTATAAATATTTAGTAATTAAATGAACAAGCTTGAATAGCTTGTTAATTCATTTATGGTAGTGAGCAATATGGTTTAAGACTTTATTATAAATAAGCTCGATAAGAAGTTCATTAAGAGGCTTGATAATAATAATATTTAAAGCTAATGAAGATTGTGAATAAGTTCATGAAGATGTTTGATTAAGGGTGTAGGGTGTAATAATCCAAATTTTTTTGAAATAATTTTTTTTTCAAATGAAAAATCTGAATTTTAGTGTCGTACGTTATCAAAGAAGAGAGAAGATTGTTTGGGGCTTTTTTTATCTGTCAATCTTGTCTAGAAATCTCTTTTATTTGTTATTAAGTAACTCAAATTTTATTTTAGTTTTTAATGATTTTGATTATTATATAATTTTTTTTATAATGAACATAATTGATTATTTCCTACTGCATTTTGATTGTGATATTTGTATGAGCAAGAAATGTTAATTGTTAATACTATAAAATGGGTTGATTATTAAAACATAATACCCTATGCAGGAGCGTGGGCCGACGTGTTTTCCTTTAGAAATGGTTTGTGGTGTTATCCTGGTTGTAGCATGTAACAGATAGCCGATTACGCTGACGGGCAGAGAGTGAGGCTTTATTGAATATGAATTTTGAATGATTTCAGGTATGGTAATGGGCCAGGACCAATTGGAGTGAGATTGTCGTAGATCCTTATGTATTCTTTAAATTTTGATTTTATATTTTCTTTTATTCTTTTGTAGAGTTATCTCCTTATAGTGTAAATAATATTTTGGATAAATAAATAGTAAAATATCTTGATGTATATGATTTTAGTTGTTTTTGCAAGTTATGGTCAATATTGATGATTTATAAAATCTATGATATATTTTTAAAATGATAAATAGACAATTCTTTCAAATTTGATTATGAGGCATTATAGGGCTTGTGAAAATTAAAACATTGATTAATAATTCATAAAAGTAAATGATAGCATTACTTAAATTAACATCTTTTTCATTAATTTTACTTTAAAAATTGAATCCCTAACCCCCGTTCTCCTAAGCTGTAGGCTTCATTTGGGATAACTTTCTTACTGCTTCTTAAAATAATTTTTTAGTACACAAATTTTAATTGTATTAAAAAAGTTGATTTAAGAAGTAAAAAAACTGTCCCAAAGAAAGCCATAATCTAATAAATGAAATTCAAAACCCTTGCCTTCATTGATAGGACCAACAATTTGTTAAAAATGAAGAAGAGTTTATAGGAGTTGCATGTGACTTTATTTATAAGTATGCATCGTCATCGTTTGCTGAGTAAAGTATCTTGGATGATAATGGATTCCTACCTTTTCTACTCAACTCACTCAGAACTTTAAAGCGCAAAGGATCCTTCTCTTTTGATTTACACAGAAGATGACATAAAGCTCTATATTCTCATCTATATTGATGAACATGTCTACATATGATGTATATTTACTCATCAAGCCAAGGCCTTCCCTCTAAGGAAGGATCTTATTTGTAAACGACTGCAAACATTAACATATTCATTCAAATTGGGCAATGCCCTATGATTTCGTCCCCTTTTTTAGAGATTTTCATGTAAAAACTCTGATGTCTCTTATAAACGCTCCACCTTATCTTTTATCTGATTATGTGCTGGATCTTCATACAAAGCTAAGACATTAAACTTTATATTTCTTTGTCGTTGCAAAAATTCTAGGATGCAACAATCTTAAATTTGATTAATTCTAGTTTAAAATAAAAATGACTTTAATTAATTATCAAAATGTTATTATTATAATTATAAGAAAACTATTTATATCTTTAATTTCAAGTCATATATTAATTAAGATTATGCTCATTTGTATCATAAATAAAATTTAAAATTTCTACAAAAAATCAAACTTATCTTTTTTTTTTATTCCTCCTGAACTAGTCATACGTTTTTAGGATGATTAGCAAGGTTGTGAAAACTGGACCGGACAATGAACTGGAAGAACGAGAGGTTCACGGTTCGACCGGTCGACCGGGGTCGAAATCAGATGATGTAATAAATAATAATATTATTATAAAAAATTAATAAAATTAACATAATAATGAAATATAATAACCATATACTTTAATATAAATTATTGTTAATTTATATTACATATTTAGATATAAATTATATAAAAAACTCATAATAAAAACTAATTGTTTATAATATAAAATTAAATATAAAATTTTAAATAGAAAAAAATATTATTATCTTAAAAAGTAAAATTTCCCAAAAAAATAAATATTATTCATATTATAAAATTGAAATTTTTATAATATATAATCAAATATATAAAAAAATAAAAATTATCAGCAAAAAATAAATATTATCAACTAAATAAATAAATATTATTCATATTATAAAAATTAATTTAAAATCATAAAAAAAAGTTTTGCTTTGTATAGTGTATACATGAAATCAAAGGTAGTTTTTTTGTTTTGTATGGTTTAGTTTCACATCACTTGTGATGTTTTGGTTTGCATAATTTATATAGCTTTTTTTGTTTTTACACATGATAGGAGCTCATATGGAGCCTTGTGAAGCCATATGAGAATGTTGCAAATATTATATAATAAGTCTTTAGTACTTATTTATAAAAAAAAAGTCTTTAGTACTTATTTAAGAGTTTTAATATATAATATTTATATAATTAATTAAATTTATTATTTTATTTAATATTAAATAATTTATTTAATTATTTTAATAAAAAATTTGGACCAATTGATTTTAGAAAATCGGGATCGGTTCCCGGTTGAACCGGCAGCTCAAATCGATTCTGGCCGATTTAGGTTTTTAAGGCTGAACCAGACCGGCCTTTAGAACGGTTTACAATTGAACCGGCCGGACCAGCCGGTAATGTGAAATTGATTAATGTTGGAAAGATTTATTTAAACATTTAAGAATTTAAATTTTTTATTTATTCACATAACACTCAAAAATTTAAATAACATAAAAATAATATTATCCCCACCCTCTATTACAATTTTATTACCAAGCTTGGTGTCCTTCATGGGTCATCGATTTCATCGCCTTTCTTTAGTGAGATTTTGTCGTGACTTACTGAGATCTTTTTAGGATCTATTTGAGATAGCTATAGTGTTTTATAAAACTGCTTGTAATATTATTGTAGGAAAAATAATTTTACTATTATGATTGCAAAAAGTACTTTTTCATTATAATTTTTTTTGAAAAAAATAAAATAAAATAATAATCAAATAAAATTATAGTTGTTATAGTTTTCCACACTCCATTGATCTCATTGATAGCTTTATAAGTGAGATCATTTCATAACCTTCTTGTCTTTTGTCCTCTTCTTTTCTTAGGTGAGAGTTTTGTTGAGGACATTAAATGATATTTATGTAAATAATAAATTTTAGATATTAAATATGTAAATATGATATTTGACTTTGTAAGTTATGTGTAAATAGTATACCTTTTTTTTCTAATTTGGTCCTCTTTTAATTTATTTACAAAATAGTTCTCTCTCCCGGTCTCCCCTTTCCCGCTATATAACCATATACCATTCTAATCCGAATGAGCTGATCCGTAGGTGCGCCCTAACGGTGGCTGTTTTCCGTTCTTCTTTCCGTTGATCGTCGGAGGGTTTTCAAAGTCGGGTTTACAATCAGTTCTCAAAAATTCTTATCTTCAGCGTTTATATTTTCCGTCTCTACGATTATTTGGTTCTTTTTGTTGCCGTATTAATTGGATTAGTTTTCCTCAGGATTTCGTAGATGTTTGATCTAAATGTTTCTTTCTATGGTGTTTCGGTTTGATTTTCTCTGTTAATACAGATGTGGTGGTAAAGTTAATTAGTTTTTTTAAATTGTATTTGATTTTCATGATTTCTCTAGCTTTTCAGACAGTAAAGAAGAAGTGAGTTCCATGATTCCATTTTTTTTGTTTATTTTTTAATAATTGATTTGTATGATTTGGCACAGTTAGCCCTGTTTGTAAGTGATAAAAGAATCAAGATAGGTTTTTACCAGTAAACAATTAGGGATTTCTTTTACTTTTGAACGGAATTACTTTATTCATCAACTCGTTGACATGGATTATTTTGTTTGTTTTTTCAAGCTTTAGGAGGAAACTACAGCGTATCTTCAAATATATTGTTCTGTTTTTAGAGCAACTGCAAATGTCATCATTTTTTATTTAGTATTTTATGTGAAAAATGACCTCTAATTTTAATTTTGCTACAAGTATTTTAAAAATTTAATGTTATCTTCAAAATGGTTATAAATTCTTTTTTTATATAAATTCAAAATTATAGTTGAATTAATCAGTTGTATGATTTAATGATGCTGTGATAGGTTTTAGGTTTCTTTTAATTTTTGTTTTCTACCTTTTTTATTTTGGCAAGGAAAAAATCCTGCAAAAAATGGATGAAAAATTCAATATATTTTCCTTGATTTTTGGAGAATTTAGTTTAAAATTTTTACTCGTATATAACTGTGCCTAAAAAAATAGTTTTTGAAAAGCTCTAAGGATAAAATCAGAAAAACATAATCAATACTAACTGAATACTTTATATCAATTAATTTTCCCTTGTTGAAGGCATAATTGGTCTAAAATTTTATGAAGATGTATTTCTTACAAATAGTTTTTGACGGGGTGCTGGACTCTCATATCATTGCGTGCAAGTTTATGAATTTAGAAGGATATTTTTCAGTTAAAATAGATGTATAAATGTCGGACAAAAATATTTGGATAAAATTACAAGAAATAACTATTGTGTTGAAAATTAAGCACAATCCATGCAATTTGCATACTTTTAAATAATATTGCTTCTAATTTCTGTTGCTTTTTGTTTGATCTACTCTGTTAGATTTCTAATTCTACTATGTTAGATTTCTAATTTTCTTTTTATATGAATTAATGTTGCAGGAGTGTTTGCATTTCATATTATCTAGTCTCTTCTAAGTCATGGCTGTAAGTCAAGCGACAATTATTGCTCTAGGGGTAGCA
The DNA here is from genome assembly GCA_019514585.1 of Dendrobium officinale. Classification (NCBI taxonomy): domain Eukaryota; kingdom Viridiplantae; phylum Streptophyta; class Magnoliopsida; order Asparagales; family Orchidaceae; genus Dendrobium; species Dendrobium officinale. Next base: position 53,541,884 of record CM033690.1, on the reverse strand, counting down.
TTTTTTGGTGCAATGGCCTTCATATTTGCAGTCCTTGCTGAAAACAAAAAGGTAAATTTTTTATTGAATTCATTTATTTTACAGATAGATGTTGTTCAAAAGGGTTTTCAAGTTCATCTAAGAGAATACTTAACAATAACAAATAAAAAATGACGATTCATAATGCCAAAGCCAAATAGTTTGGAATATGATGGATGATGATGATGATATGCCTCTCTAATTACTATGGTAAATGGAGACTAGATTAATAATGCACTCAATAAGGTGATGAATTGTAGTGTCTGTTGGTTCTTTTACATTTTTAATGCAATATTATAATAAGAATATATATTAGTTATCTAGATTGGAGACATCTTCTCACCAAGAATTCTAAAATAATATATATATATATATATCTTTAGAGTCATTTGCATTATTCAATTTAGATTGGACTAAGAGAATGCCTTCTTATTAAGTTGACATTTGGCAGACCTTTTCAATGGTTTTTCAAAGGCAATGCTAAGTTATTCAAATTTGACATGGTCAATCACCAATGGCACAAAGGTAAAATAAAACAAAAAAGAAAAAAATTAAGGGTATTTTGCTCATATTTCATATTTTGTTGCTTTAGATTCAACAAAATGATGCATTCTCTTTCCTGAATGCACCTACACAAGAAAGATACCCTTATGATGTAGGGTCCTAAAACTGACAGACTATAATTTTATAAAAAATAATTATTTTGTTAAATAAATTTGTCAAAAATGAGAGTTAGTTTATTTGGCTTGGTCAAAAACACTACTCGTCACATAGAAGGCTTATGAGCTTATGGGCTATCTATCAAAATATTTATATTTTAATCGACAAAGAGAGAAAATACACTTTCAAAAGTCATGAATTAAGAAGGGATTTATATTTCAAAATAGTGCTATATATATATATATATAGAGAGAGAGAGAGAGAGAGAGAGAGAAGAGAGAGAGAGAGAGAGAGAGATTCATTTTACAAATGAAACTCTCTCGTGCGCCCCCCCGCCCCCCCAAATGAAAATTTTTGAATTGAAGAAATTCAAAAGACTTCCAACTTAGAGAAAAAGTTCATTTCAAAATTGAGAAATCTTCATATCATTTGGAAACAGAGAATTTTCCTTTCTTGATATGGCTTGATTTATAAATTATAGATATTAAAAAAAAACTTTCAACATTACAACTCAGAAGATAGCTTCATTTTGACTTGAATTTCCCTCTCTGTAGATATAAAAAACTTTAAATAGGACATTTTTATTTTTATTTTTAAGTCCGTATGTATATGTATGTATTAGCTGGCAATTCTTCACTTGACCGGCTTGGTCCAAGACAACCCTTCTTTACTGGCATGACAAGCTTATATTTCTGTAATTATGTGAGGTAGGCCCATATAATATACAAGAGCATAAATGGTACCTTGCCATCTGGCGTTGATGAGGTCCCATTCATCTATTGATTTTTTTTTAATCCATGTGTGTGCTTATTTGTTTGAACCGATGTTTGTCTGTATACTTATTTTTTATTATTTTTTTATTTGTTTGCTTGTGTTAATTTGTTGCAAGTGTGAATATATATATACCGTTTATGTGTCAAAAATGATTTTTGATATTATCAGCTTTTCTTAATAAACTGAACTTGTAATTGCTCTTAGAACTCGATCCTTTCTTCTTTAAGATCAGTTTTTTTTATTGTATATTTTGTATGTACTTGGAAAAATCCAAACCTTAAAAGTAAGTGTCCTCAACCAAGAATACCATATTCAACTGAAGAGAGTACTTCTTTACTGAAATATAGCCAAAACTTGTCTGAATACACTTAATCTAACAAAATACCTATTGGTATTAAGCATATAATTACTCTAAATTCTAATTTCTACCTCCACTTGAAGATTACATGTTGAATAAATATATGCCAATTTTTTAATCTTATTTAAAAAATATATTGGAGAAAACGAAGACTCAGTTTTTATCAATGAATTGTTGACTTGCATTTTTTTTTTAAAGTTATTGATATGCATTTTCCTTATTATTTTCTGGTTGTAACAGCCTGCCCGGGGAACTGCAGTGCCTATGAAAGATTATGTTATGTGCAAATTTCCAAATGATCCAACAGTTGCTTTGGGAAGCTTATCAGTGGTATCTCTTTTAATATCTGCTGCTCTTGGCCTGGTCGCTGTCTTTTTCCCTTATAAAGGCATATTTGTTCCAAAAAATGCACTTCTCCAGGGCATGACTATGCGTGTATTTTTTCTAGTTGCAGCGTAAGAATCTATTGCTTTCTCAGTTCAAATTTTATTTTCAGTGGCCTACTCAATTCAGTTGCAGCTACGGATCTTTTTTTTTTTTTTTTTCATTTGAAAATTTCTTTGCCGATTTGTTGATGAACGAAATTTTTTCTTCATAATTAGCATTATATTAATTGATTGGAATCAGCTATATTTTTTGTTAATATTCAAATCTGAAATGTAAATCATTTCATTTTGTTTGGTTTTTCATATTCAGAGCGGTAAATGGTAATCAACATGCAGTTGTTCCGTAAACAATTTTGAATTAAAATGTTTAACACTAATCAATGAAGATATGGCTTCAATTTTCAACTTGCAAGTACCTTTGCTTCTTTTGGAAGTTCATTGTTCATTGAAAATTAATTCAAATAATGGCATCAACAACTCACTCCCCATTAAATAGATCCTTTTGCTCCATATCATGCACAACTTTTGTTAGGCCGGTTCAACCTGAACCGGCCCAAAGGCCGGCTCAAGTCTACAGGAGGCGGACAAGTGCTGCCTCCCTTTCTTCTTGCCGCCAACAATAGTGGGCCCCACTAGTCCAATTGAATTCAAAATTGAAAAGGAGGGGGCGGCTAGGGCTTGGGAGGGAAATTAGATTAGGAAAGTTTATGTATGAAAGAGCATGAGATGTTTTAGGGTGAGGATATGCTTGATTTGATTTCAGTTAGGGTTCCTTGGTGATTTGGGGCTCTAGACTATCTCGTCAAGAGATTTGGGAGAGACGATCCTCCTCTCTAATTGAGGATCACTTGTATCTTGTTTATGTACTTATTTGGTTTGATTTTCGTATTGCAATTCATCGTTTGTGCTGATTTCTCCTAGATTGTGTTATTCTAGTTGTTTTTTCACCAATTGATGATAGGTTTGCTTGCGAACTCAAGAATTACCCTTGGGGTTACTTGCGAACTCAAGTATTTCCTATCACATTTGTTGCTGCTTAAGAGCAATTTCACTAGTTCAATATAACTAAGCTCAGATTGATAACTTGAGCTCAATATTTGTTACTACTTTGCACTGCTGATATTATGATGTGTTGGTGTGGTGATACCAGGTTAGTAACTCTGTTCGCAGAAGCTATGTTGATGTGGGTAACAATCACTGAAGGACTTCATAGAACCCTAAACCGGCATTTCGATCCGAACTATGAATGCCCAACTGCTAAGACTGGACTCTTTGGTGGTGCTGCTTTCCTAGCACTTGATGCAGCTTTGTTCTGGCTTGTATGTCAGATGCTGACTCTAAATGCAAGAGCTGATTACTTAGAAGAGGATGACTCTAAAGGAGCTTACGGTGAGGTTCTCACTACTTATTATGACTCTAATGCTGCAGAGCATACATGATCAACTGGTTTGAATCAATGAATATCCAGCAATCAATGGAGAAAAACAAGTGATTTGAGCTCTTAAAGCTGTGAATTATTTCTTATAGTTATATACCTAGGCTGGCAAGCTATTCAAATTTCCAGTTTGAAGTTATGCTGTAGTTATTGCCTGCTGCTTTTTGTCACTCCTTTTCTTTTAAGTTTGGATGTGTTTGGAGACAAAGCATTTGTTTTTGTGATTTGTGCTTATGTTTGGTTGTAAGAACTTTGAGTGAAAGGAATGTTTTTTTTTTTTAAATTAAATTTTAAATTAATGTCTGCAAATATATAATCAAGCAAAATAAGTTTCTCTCTCTCTCTCTCTTTGTCTCTCTGGAGAAGGATTTTACTGTGAACCTGCGGTTTACCGTGAAATTATTAGGTGCGGACACCGAATGCCGTCCCGAGCCCAATGAAAATATGCCACGTCACCCCTACTCGGTGCCGCGGCTCGGTACTGTTCGATACTGGATGAGTGGCTGCACCTGATTGGCCTCTGGACCGTAAGCTGTGTCCGATGTCCACACAGAATAATCTCTCCGGTTTACCAGACCATCTGTGAAGAGTTTTGTTAGCTATGATTCTTCATAATGAAAAATTGATCATGTCTAATCATTTCTTTTGTGCTTGTCTGATTGAATCCTGTGCTTTCCATATTTCTGTTATACTTTGCTTATTGCTCCATTTATCACAGAATACTCTCTTATTGCCTGTTTCTTTTAATCTCTTTATCCTTAATGAAATTTACATTGCTTCAAAAGATTCATGGCTCGAAAAGATTCAGGCATTGGAATGTCAGTGAAAAAGATAAGATAGATTGAAAAACTCTTTCAATAATTCAATGTTGTTTAAAAGATAAGGTATTCAAGAAAGTATTTGAAGAAATGCCACAGAAGGTTTATGGCTCAAGCTAAAGCCTTTGCACAAAATAAGAAGCATCTCTAACCAACTACATCAAAACTAAAATCTCTATTTACTTTATATGCAAGAAATTATGTCCATCGAAACAGCCGAAAACTCTAACACTCATTCGAAAAAATTCTGTTTGTATTTAAAAAAAAAAAAAGACATCAAGTTCCAAACTTTGAATTTCAAAGAACAAGTTAGCAACAGCAAGAAGCAATAGCAGACAAGAGAAAAGACATATCTCTATGTTCTAATGTGTAGCTGGAGAAGATACAGCCAACTTTCCTATAGCATAAAAGCACAGATAGCAAATTCCTTTATGGGGCTGTTTGGAGTCCTATTTTGTGCAGGATTTAGCTTAAATTCTTCCAAACAGAATTTGAAACTTTAAATCCTATTATTTTGATAAATTATCATTTCAATCCCCTTATTGTTAGTATTTAACATATTAGGGATACTCTCTCTTACAAAAGTTAAATCCTGAAACAAATAATTAAATAGTTTATTATAATTTAGCAAGGTTTACTTCTTGTCATGGTAAAAAAAAAAAAAAAATTCAGATTTTAATGTTCTCAAAATTTACAAATTTTAGATTTGCAAGGTTTACTAAATCCTATCTTCTACGTTAAATCTTACTCTTAGCCAAATAGCTCCTGCATATATCCCAAAAGTACAACGCACACGATGTGACTTTGTTTGGGACAACTTTCTTGCTGTTTTTCCAAAACATTTTTTTAGTACAAAAATTTCAACTTTAAAAAAAAATGTATTGAAAAACTGCTTTAGAAAACATTAAGAAAACTGTCCCGAATGAAGCCTTAGGCTTCGTTTGGGACGGCTTTCTTACTGTTTCATAAAGCAATTTTTAAGTACAAAAGTTAAAATTTTTATACTAAAAAGCTACTTTAAGAAGCAAAAAGAATGTCCTCCCACACGAAGTCTTAATCTCCCATCATCCAACATGCTATCCGTTGGCTCGCAGCTATCTCAAATTATCTCTTTCTATAGAAGGTGCATGCCTAAGTGTATATTTTATATTATTGCACTCAACAACAACAACAACAAAATCGAGCTTTTATCCCACTACGTGGAGTCGGCAACATGAATCCTTTATCTCATAAAAAAAAAAGCACAAAAAATTGTTTAGGACTCATTTTCTTTAAGTAGAATAATAAAAATGAGGAGGGTGATATATACTTTTATTTGAAAAAAAAAAAAAAAAAATCCACCTAACCAAAAGTTGTTTGGTATGTTTTAAAATGTAATATAAGCACTTCACTTTTGTATCATCTCGGGTTTGATGTAATCTTTATATTATATAACCAATGATCAGTTCAGAATCTAATGACTAAAGAATACAAAGCAGTACAAGACAGAAGAACAATTATATTAAAATCCAAAAACAATATCTTTCAGGCTGTGCCTTTCTGGAATGCTCCAACACTTGTTGCTTCCCTTTCTCTTTAAAGTTCAAACTTCTCTCCACTTTTCCCAAAGAAAGTTTGCATCAAAAGCCAATGAAATGAATCCTCCTACATAGCTGTCAAGGGCCCTATCCCAACTATGTAAGCTTTCAATGTTTCCATCATGAAATGGAATCTCAAATCTATAACCCATCAGCTACATTATTTGATTGCTCTAGTTTGAAGGTCTTCATCCTACTCATGGAAGACTAGAAGAATCCAATGATCTGTTTAAGTTGTGAAGCTTATTTTTGTCCTATGAAAAAAATGCACTTAGCAAATTTAATTATGGATTGACCTTCCTTACTGTATCTAGAGGCGAATAAGAGCGTGCCACGTCACCCGGTACACAACGGTGCCTCCGGTTGACGTCTGGTGTTTGTACAGAATAATTAATCATGTTTTGAATAGGTTTTGCCTATTCCTAACATGTAGTAAGATCTAGCATTTTTTTTTTTCAGTGGACATGTTCATGTGATCAATTCTAGCTTGTAGATTCTACAAGAAAATTACAAAAATGTAGCAAGAAAAATGAAGATTTCAGGAAGAAGACTGCATTAAACTAGATGGAAGAGAAGAAGAAACCCAAATATCAAGTTCTAACTTGACCTCCAAAGCAAATTTTTAGTTTCAATCTGAACTCTATATACATAGTTTTCCTCTTCAAACTAATTACTGCTTCTTGGTTCCTACTGAACTAATCTTTGCAGCCAACAGTTTCTGAGTGCAATCTCTTTTTGCCATGAAGAGGAACTCCAAAAAGCTTGACTGTGCCATTAAAATCTTCATTCTGTTTCAATGAGCCGCCCTCCATAGATCCATAGTTTTCACAGAGATGTAGCTCTGATTCAGAGGTTTCTTGTTGATCACAAGGATCAATCTCTATAAGCCTGCACGGCTTTTGGCTTCCCAGCCTTTGGTCTGTGGGCATTGGACTTACATGATTTTGAACGAAGTAGATAATGTCATTGTAGAGCTTCTTCATATGAGTGAGCTCTGATAATAGATAAGAGTTATTCCTCCTCAGCCTCTCGTTATCCTCAGAAAGAGCAGAAATGAAAGGATTAGATTCATTATCTGGTTGAGGCAATGGGGGTTCAATCCAACTGCTCATCTCTTCCTGACAGTGAAATGTTGTTGGTGAGTTAATGTATTGCTGATGATGGTGATACTGTTGAGGGATCTGAGGAGTCTTTCTTCTGTGAATCTCAGAGAGTAAATGCTTCTCTCCTTTCCTGAAGAACTCATTAGCAAACTCCCACCTATCTGCAACTATTTTCCTGAAACCCTGCAGAGAATTAGTACGGAAAGACCATTATCATTAGTTCATTACTAAGTTTTAAAAGATGATTAACCATCTTTAGGAAGAAAGAAACTGCACATTACTTATGTTTAACTATTTAAAGTTTAGGAAGACCATTCAAACACACATTTTCTTCCTTGATTTTATCAACATGAAGTGATGCAACTTTAGAAAACACAAAAAAGATTTGAACTTTGAAGAGAGTGTCTCAAAGAAACAATTTTAAATTAATTTATGGATGAAAAAAGAACTGATCGGAAACCTTTCATGTGGATAAAAAGAGAGGGGAAGAACAAGGGATGGCTAAGAAACCAGTTCAGAAACTCAGAAACTTTTCAGAATGAAGTTGAACAGAGAGAAACAAATTCCTGCTTTCTGCTTAAGAGGTGGAAAGGAACTTCAAGTGGACAAGTAAAAAAAAACAAAAGGCTACAGAAGGAGAAAAGGCAAGAGTGGAATGAATGCTTACATAAGTATTGAGCTGCCTCACAAAGCTGGAGAAGTTATTGTGCTTGAAGTAGTTGGGCAAGAGATCTCTTGAAAATTCTGGAGGTCTCCACACTATAAAGGTAGAGGCATCTTCTCCCCATGAAACAATGTGATCTGTAGAAGGATCATCAACAAGTTGGAAGGTTTTGGTGAGAAATGGAGCAGGAGCTGACTTATGAGACTCTGCAGAGACTATCATCTCCCCACACCTATCAACCAGGAAGGCCATGGCTTCACAGAACACAGTAGTAAGTGATTTCTTCTACAAATGTTCTAAAGTATTCTCTTTCTGCTTTATATTTATATAGATTTATACTGATAATGAACATTAGTGCATAAAATGTATTGTTTAACCAACAAAACATTAGATATAAAATTCCAGCTATGAGTTACTTTTACAGCGAGTAACTCTAAAGTTCTGGCCTGGAAGCTAATAGTAAAAGATGGCATCTTCCAGCACACTCTCTTTCTATAAGATCAGAGAAGTAAAATACCTATATCTAAAATGTTGGATTTCTGAAACTAATATTTCTTTAATTTTCAAGTAGAATATGAACCACATGCAAAGTCTGTGCATAGAGAATCTTTTTAACAGATGGTTCTTATTGCATTAAAAAAGATTTAGAGGCTATTTGGTTGAATATTTATAAAATAAATGCATTTTAGAAATACAAATTAACATAAATTCATAAATTTTAAGCATGTAAGAGATGTTTCCTTCTACATAAGTAAAATATATTGAAATTCATATGAGAGTGAACACCGGCGGCACTAACAGTCGAAGGCCGACAACAACTCAAGTTTGAAATTCGTTTGGGATGACTTTTTTGCTGCTTCTTAAAGCTGTTTTCTAGTATAAAAATTTTAACGGTCCCAAACGAAGCCTTAATATTATATTTATTTTTCTTTAAATCAAACAGCAAAAAAATTAAAATATAGAAAAGATTAAATGCAGAAAAATATAAATAGTACCCACCAAACAACCCCTTAAACTTTTATAGTTTATTATCTCTTAAGAGAGTCATATAAATTCAAAATAAATGTTTTCCAAAATTGAAAACTATGTTCAATAAGACTTCAACAACTCCTGAGATCTCATATCAACAACACTGAGAATGCCCAAATTTTCTGTTTCCTTGCTGATAAGCTTACTTACAATATGTTATTTTGGTTTCATTTGGGACAACTCTTTTATTGCTTCTTAAAATAGCTTTTCAGTATTAAAAAACTGTTTTAAGAAGCAGTAAGAAAACCGTCCAAAATGAAGCCTTTTATCTTTCTTTTATTAGCTGCCATTCTGAATAAATATAATTTCTATTTGCAGTTTCAAGGCAAGCCCGTGACTTACATGGCAAGGTAAGAGAATTAATAATAAAAAAGAAAGGTGGAGAATAGTTTAATTTCCTCTGGTAGGAAGAACTTTGTTTATGCAATATTTTTAGTTTTCTGGCCATTTTTGTCATTGGCTTGCTTGGTGGGGTTCAAAGCCTTTTCCTTCCACATGTAAATAAATATTCAAACATAAAAACAAACATTCCTCACTTACAACCCACATTGAAAGAGGTAATGCTTCTAAAGAAGAAATAGTATATCTTGCTTTGATAGATGGGGCATATATAGCTTTGCTCATCAGAGAAGATGCTTACTTGGGATTTGTGAATTGTTTCAGTGTGAGTCCTTCCTTCCATAGAGAATAGCTATGTACAAAAACCTATTCTCCAAATTTTAACTTTTTCTTTTATAAAAAAATTCTTATGTGTTTTTTTTTTTGGTTGAATGTGTAAACAAAAAAAATATTTCCACTTATGAGCAATAAATTTAAAATTAGAAAAAAATATATTTTTTTCTAATTGTTAAGCTATAGATCCTTAAAATTATGATATATTAATTCATTACACTAAAAAATTAGAGCTTATTAAAAATATATAATCAGCTTTACAAAAATCTTATTTGGCATATAAGTAAAACAGATAAGAGAAAAGAAGGAGATTGAATGAGGGCTTTTTTTTTTCATTTTACATCTGTGTTATTTGATATTTATGTGATGCTAATATGAATATCTACTCATGTTTTAATGATAGACTTAGTGTGAAAAGTTAAATCTAGATTGATGATGTTTGTTTTAAGCATTTTTGCACTCTTATATATATATATATATATATATATATATATATATATATATATATATATATATATATATATATATATATATATATATATATATATATATATATATATATTTATTCATAGGTGATTTAATTGAAAGGGAGAGTGTCGCTTAATTATTTTATGGATATTTTATTTGGAGAAAGTTTTTGTTTATTTACCAAGGTGAGTGATAATATCATGTTGATCATCATGTCTTTTTTTTTTTAAGTATAAACTTGGCTTGAATTATTTCCAAAAAAAAATCTAAATTTTCTTCCGCCCAGCAACTTCACACATATATATCCCTATGCAGGTAGCTCACAAGTATCTCATCATGTTCCAATTCATGAGACTTACTTCGACAGAGTACTTAGTCAAGCATGACTCACCCAAATGGACCCTTATCCTACAGGGAATTTACTAGCACCAACATGTGGACAAAGTGACCTATGTGAGGGATTGCGGTATACAGACTCGCCCTAGGAGATCAATCTGAGGATGCAACCATCCTTTTCTGGTTCCTCCAAAGGGTTCACCTACACAATCCTTCAGCCCAAAGGGTGCTCACCCTAAGAGAATTCACTCCCCCACAACAACTGTTCATAATTAAGAGCACCCATATTCCATGGGTGTTTCAAATCAAGCTGCTATAAGAAGCTCTCACATACAGAATCTACAGCCATAACTCCAATGACCAAACTCATCCTAGGTTGGCAGCAACTTCCTACTGGACTCGCCATCTATTCCTAGGGACTCACCTTCATACACTTGAACTATATGCTAGATCCTAAAGGCTCACCCAAAGCATTCACCCTTGAAGATTTCCCAAGGTACTTGCCTAAGGGGAGAGGGAAATGCTAGAGGTAAGGGTCCACGTGTACACCATCAAGCTAGTCGTCCACATATTTGTATCAATTTGTATTGGTCACATATTGTATTATTTTTCTTGTTTATTTTATGTGTAGTCTTTTTTATAGCCCTCTTAACCCTATAAGTAACGGGAGAATAGACATATTTTAGATTTCATATTATGGAAATTACTCATAGAGATACTAGAGCTTTCCACTAATTTTCCATACTCATTATCTTTCTCACTCAATTCTCAAGCTCTCGCATGCTAAATACATGTTAGTAGGGTCAGTTATCGCCTATGAAAAATTTAGATTCAACATCCTCTAAGTTGTGGTGAGCCTAGATTAATAATATTGACCTAAAGATATGTGCATTATTAATAGCATGGAACTTAGATATGAAGACAAGTATCTCACCAGGTTCCATTCCATGAGACATAGCTAGGGGGAGCATGTGGTTAAAGCAACACTCACCTAAAGGGAGCCTTACCTAGCATGGAAATACCGGCGGTTCTTATTGTTGGTAATAAACCGGCGGTGGTTTTTGCGCCGAAATGTTTTGGCGGTTTACTTGCAATTTTGGGTTCATTAATTTCCGGCTGTTTGAGCCACTGGAAAATTGCCGAAAATTTTTTCCGCCGAAAATTGGCCGCCGGTTTGCATTTCCTACGTGGTTTATTCCGGCAATTCACTAGTTTATGAAATGTCGGAAATTTTCCAAACCGCCGAAAAATATATCAAAACTGCCGGTAATGGACGATTTTCCTTTAGTGATATTTTCTAACATATCATAATTAAAATTGAACCTAAAGAAATTAAAAAGATCAATTTCAACTTAAACTTATAAAAAAAAAATCAAAATCAAAATTTGAATGGGAGAAACTTTTCTCCACAATAAAATGGAACTGTGAGAGGCACATTATAGGTTCAGTGATATTTATTCCTTCAAGGTATTCCTTGAATATCAGCTCTTCTAGTCAAAGTAAGCAATAGTGCCATACCAAATTTATGCAGGATTGGTATTTAGCATGTTTCACAGGTACCCAAATATGCAGGTCATATCACATTTCTACACATCCAATATAAAAAAATAGACCTTCCCACCATACTTATATAGCTCACATACAATCTTCTTTCTATTTAATCTGCCACATGTGCTGTTCATCAATATATATGCTCCCATCACTGTTACAGATAACATTTTTGTGCTTGCCTGCAAAGAGATAATGTAATGTAATAAAGTGGATTTGGGAGGCAAAAGAGAGAGCTTATAAGAAGAAAAACTATGGTGGTATTACATCAAAGATATATAGGTACAGTTGCAGGCCTGGAATTGTTTAATGGTAACATTAATAATGTGGAAGATTCTATTCCAGATATGACAAATTGCTTGAATAATCCACATCTATCTTCATCTGGCTTCTAATATGTATATCACATGACCTATCCCTATCCACATGTGACCCACTGCTTAGTAATGCAGGCTTAGATCTCTCTTTGACTGAAAATGATAAAGGTAAGAGAGAGAAAAGGAGGAGAGAGAGAGCGAAGAGAGAGAGCGAAGAGAGAGAGAGAAGAGAGAGAGAAGGGAGAGAGAGAGAGGGAGAGAGAAGAGAGAAAGAGGAGAGTGAGAGAGAGAAGAGAGAAGGGAGAGAGGAGAGACAGAGAGAGAGAGAGAGAGAGAGAAAGAAGAGAGAGAGAGAGAAGGGAGAGAGAAGAGAGAAGAGAGAAGAGAGAGAGAGAGAGAGAGAGAGAGAGAGAGAGAGTGAGAGAGAGAAGAGAGAAGGGAGAGGAGAGAGAGAGAGAGAGAGGAGAGAAGAAGAGAGAGAGAGAGAGAGAGAGAGAGAGAGAGAGAGAAGAGAGAGAGAGAGAGAGTGAGAGAGAGAAGAGAGAAGGGAGAGGAGAGAGGAGAGGAAAAGAAGAGAGAGAGAGAGAGAGAGAGAGAGAGAAGAGAGAGAGAGAGAGAGAAGGGAGAGGAGAGAGAGAGAGAGGGAGAAAGAAGAGAGAGAGAGAGGTTTTGGTCCAATGTTTCATTTATTATTCAAATGTAAAGATGTGTACATGTGACCATGACATAATTCCAACAAGAAAGCTTAGGCATTGAAGGGACAATTAATGGTGAGATGTTGATGCATCATGGGAAATTGATATAATCAAAGGGAAATCATTTCAAGGATTAATTTTTATCATCTAATCCCTTTGAGCTTTATGTGTTTTGATCTACATTATCTATGATCAGGATAATATACAAAAATTTTGAAGGAAATCCTTTAGATGTTTTCAGTGAGAATTTTCAGAATATATATAGTATTTGATACCAAAAATAATAATTTATGAATAAATTAAATAAATTTCATAAAAAATTTCACATGATATAAAATTTTTGTAATAAAATTATTATTATTATTTTTTCTAATACATGCGTAAAATTTTAGGGCGAATATTTTTGTCCTAGTTGTGGGCCTATATTATTTTTAAATTAATTTGATATTGAGGATCTTGTCACTTATTTATTACTAATAAAGAGCAAAACTTCTACCAATCCTCTCCTTTAAAATATAATTGGAAGAGACAATGATACTCTCAAAAGCATTTCTAACATTTGAGAAAGCAAAATAATCTTTGAAATGTTTGAAAAAGATGGGAAAAGGGGGTAATTAATCCCTACAAAGATAGGGATCTTAGTACCCAAAGGAAGCTTTTAATTAAAAAAATAAACATTTTCCTTATCTTTCCATATAAAAGACATTGTGGTGGGTCACTACTCACATGGCCTTAGAAGATCCAATTGATTCAAGGTTGCAAATAAAGAAGAATTTTTTGCTAAGAAATTCAAATGAGAAGAAAATCTAAGTGAAAAATGAAGATATATGCATGCTTGAGAAATAAAATTTCTTTGAAAAATAAACAAATAAAAAATTTCGTATAAAAAGTAAAGGATTTACATGCATACCGTAAAATTCTTATGAATTTATATACCATAAAAATTAAAGGATTTACATGCATATAAATATTTTCATTATGAAAATCTCTTTAACCCACCGTTATTTAGTTTGGTTGGTGGACGAGTACGGTTGGGAACTCCCACCCGTGCTCGATTGCCCTCGAGCAGCACCGCTTCTTAAGTGAGAACAATTATTAGGTCCTCCGACCAGACGTAGAGCTACGTCCGATCGGAGCTAAAATCGCGCAAAAAAACGAGAAATACCGAGCAATACCAAACAATAAAGAGGAATACCATCATGTGAAGACCCAATACCTAGTTATACCGAGCTATACCGAGCAATACTGAGTTATACAAAAAAATACAGAGTTTTTCCTAGAAAAAACTCGGTATTTTTTTGTATAACTCGGTATAGCTCGGTATAACTCGATATTGGTCTTCACAGAGCGGTATATTACCAAATAATACATAGCAATACCGAGCAAATACCGAGTTTTTTGGCGGGATTTTAGTGCCGACCGGACGTTCCTCTACGTCCGGTCGGAGGACCTAATAATTGTTCCTTAAGTGGAGCCCAATCAAATGCAGGAAATGAGGTTTCTGAGGTGGGTGCCTCTTCTAGGTTAGCCGAGGATTAGTCACACCGCCAAGCACCTTTTCGGAGTTGACAACAGGTCTCTCTCTCTCTCTCTCCTTGTCTTTAGTTTGAAAGGTGCATGTCTATGTGCTTATGAGGCACACACAGCATTGCATGCATGCTCTCTATGATCAGCTGATTACCTTTGATTTCATTTACATGAATTTTCATACTGATAACAAAAGAAAAAAGAAAAAACTTAAACCCTAAACCTTCCTTCTTTCTTGAGCTGATCAGTACATACCATGACATATTTGATGAGGATTACATATATAAAAAATATATTAATTTATACTTTAGCAATGATTCATTAGTATAGATCAGACCACCTCTTAGTAAAAGTGGGGAAATAAAAAAAGGAAAAGAAGTGCCATAATGAGAACTTGAGAAGGTGGTGGCATCTTTTCATGCCAAAGGGGTCCATTTATAAGGGAGCTTTGGTGAAAGCCGAGGGGATATAAAGCTGAAGAATTTTCTCAAGTCAATAAGGTTTTTGGTTTCCCAACAGCTTTCCTAATAAGATTATTGATGTGTTTTATGATTTTTTAATCATATTGGTATGAGTCTTTTCATAGCATTAAACTAATTATATTGCATGTGCTTCAAGCTTACTTAGGATCCGTCGGACATCTACAATTTTTTATAAAGATGATCATAAAACTATTACGAAGAAATCAATTTTTAAAAAGCTATTATAAAAAGCAACTTTCTAACCCAAATTTTTTGAAAACAGTGCCCAAACAAAAATATATATAATTATGATTTAAAAAGCAAAACAATAAAGCAATAAAAAAGTTATTTTAAACAAAACCTTAGGCTTTAGTTGGGACGGCTTTTTACTGCTTAAAATAATTTTTTAATATAAAATTAAAATTTTTACACTAAGAAGCTATTTTAAGCACTAAGAAAACCATCCCAAATGAAGCTTTAGTTTGGCTAAGATAAAAGAAAGGGGTCTTTTAAATGAATAATCAAAAGTATATTATGACCAAATAATTAAAACTATACATTTTGCCTATTAAAAACATATTTTTTTCATTAATAATTTAGGCATTTTTCATTAACATTCTTTATGATTAGCTATATAATAGAATTTATGTTGGATATTTAAAATTCATTCTTGTCAAAAAGAAATTTAATTAAGCTATAATTTAATCAGATGATTAGACAATGTATGACATTTTACTAAAAAATCAATTTAAAAATCAAATATTAAATTGCTAACATGTTTTCTTGATGCATGAAAGTTAGAATAAAATATGATAGGATGTAAGCTTTAGTAAAAGAAAATTTCGAACACAAAGTAGGCAACTCTTTTGTAATGATCACCCTAAGCTATGCAAGCTTTGATGAAAGTAAAACAATACTAAAAAAGCACTTTCCTACACTTCAAACAAGCAATCATTGTGTTTGTCTTAGCTTTATCATGACCTCTTCAGCTTCCTAATTGAAAACTTTAGAGTTGTCGTGCCTAAAATGTTGAAATAAATGCTTAAATATTATGGAATGTAAAGGAAATTCTGACTGCTCATAGGTTGAGTTAGTGGATTGGGATGCACTGGCTTACAGCCTCACACACTTCATGTATTTGACGAAATGCCTCATTACATTTCAGGGCCAATTTGCGCAGTTTCAGCACAGCAAACAGTCCCAGCTAGAGTTGAAATTTTATCAACAAATACTTTCAGATTTAACAAAACATCGAAGGAAGATTTGCTCAAATTTTTACATAAGAGAATACATTCTATCTCAGCTAGAGTTGTAATTATTTCCCAATGTTTTAAACTGGGAGGAGTGCAAAGATACTTCACTTATTTGATCTGAGATTCAATTAGAAATAGTTGGTTTCATAGAAACGCTTCAAGAAATCAGAAGCTCCTTCATCTTTTGTGCCCGAATCCTTGACAAGGCCTTCACGGCCTACAACATACTGGCCAATTATGTGGTGTCGCTGCTTAGCATGATCAACAACATTTGTCAGCTCCTCCATTGCTTTAAATAGAAGCATGTCAATCACCTGTTCAAAATAATATTAATAAAAATAATAATAATTGTGAATCAGTTAAGCTCACTATTTTTTCTCCTTTTTTTTTTTTTTTTTTGAGTTTTTCATCACAGTAACCCAATCAGGCTTAAATTACAGCCTACGATGGACTGACACTTCTCCTCAAAGAGGCATGCAGTGTTCAACACGTATCTGAAACGACATGCATCCGACACGACTCTGAAACGTCAAAAACATGTCCAACAACAACAAGAAGCCTTTATCCCACTATGTGGGGTCGGCTACAGGAGCACCTCCTCTTCGGGGAATGGGAGGAGAAGTGTCAACGGGTTGATAGAAAAAGAGAAGCTAACAGCGGCACGACTGTGTTTGGAAGGGAAGGCAGTGACATGTTACTAATGGCAAGACATGAGGCAACCCATTTGAAGCTAGAGGGAGTTCAAAGATTGTTTACTATAACGTTTCCGAACCAGTAGGAGAGGAGATGAGCAATTCTTTGCCCTGACACAGGAGGGGACCGTGGCAAATTACCGTGACATGTTTGAGTATCTGGTCAGCAGACTAGACCGATTCTCAGATACAGTGCTAGAGGAAAACTTTAAGAAAGAGCTTAAAACGAAGATCCGCAGCAGTTAGGGTGATAGGGTGATGAGGTCTCAAGACTTGAGAGAGGCGATGAAGCTAGTGCAGTTAGTGGAGGACTAGAAACATCTAGAAAGGGGGTCTAAGGGGAGCAACTCGGGGGGATCATACAGGATGACCACCACCTTCTTAGCTCCTAAGGGACCTGCACCAGGGAGTTTGAGGAAAGTGCCCAAAGAGAGAGCTGGAGGAGGGGGATATGGAGAAAATTTTAAAAAACTTAAAAAGAAGGAGATACAAGAGAAGAGGAAAAAATGGACGTGTTTTAGATGTGATGCGAAGTACATGATAGGGCATAGGTGTAAGGACCGAACTCTTCAATTTCTCACCGTCTGTGATAATGAGGAAGCTGAAGAGGGAGGTGAGAGTGGGTTAGTGGTGGAGGAAGAGGAGAAGTTGCATATGGACGTGGCGGAAGTCCCCTACACTCAGTGGTGGGATTCATCCCGAATTACACCATGAAAGTGAAGGAAGAAATAGGTGACATTGAGGTGCTGGTACTGATAGATAGTGGGGCAACCCACAATTTCATCTCCACTTAGATTATTGATCTGCTAGGGGTGAAATTAGTGGATACATGTGGCTATGGGGTGATGATGGGCACAGGAAATGTGGAGATGGGTAGAAGAGTTTGTAAGGGAGTAGTTTTGACCATTCAAGGGATACAGGTGAGGGAGGATTTTCTTCCCTTGGAGTTGGGAAGCACTGATGTCATTCTAGGGATGAAGTGGCTACAGATCTTGAGAGAAGACCAAGGTCAATTGGGGAATACTGAGGATGGAACTGGTGGTTGAGGGAAAGAGAATGGTGATTCAAGGCGATGCAGGGCAATCTAAGACTGGAGTATCTCTCAAGTCTATGATTAGGAACATAGAAGAGGTGGGATGAGAATATTTGGTGGAGTTGCATCGCTTGGAGGGGGTCAGATGGGAGGAGGGAGACATTCTTTCTTCAGTACAACCACTCATACAGCAGTTCAACGAGATTTTTAAGCCTCCCCAGAGGGAGCTGGAGCATGCCATTACTTTGAAGGAAAGGGTGTCACCAATTAATGTTCATCCATACCGCTATCCTCAGATTCAGAAGGATGAGATTGAGAAGCTGATCCGTGAGATGCTAGAGGTTAGGATCATCAGGCCAAGTATGAGTCCTTTCTCTAGTCCAGTCCTACTGGTCAATAAAAAGGATGGGAGCTGGAGGTTTTGTGCGGACTACAGAGCCTTGAACAGGAGGACAGTAACGGATAAGTTCCCTATTTTTGTGATTGATGAGCTCTTGGATGAACTGTATAGGGCCGTGGTGTTTTCCAATATGAATTTGAAATCAGGGCATCATCAGATCAGAATGAGGGAGACAGACATTTCAAAGACAGCTTTCAAAACACATAAGGGGCATTATGAGTTTTTGGTAATGTCATTTGGGCTTACTAACGCCCCAACTACTTTCTAGTATTTTATGAACATGTGTTCTGGCCAATGTTTAAAATTGTGTATTCGGGTATTGAGGCATTTTTCATTCGTGAGGCGAGGCGTAAGCCTCAAGACGTTTTGAGGCGTAAGCCTCAAGACGTTTTGAGGCGTAAGCCTCAAAATCAAAAGATTGCGTAAATATAAAATGATAAATTTTTTATACACTAATGAGTGAATAATATAAAACATAAAAAAGCATAATATATGAAGTGAAATCAAAATATCTCAATAATAAGACAACATGAAATATAGTTCAACTCAAAATTCTATCTTTCTCAAATCCCAGTATTCTTTTCATTAACATATAATTCCAATTTCAAAAAATAAATAGCAATGACATATCACATAAGAACTCATAAGTCATCAGCACTGTCATCACTAAGGGGTTCTTCATTTGAATCATCATTATGGCGAACTGCTCTCTTCCCTTCCTCCACTTCTATAGAGTCCAATGTCGGGCATTTACTTCAAGATTTATGCAAGTTTTAATATATATAGCGTGAGGCATAAGCCTCATGCCAGTGAGGCGAGTCGGGCCTCAAGGCAGGCCTCACCCAAGTTTGTTCTGGTTTTTTTTTATGACATACTGGTGTACATCAAAACTAAAGAGGAGCATATGGAGCACTTGAAGATGGTTTTAAGAATTCTACAGGAGCATCAGCTGAAGGCCAACCTAAGTGCAGCTTTGCCTAGGCTAGTGTGGAGTATTTGGGGCATGCAGCGTCCCAGAAAGGAGTGACGATTGATTAAATAAAAAATTGAGGCAATACAGAAATAGCCGCTACCTAGGAACCTGAGGGAGTTGAGGGGTTTCCTAAAACTGACTGGTTACTATCAAATATTTGTAAGGGAGTACAGTACTATCGCTTGGCCCTTAACCAAGCAATTGAATAAATACAACTTTTTATGGGGAGAGGCAGCGACTCAGGTCTTTAAGAGATTGAAGAAAGCCATGCCTACAGTTCTAATTTTAGCACTTCCGGATTTCAGGCAGACCTTTGTAGTGGAGATATATGCATCCGAATATAGGTTGGGGGCAATACTCATGCAAAATCATAGGCCTATAGCATACTTCAGTCAAGTCTTGTCCACTAGGGCTAGGATGAAGTTGATGTATGAGAGGGAACTGATGGCTATTGTTTTGGCCATTCAGAAATGGCGATCTTACCTGCTGTGTAGGTATTTCATTGTCCGGACGGATCGAAGGAGTTTGAAGAACTGGTTAGAGCAAATGATAGTGATCGAGGAGCATCATAGGTGATTATCCAAACTGTTAGGCTATGATTTTGAGATCTAGTACAGTCCGAGTTTGAAAAATAAAGCAACTGATGCCTTATATCCAGATGTGTTGGAGAGCTTCAGGAGTTGGCAGTTTCACTACCACTGATGGTAGACGGGGGGGGGGGGGGGGGGGGAGCTATCAAGGAAAAAAGTATGCAGACTGAGGAGTTGAGAAATATTAGGGAGGACTTGATGAAAGATAAGAATAGGCATCCATGGTACTATCTTCAGGGGGAGAAGCTATTGCATCAAGGGAGGTTTGTGATGCCACGAACTTCCATACATATTCCCCACTTGCTGCAGGAGTTCCACGACAGTGCAGTTGGAGGCTATTCTGGGGTGCAGATGACATATAAGAGGTTGGAAGCTTTACTGGAAAGGGATGCATAAAGATGTTGAGTAGATGGTGGCGAGGTGTGAAGTGTATGGGAGAAAGTGTCAATGGATTTCATCGATGACATGCCACGATCGGAGGGGTACACAATCATCATGGTGGTGGTTGACAGACTTAGCAAGTATGCACATTTCATCCTCTTCCAATATCCCTACACTGCGGTGTCTGTGGCGATAGCATTCATCAGGGAGGTGATTAGATTGCATGGGATTCCTGAGTCGATTGTGTCAGATTGAGACAAAATTTTCCTCAGCCAGTTTTGGAGGGAGTTGTTCAGGTTGCAAGGTATTATTCTTAAGAGAAGTACTGCCTACCATCCGCAGATAGATGAGCAAACAGAGCTGGTAAAAAGAAGTTTGGAGACTTATTTGAGGTGTTTTACTTCTAAAACACTGCGGATGTGGGCAAAATGGTTGGCGTGGGTTGAGTATTGCTATAATACTTCGTACCATTCTGTTTCTCAGATGACTCATTTTAAAGTGCTTTATGGAAGAGATCCCCACACTTGGTGTATTTTGGGAAAGGAGATACACCAGTTTCTTTAGTTAAGCATTCTTAGAAGAAAGAGACAAGGTGTTGGAAGAGTTGAAGAAACACCTGTTGAGGGCACAACAAATCATGAAAAAGTAGACAGATACACACCAGAGGGATATATAGTATTAAGTGGGGGTGAAAGTGTTTTAAAACTATGACCCTACAAACAAAGATCAGTTGCCAACAAAAGGAACGAGAAATTGGCCCCGATGTACTTTGGCCCCTACGAGATTGTGGAGAAAATTGAAGCAGTAGTGTATCGTTTGTAGTTACCCCCATCCGCCACCATACACACAGTCTTCCATGGGTTGCAGTTAAGAAGAGCTCTAGGAGAGCATGAGCTAGTATGGATTTGCCAACTACACTTACAGAGGAGTTGGAAGTAATATTGGAACCACTGGAGCTATGAGGGGTCATATCAGATAAAAAAGAAAACAAAGAAGTGCTTATTAGGTGGAGAGACCTTCCTGGATTTGATGCTACTTGGGAACCCTATGAGATGGTGAAAGATTAGTTTCCTTCATTTCACCTTGAGACAAGGTAAGTCTTTGAGAGGGGAGTAACCTGGATCGGTTCTGTTTTATTGTGAAAGATGCACCGTTATTTTAGCAGGTTTTCTTGTGTTTTGTGTCTGTTTTCTATCATCATCATATCAAACCTCATTACTACATCAACATTCCATAAAAATTAAAACAAAGTATTGCAAATATTATCACACTAACTTCTCCACAAAATCTAGGCAAACCTAAAGGTATAAACATTATTTTCTATGCTAATAGTGGATATCATCTCCGATCTTAAAGTAAGTGGTCCAACAAAAAAACATGTTCAATTTTTTTTTCTTATTGTTTTTTTTAACAATGAAACGCTCAAACTACCACTAAGAACCAGTTTCTATCATCAAGATTGAACATTTAAACTACAGAGGGCAAAAACTGAATTATACATCTAATTACAAGAGAAAACTCTAATGTATGTCCCACTCCATCAACTATGATATCTGCTTTCTTGAATGGCTATTTGAATCCATGTTATTTAATATTTTCTAATTTTGAATATTCTGAAGAGATTTTATTTCTTGCTGTAATGCAATCAACCAACCACAGTTCCAAAAATTTCTTTACTACTGCAAGAGCACATATCATGAAACAATAATTCTCCTGAGATTGTCTAATCAATTTGCCCCAATTGAGGTGAAGTCACACTTTGCTTCCTTGCCTTGCAGATACCTAGAACAGCTTTTACCAAAAAAGCTTCGTTAAAGCTAATGACAACTATTGTAAATAGGTAAGAGAAAATTGAAGAAAGAAGAGAAGAAACAGGGGGAAAATAGTTGGTAGCTAGGGTTAGAAAGAATTCAATAATCCATCAATAGAAAATATCTAACCCTAAACTTATCAACAACTTATATACGGGGAGTCATGATTCATCACAAAGAAATGAACTTAAACTGAAAATTACAAACACAACAAGAAAGTTCAAGCTAAAACTAATAATGCTAAAAATAAATCCTAACATAACTTATCCAGCATTAGTTCCACTAAGGTTGAGAAAAATCTTTACCAAGCTAGATAAGGTGGTGGCATTGGCTTGTGCACAACTCAGTAATCAATAGGACAGCAAGCACGTAGTCCTCCTAGAACAACGCAAACATCTAGATGCTTTTGAAGTGGCCACGAAAGAGAGTCTATCATGGCAATGATAGCAATCAACTCAACCCATGTTGTAGGAGATACTGGTATTGATAACAACCTAATCTCAAGTGAGAAAATATTAAAACAAAGATGTCGGACAATTTCATGCATACATTGGAGTACTGTCTAGCAAGTTTTAAAATTAAGCAATTTGATATTGGGCGTAAGTCTCAAGGCGTAATCCTCAAAAAGCAAAAATTATGGTAAAGCAAAAAATAAAGGTTAAATAATTTTTTATATAATACCAAAATAATAAATTAAATGATGGCAAATTAACTTTCTATCGAACTATAAAAGTTACAAATTGTCATACGTATGAAACAAAAAAAAAAGTTCACAAAACATAAAGTGGCAAGTGATAACTTGCATTAACTATAATTGAAATTCAAATATTGCAAGAGCAAAACAACATAAAATATAAGAATCGCATAAACGTATCATATAACATCAAGTTCAACTTCCAAGTCCTACAATCATCACATTCACATTAATATATACTTGCTCCTATGCATTCATAAAGTATTTCCCTTAAAAAAAATCATTTATGCGACTTCCTTCTCTTGATAAAGTCCTTCACCATGGAAGCTTTCAAAATCATGTCCAGAACATATAAGGCAAGAAAGGATCTTATGGAGGCGTGAAGGCCACAAACGTGTGTCCAAAGTGATGACGAGACAGAGCACAAAGAGGTTGGAATCCAGGAAGGAAGAGGAAGAGTGATGGGGGCCATATAGAAGGGGCAATATTCAGAGGGTGGGCAGAGATAGGCGATCATGCGATAATTGAAAGAGCATGTTACGACAACTGCAATGCTAACATGGGCAACTATGATGCTATGAAGAGGCTCAGTCGGGTACAATGGCACATGTAGGATGGAGGATGGAGGATGGAGGATGGAGGAAGGAAGAGAACTACCCTAGGTTAATGAACACCAATGCTTCACGACACCTAAAGCTAAAAGATTAAAAAAACTTTTTCTCTTCCTTTTCAGGACAAGACACATTCATCAGGTTTATTAGAACAAATTTATCAGAAACTAAATCCAAGTGGAAAAAGGAAGAGAATTACGAAGTTAATCCAAGAAACCTAACGGTAAAAAATAAATTTTTTTTCACATCCTTTCATCAGAAATTTTGTTGCAAGTGCAACGGGGAAGAAACCCATATGTTGGCGTTCTGCAAGGTTAATCCAAGTGCATGAGAGATTAGGGTTTGAGCTGAGAGGAAAAGGAGGGATTTGTTCACCTTAGGGTTGGTGACGTCGGCGTTCTTGCGGATCTCGGCGGAGATGGTCGATCGAAGCTGAGAGATCGTAGCGATGTCGTCGAGGTAATAGATGTTCATCACGGTGGGAAGTGAGCGGCACGCCTTCTTGAAGAAGTCGAAAGTCCTGCTCCTCGCTTCCTCCAACGTCTTCGAGTTCGGCGGAACCTTAGCTCCTAATAGACCCCTCAACGGCGTCGCCATGGCTCCTCTCTTCTCTACTTCCCTAGCTCGCTGGCTCGCCCTCTTCTCCCTTCCTTCTCTGCTTTCAACGATCGAGAGATTTTACAGTTTATTAATTTTATTTACTAATGGTATCTCTGAAATTATCGAGTTAAAATAACCTGTAACAAATCTAAAATATTAAAATAAAATAAAAATTAGATATAGCCCTATTGGAATAACTTCAACTAATATCATATATTTTTATTTTTCCTGTAATTCACACTACATATTAATCCTTCAACTTTAATCCACTTAGAGAGAGGATCTAGAAATAAAAAAATTAGCAACTAATATATATATATATATATATATATATATATATATATATATATATATATATATATATATATATATATATATATATATATATATCATAATATCTAGATGTGCCAACTAAAATACCTAGTTTTCAAATGACACATTTCAGTCATGTTTAGCACTAGTGAATCATCGCATTAAATATTATACTCTTGTAACTGCTTGTATGTCTCTTGAATTATTTTTATCTATTTAGCAACAACATAAAGAGTTCATATTAGTTTTTCATGCCTCGTAAAAATCAACTAAATTATATGTTATAACATGATCGTTAAGATATTTTATATCTTGAGCGGTTCTCTTATGTTTTTCTAAGAGACCTGCTGACCTCATTTTTATATGAAGTCACTAAAACCTACTTGGGTTTTTCCTGTTGACCTAATGATTGAGACTCTCCCCAAATCTTTTAACCACATCCATGACCTTTGTGATGACTTGTTAATCAGTAATCCACACTTTGTTGGACCCAGCTTAGCCCAGAGTTGACCAAGGGGTCAAAATGATCAAAATACCCTTTAAGAAGATTTTTTTAATCTTTTCCCCAAAGTTCAACATAACCTAGCCATATTAAATATCAAAACCTATTCCAATGACTCCTAAAATGTCATTAGGAACACATTCGACCCAAACTCACCCTTTGGTTTGACCTGGTTGACCAAAGTATATCTCAAGGGTTTAAACACTCATTTCAAACCAAATGAACTCCCATTGACTTGAGACCACTTCCATTGAGTTCATATTGTCAATTTGAACTCAATGAAAACCCTTGACCCTATGTTAACTTGATTGACCAAGTCAACAAAGTTTGACCAAATACATATATACCTTCATCTTTTTCAAACCCCTTGACCAAGTCTTTTCCAAACCCATGGAATGACCCATTAGGTCTCAAGAGAAGCCCCCTTGAGATCCCAAGGCTTTGGGCCCACTTGGGTGTGATGCCCCAAGATCTAACTTGAAAAGAATGTCAATCAATTACTCAAACAATTTACCAGAGTTATCTAAAACCTTCAATTAACAGTCTATCAAACATCTATGAAATTTAAAACATCAATATACAAGTCGATTCATATCTCAAAAGGTCATGTACAATACTCAGGAACTATACTACAATCACCAGTACTGAAATCTATCCTGAGTACAAAAGAATCACTATCAATCAAAAGACAAAAACCTGAAGATCTGGATCAATTCCTATCTTCTGCTTCCTTGCCCTAACCTGAAAATATCAACCACATATAATGAGCTTTACAAAGCCCAGCAGGTTACCTAATACATATAACTGAAATCAAAGCACGGCTATGCTATCAATATGCATGTCAATCAATCACAGTCAATCAAATCTATATCAATCAATGGTCAATGAATCTGTGCAATACGGAAATCCAGTAGTCAATAAAACCAGTCAATGCAGCGGCAGACGATCGATAAATCAACTCAATAAATCCATGTCAATCTCGAAGAAATTCGTACACAGAAGAAAATCAGTCAATCAATTAAATCAATCGCTATCAAATCAAATCAATCTATTCAATGAAATCAAACGAGGAAAGCAGTACGATGAATCTCAATCTATTCTAACAGTGATTCCATGTAGCAGTCAATACGGTGCAGAAACAATAACAACAGTAAATCTAGATACAAAATCAATAAATCTATAGGCAACAGTATCATTGAGTCTATACTATTCATGTCCATGCTATTAATACAATATCTATATCCATCCATTTCTATATCACTGCTCAATGTCAATGCACAGCAATCAATCAGTGAAATCAATGAAATCGTACGATCTAGTAAATCCAATCAAAGTCGATAAAGCAGAAATCTATAAAATAATGAATCCATAAAACAATACAGTAAACATGCAATTCAATACTATATACTGGACAAGTATAATCAACTGGTCATGTTGCTGTTGTAGATCCGTATTACTGTTGTAGATCCGTACATTGGTTCTATCAATAAGAGTCGTCACTCTTTTCGCCCGTCGGCATTTCTATAAACTCCTTATAACTCCCAATCGTTATATCAATGATCAATGGTTTAAAGGAAAGCCCGTCGGCCCACCATCCTGTACAGGTCAATATCAATCTCCAACCAATGTTCAACCAGGTTATACGTGTTTCCCAGTATTAATAATCAATCAATAATCAGTTCAAAAATCAATATTAAAGCAATCTATAACAATCATATCAATAATCATAAGCACATCAATCTAATCTATCATATCCAAGCAAATCCGAAAATCTACGAAAATCGGGCAGCGTAACGGCAGTCGGTCGAATTTACACAAAAATCCTGCAAAAAGGCACAATTTCCAAATCTTTCCAAATTACAATAGAATATCTATAACATCAATACAAGACTATTGTCCTATAGAAATCAAATCAAATCAAGTCCTGATAATTTTCTATTCGATTAAAATCGCGTAGAATCAATTCCGACCGGTAAAATCTTCGTAGAATACAGTCAAATCGTGTGCAATAATCATATCTATAACATACTAAAAGTTGTGCGGTGAAAGTTGTGTCAATAAGAAATCACGTCGAAAAGTTGATTACGAAAACAGAAAACAAATCACAACTCGGTCAAAACTCAATATCTTTGAAAACAGAAATAGGGTTCGGAGTCCTTACCACGAGATCTTCACTTTTCCCAACAGCAGCGTCGGACGAAAAGCGCTCCGCGGCCTCCAAAACCAGGTTTTCTCTTTTTCCCTTTCTCTTTCTCTCTCCTCAAATCAGATATTTTATTTAAAAATGATTTTCTCTCTCATCAAAACGATCAGATTTTCATATATCATTTGTCTGATCGGCCCGGCCGATCGCCAAATCGTCCCGGGACGATCAGACCAGAAAAATCGTCTTGGACGGTTCCCAGAACTATCCTCAGGCCGATATTTTCTACAGTGCCGATCGGCCTGGACGATCTAAAATCGTCCTGGACGATCCTGAGAGGAAAAATCCAAATCAGAGAGGAACAGTAAGGGAACGAGGTCTCACATTGGGTTAGCCATTTAGTTTAACCCGTGTCCAAAGAGGGTCTCCTATGAGCAAAATCAAATAAAATCAATGGTTGCATTGGATCTCCCTTGACCTAATACTCCTATCCAAGTTGAGCCATCCCTTGGGTCAACTCAAGTTGGGAATTGGGCTAACCCAAAGTGGTCAAAACAATTATGGGTTGAGCTATTTCTCAACCTAAGCCCCTCAAGCCCAAATCAACACTTGCATTGGCTTGCCCTAGAGCCAATACACCTACCCTAGTTAGCCCAACCCTTGGGTTAACTTGGGTCAACCTTTAGGCTAACCCAAACTGGCCAAAACCACTTTGACCCAAGCCATTTTCCACCTCAGACCCAACCAGACCTAATTGACACTTGCATTGGATTCCCATTGACCCAATGAATCTTCCCCATTAACCCCACCCCCTGGTATTATCTAAGTCGCACCCAAGCTGACCCAGGTTTTGGTCTACTCGAGCCCCATTATTGATCTACGTTCCCCCATTCCCAATTGACCCTCTAACTGAGCTCACTAGACTCCCAGGAACCTTTCCACCAAAGTCTAACCAACAAGTGGCTGACGGCGGTCGGAACAAATCTAAGTGAGCTCCTGTGGTCCCCCCCCCACACCCTCAGGAGCCCTTGCTAAAGTCTTCCTCATACCTTAGGCTCTACACCTTTGGGCTCAGAAGACTGCCCGAGGATATCCACTTCCAGTTGGCAAGCATCCCATGGCTAACCAGATCAATCCCAGCCATCCATGGCTGCGAAAGCTATTTGAATAGAGCACCTCTACTCAGATGTCCCCATTTGCATCCAGGCTTTCTAAAACATTCTCCATAGCTCCTCAAGTCCTCCTCTATCATTCCCTAGCTTCCCAGCCTTCTCCATCCACTAGTTTGAGTGAACTCCGATGAAATTTATTCAAGTCCAGCTCGAAGTCCTACCTCCGGCGATCCTTGGCCTTTGTGTCTGAAGAGGAACTGCTCGCCTTCATCCCCCGAAGCTTCTTGATAGAGAAACCCATTCATTGGGGCTTTTTTACACTGTGAGAATCATATCACGAACTCTTAGTTAGGTAGTATTGGTCAAGTATGAAGAAAACCTTCATTCCAATGATTCTCCATCATTTGATTAAAGGTTCCTAATTCCTTGATTCTTTCTTCAAAATCACAAAAAACTTCAAAATTTAATATCTCCCAAATTACTTGACCAATTTAAGAGTTCTTAGGCTCATTGGAAAGATCTTTGGGAGATCTTCAAAAGTCCTATAGTCTCGGGCTATGATTATGTATGTAAATTAATCAATTTCAATAGTTATCATAGGGTTATTTTAGGCTTTTCTTGTAAAATTGAACTCACCACAACTTGAGACTTTGGGAAGTTAAATTTGGGTATGTCTCTAACATGTCCAAATTTTATTTCCACTGTTTGAATTATCTAAGGGCATATTTGAGCTAATTTGAACTTAAGGGTCATGGTTTGACCCCTAAATTCAAATTAGCCTAATGTTCTTTCCAATGGGATATAGGTTCTATGATTTTGTGTGTTAATTATGCTTAGGATAAGGAGTTTAAAGCCACTGATTGTCCTCTCCCTTGCCTTAGGTAGTGAGCTAGGATTTTTCTAAGGTAATTTAGTGGTTACCTTTGGTGGTTTGGTTAACCATCTTAGGGGATTCAACTTGGGCCCAAATTTAGTGGGTTTGGGCCTTGAGATCAGTTGAACTCATGGCCCAAGTTTTATTGAAATTGGTGACCATTTGATCCATCAACTGGAGAATCCAAAATTAGCTCATAGATTTGACTTAGAAGCTTAATTAATTCATAATTAATTCACATAAAATCCAAAAAATTTACATAAAGTTTATGATTGCTCATAACTACACCCTTAAACCATGAAAAATAAAAGCTCCATTACTAGGCCTTTAACTTAACATTAATTAAATTGTTAAGGAAATCCACAATTAATTAGATTAATTAATTAAAAATATTAAAAATTCCAAAAAAATTTATAAATACTTGGAAGCATACCCTTAGAACATTTCTAGCCTTTGAGGGCGATACCAAGAGTTTTAAAACTGATTTGGATCAAAATTTAAAATTCCCTTTTAATTAAGTAATTCTAAAAAATCCCAAAAATATCTCAACTTTGAAAAATCACCATTAATTCTACAAAAAACCAATTTAATCAAACTTAGTGTCATTCAACTCTAATTAAAATCTAGTACTTTCTAAAAAATGTTAAACTTCCAAAATTAAGTCAAAGTCAAAAAATCAACTTTTTAGTCAACCATAGTTCAAATTAGGTCAAAACTTCAAAAAATTATTACTTAATATAGAAAATTTTAAATTGAGCAAACTTAGAGTCTAATTACTAATCTTAAGATCTAGTATTTAGGAAATATAATAAAATTTTTCAAATTTACTTCAATTCTAAAATTCAACTTTTAACCCCTTAATTAATACATTTACATAATTCTAATAATTCCAAAATCCTTAAAATTTAATAATTCACTAAAATTTTCAGGAAATTTTAATTTAATCATTCAAATCAATAATCAATACACAAAATCAAAATATATGAACCCTTAATTCTCAACCAATTAAATCAACCTAATTAACACTGCTGCTACTGGGTAATTCGACCCTACGAGGCTATTAGCTTAGCCCTAAGGAAGTTGAAATAAATTACACAATGTTGGCAAGCAAAAAAGGTTAGTAATCATTTAATCATTAAAATATACCTAAACTAAGCTTTAAAACATTGATATTTAAACTAAAATATGAATTTCCCCTTTGACCTTAACAAATTCGAACATAGACAACTTTAACAAATTACCCAATTTAGGACATATCCAAGCCACATAGCTTACTTCACACACTCTAGATGGTTTGTTAGGACAACTGACTCTAGTCTAGACTACACTGGTGTTTACTTTTTACTGTTGCGTGTCAGGTTTTTCGAGTTTTCATTGCATGCTATGATTGAAAATTAATTGATGTGAGTATTTACTTACTTTAACTGCAATATATTAATTGATGTGATGGCGATATAATACCCTTAGGTTAAGAATGATATGTTTGCTCATTGAGTTTTATACAGGCGGTCACACTCACACAAGGGTAAAATGATGGGGGCAAAAATAAAGTTTTAAAATGACATATTTTAATGCAGATGCTAAAATTGCCCAAGTCCCCCCTTGAAATTAAAAAAAAGTGGCCAAGTTTGGTTGATAGTTAATTTAATGCAAATATATAAACTACTTTGGATGTATTATACTTTAAACTGCTTAGGATAACTATGTATGAGAGTCTAGATTTTCTTTTTAATTTAAATTGAGTTGTAATCGAGTTGTGAAAGTCAACCTTTGAGTTGGGATACAAAAAATCAAAAGTTATACTCCAAAGAGGAAAGGACGTCCCTTAGGGCAGAGTCCTTTTCATTTGGAAGCCCATATTTAGATTACTTTAATACCCAAAGAGGAAAGAATAACATCCCACTAGAGGGAGAGTTTTCTCTCAATTTAGGTCTTTAGATATGATGAATTCAAGGAGTCCGAAGAAGAGAAGGATAAAGAGTATTCCACTTAAAGTCACTTGCGTTTGTCCTAAGATTAGAATCCAAGTATGTTTTTAGTGGTGCCGACCACTTTTAATTCATGTAAATTCTGGATTGTAATAAATAGGCAATTTGCCTCTGGAAAATTAATTAATTAATTTGTTGGTTGATTTGATTGTTTTAATTTGATCGCGATTAAGACTATATATTTTTCTTAGTTTTTTTTGTGATTTGCGTGTAGAGTTTTAATTTAGCCTGGATACGACCGAAGGCTTGTGAGAATATGAATAAAAATATTTTGCACTTAAAATTTAATATTAAAATTTTAGGCTAATATATAAACTTTAACAATCTAAGAAGAAAGCCCGAGATCACCGGGAGTCTGCATAAAGCATATTTTTATTTCTTTTCCTTGTTAGGAACCTCCCTGCATGTGAGTTCTGACATGCCACCTGACCTGTGAGGGCAAATCTGTTAAGGGAATGTTATGCAATCTCTAGAAAAAAAAATTAAGCCTTTTCAAAAATCACTGCATCTCAATTTGTATATTTTATTGAGTCAATCAGCATGCATTGCATTAGAAATCAATTTAAAAATGACTCTAAAATTTTAATTGCATTCGATTCAAACATTCTCACCTAACATAAGTGGTGTGAAAACCGATTGAACCTGCAAAACAAGGAAAGGAGAAGCAGGGAAAAGAGGGAATAACAGAGGAAGAGAGAAACACAAGGTTAGCAGGAAGAAGAAACTGTGATTTCTATATTCATTTCTGGTCTCTCCCGGTTTACTGTGCATCTAAATAAAAGAAAACAAAGCAACTAGAAAGCTGAGCTGGCCACGACTTGGCCTTTTTAAAACAGAAAGTGTCATAAAAGCAGGATCACTAAAGCTGCAAATTTGAGTGGATGTCGTAGGTAATGATGGACCGTTGGGAGTTAGCATACGCCGCATGATCGGCCACATCAGGTCTCCCCAGCCACGGAAGATTCCTCACCTGAGGAAGTAGATTGAATAATACCTGCATCGGGGGAGTGGTATGCAAAAATGTCCGATACATTGAACGTTGCCGGTGTGAGAAAGGTTGGCGGTAGGTCCACTATGTAAGCATTATCATTGATGCGCCACACAATCGGCACCGGACCAATCTTTCTTGGGCAGAGCTTTGAGTGTGTACCAGGCGGAAATCGTTCTTTGCGAAGACATACCATGACGAGGTCACCCGGATTGAAGGTTTTCATCCGCCTGTGGGCGTTAGCCTGCTCCTTGTAGTTGTCATTGGCTGATTCTAGCTTCTCACGGACATCTTGTAGCATCTTCGCATACATCTCTGTGGTATTAGCAGCTACCTTACTTTTGCATTGTGGTAGGACGACAATATCTACGATGTGATTTGGACACTTGGTGTATACAAGGCTGAACGGGCATTGCCCCGTCGATCGGTTCGACATGGCGTTATACGCGAACTCAGCTTGTCCAATGTATTCATCCCACTGTTTTGGATGCTCATGGGCCAAGCAACGTAACATGTTGCCTAGAGTGCGGTTGACGACCTCCGTCTGCCCATCCGTTTGCGGGTGGTATGCTAAACTAAGTTTGATCTCTGTCCTTAGTCGCTTCCATAACTCTCGCCAGAAATGGCTAACGAACTTCACTTCGCGATCCGAGGTAATGCTGCGGGGAAGGCCATGAAGACGGACGATCTCTTTGAAGAACAGGATGGCAACGCTTAGAGCATCGAATGTTTTCTTGTATAGGTGGTTCAAGTTGTTCACTTGCTCCATGGCTCGAAAATTGTGTCTGATTGAAAAGTCCCGGTACAGTATAGGTGGTTCACTTGTTAACTTGCTCCATGGCTCAGCGAAGTCATTATCAGTGGAATAGAGTTCCTGTAGAGAGTATAGATCAGGAGCCTCAAGTTGTAACTTGGTTAGCAGTGCGGTGCGGCGGCTAAGGGCGTCGGCGACTCGATTTTGCGCACCGGACTTATGCTTCAAGACGAAGCTGAACCGCTGTAGGAAAGTTAGCCATCGGGCATGCATTTTGTTCATAGTCTTCTGGCTGTTGATGAATTGGAGAGCATGATTATCGCTGCACAACACGAAGTCCTGATGTAACAGGTAATGCTCCCACTGCTTCTGTGAGACCTCGTTCCCTCACTGTTCCAGGTTCCTCTCTGATTTGGATTTTTCCTCTCAGGATCGTCCAGGACGATTGGAAATTGTCCAGGCCGATCGGCACTGTAGAAAATATCGGCCTGAGAATAGTTCTGGGAGTCGTCCAGGCTGATCGTTTTTTGTCTGATCGTCCTGGGACGATCTGGCGATCGGCCGGGCCGATCCGACTAAGGATAAATGAAAATCTGGTCGTTTTGAGGAGAGAGAAAATCATTTTTTATAAATCAGATATTTTGAGGAGAGAGAAAGAGAAAGGGAAAAAGAGGAAAACCTGGTTTTGGAGGCCGCGGAGCGCTTTTCGTTCGACGCTGCTGTTGGAAAAAGTGAAGATCTCGTGGTAAGGACTCCGAACCCTATTTCTGTTTTCAAAGATATTGAGTTTTGACCGAGTTATGATTTGTTTTGTGTTTTCGTATTCGACTTTTCGACGTGATTTAGATTTGGCACAACTTTCACCGCACAACTTTTGATATGTTATAGATATGATGATTGTACACGATTTGACTGTATTCTACGAAGATTTTACCGGTCGGAATTGATTCTACGCGATTTTAATCGAATAGAAAATAATCAGGACTTGATTTGATTTGGTTTCTATAGGATAATAGTCTTGTATTGATGTCATCGATATTCTTCTGTAATTTCGTGAGATTTGGAAATCGTGTCTTTTTGCAGGATTTTTGTGTAAATTTGACCGACTGCCGTTACTCTGCCCGATTTTCGTACGATTTCTGATTTTCCCGAGATTGATAGATTGAATTGATATGTGTATGACTATTGATATGATTGTCCTAGATTTCTTTATTATTGATTATTGCATCGATTATTGCATTGATTGATTGATACTGAAAGACAAGTGGGAACCTAGTTGAACGTTGGTTAGAGATAGATATTGACCTGTACATGATGGTGGGCCGACGGGCTTTCCTTTAAATATCGATTATGGATTTCTACAACAGCACTATTGATGGGAGTCATAAGGAGTTTTATATGCCGACGGGCGGCCGACGGGCAAAAGAGTGACGACTCTTCTTGATAGAACCAACGTGCGGATATCTACAACAGCAATATAGATTCTACAACAGCACTATTGATCATGACTAGTGTTTGTGCTTGTCGAGTAAGACCATCGTATGGATTTGCATGTGTACGATATTGCATCGTATGGATTTCCTGATCTTCATTGATTTACTGATTTCCGATTGGATTTATCGAATTGATTTCTTATCGTACGGATTCATTGATTTCATTGATTGATTTCATTGATTGATCATTGAGCATTGATACTAATTGACTATTGATCATTGATATTGATATAGACATGGACGGCATAGATTCATAGATTCATTGATACCATTGATTCTGCATTGATTCGACTTGCTACTGTAGATTTATCGTATTGTCCTTCCGATTGATTTTATCGACTTGATCGTATAGACTGGATTTGATTGATTGATTGATTTGACGAATTTATTGATTTTATTGATTTATCGTATTGCTTTTCCGATTGGATTTATCGTATTGCTCTTCCGATTGATTTTGATTTTCTCGACTTGCTTGATTCATAGATACCGGCACCGGCATTGATATGAATCCTGCGTATTGATTCATAGATATTGACACTGCTATGGATATTGTACGTATTCATGGATATAGATACCGATCTGATTGATTCACAGATACTTTGGATTTATTGACTCATGGATATGATGGATACTAATATCGATACATCGATTATGAATGGATTAATTGATTGATTAGGTTAATTGTTGATTAGGTTAATTGTTCATTGAATTCTCGATTTGATTGTTGTAGATGATTTTATTGAATTATCGTATTAATTGATCTTAATTGTAATAGCCGATTGTATGGAGCTGATTGTATTGATTTCAATTGACCTGACGATTTCATTGTATAGAGGTTGATTTATTGAGTTGATTCGATTGTTCGATGGATTTCCCTGCTGATAGATAATTGACTGGAAATGCTTTATCGATTGAGATGATTCCTTTATATTGATGTGATTGATGTTATAGATGGATACTTGTAAGACGACTTGTAAGACGACTAGATGACCGTATTGATGTTATCGATAGCAATGGATAGAGACTGTAGCGCTTTGATTGAGGCATTGATTTTGAGCTTTATGGATTTCTTTATTGATTGAACAGATGATATAGATTTATATTGATTGAATAGATGATATAGATTCGATGAATTGATTAGACAACACGGTTGATTGACCTGATAGTATAGATAGTATGGATTGATAGACACTACTACGTTGATTGGACATTGACTAGGAGCACTTATTGATTTGATTGCTGAGACGTATTGATTTATCGATGTTTTTACTGCTGATTTGATTTCCGCTGTATAGACTTGATTTCATTGACGATGGATTTCTGCCTTGCATAGACTCATTGACCATTGATTAACTTGATTTTATATTGACCTGCATATTGATAGCATCACCGTGCTTTGATTTCAGTTGTAGGCTTTGGTGACCTGCTGGGCTTTGTAAGCTCATTATATGTGGTTTAAATTTTCAGGTCCGAGCAAGGCAACTGAAATGGAGTTCGATCAGAATGTCAGACGAATCCTTTCACTATTTGATTCTGGGGCATCACAGCTTCAATGCCCGAACCACCGCATACAGCTCTTGCTCGTAAGCGGACCAGTTTTGACACGCCGGACTCAGCTTCTCGCTAAAGAACTCAATTGGCCTTTCTTCTTGTGAGAGGACTGCCCCAACTCCGATTGCAGATGCGTCTGTGTCCACATGAAAAGGCTTGGAGAAATCAGGGACGGCGAGCACTGGTGCCGTCGTTAATGCTGTCTTCAATGTGTGGAAGCTGCGATCTTGCTCTGACTTCCACTGGAAAGACTTCTCTTTGAGACAGTTGGTGATCGGTGCAACGACAATGCTAAATCCCTTGATAAACCGGCGGTAGAAGTTGGCCAATCCGATGAAACTTCGAACTTCCGCTACTGATCGTGGGATTGGCCAATCGGTGATAGCTTGGACCTTTTGAGGATCCATATGCACCCCTTGCCTGGAGATGATAAAGCCAAGAAAATGCATGGTTCCTGTGGCAAACTCACATTTAGGGAAGTTAATATAGAGCTTGTGCTCTTTCAAAATAGCAAGAATATTAGAGAGATGAATGCAGTGATCTTCGAGTGAGTTGCTATAGATGAGAATGTCGTCAAAATAGACAACACAGTACTCCCCCAGAGCCTATTTAAGAACTTCGTTCATGAGCCGCATGAAGGTCGCCGAGGCGTTGCAAAGCCCAAACGGCATTACGCGCCATTCGAATAGCCCATCCCTCGTCTTGAAGGCTATTTTCCACTCGTCATCGGGCCGTATGCGTATCTGATGGTACCCACTTCGGAGGTCCATTTTTGAAAAGATAATGGCACCAGCGAGCTTATCTAGCATGTCTTCAAGGCGGGGCACCGGAAAGCTGTATTTTACGGTTATCTTGTTGATAGCTCTACATCAACACACATATGCCAACTGCCGTCTTTCTTTGGCACGAGTAATGTCGGCACAGCACAGGGGCAAAGGCTTGGTTGAATCAGCTGCTTTCGAAGCAATTCCTCAACAATTGCTTGCAGGGCGGCGTGTTCCCGAGGGCTCATTTTATAATGTGAAAGATTTGGTAAATTGGCTCCCGGCTGGAGATCTATCTGGTGCTATAAATCCCGTAGTGGCGGTAGTTCATTAGGCAGTTCCGCTGGCCAGACTTCTCTGTAGCGATAAAGGATTTCACGAACAGCAATTGGAATTTCAGCTTCCGTCTTGACCGAAGTATCGTTTGAAGCCACAAGTGCTAGCATTATTGAGTCTTCCTTCCAAGAAGTAATGAGGTTACTGCCGGAGACCACGAACATTGTGGACTTTCCTGGTACTTCCTTCTCTGCCTCGCCAGCAAGCCGTGGAAGCAAGCGAATCTTGCGTTGCTTCCACTCGAAACTGTATGTATTGGCGCGTCCATCGTAGACAGCTCCCGTGTCGAATTGCCATGGCCGCCTGAGAATTAAGTGGCAAATGTCCATATCCAGGACGTCACACAGAACTTCACAAACATAGCTCTTGCCAATTGAAAAGGTCACCCTGCACATTTCGGTTACAGCTATCTCCACCCCCTTTTTCACCCAGCTAATCTTATAGGGGTGTGGATTGCGCGTCGTCTTGAGGTGGAGCTTATGCACAACGGATCGAGAAATAATGTTTTCGGTGCATCCGCTGTCGATTAATAGATCATAGACGCTGCCGTTGATGGTGCAGCGGGTGCGGAATATAGAGTGCCGCTGGGAATTGCCATCTTGCCGAGGCGCTATGAGGAGTTTCTCAAGGATGCAGGCTAGAGCCTCGCCTTCATCAGCTTGTAGATCTTCAAAGTCCTGTTCGTTCACCAATTCTGCTCCATGGTATTCATCATCCGGTTCTCCTTCCATCAGCTGGACTTGTTGTCGATTCGGGCAATCGTTGGACTTGTGTCCCGGTTGAAAACAACGGTAGCATTTGAATGTCGCTGGCTTGGCATAGGGGTTGGCATCTTTAATGGGAGTCTTCAGTCGGCCGGTGACTGCATTCTTGGGTTCTGCGCCTAGGATCCCAGCCCCTCCGCAGGGTGAGGGTGCGGGTTTATTCCCGCTAGAGGCATTCGTCTTGTCAGATTCTCCGCTCGGTTCTACCACAAAGCGACGAGCAGTGCTACCCTGTGGATGGCGGTTCAATTGAATTTCAGCTTTGAGGGCATAGTTGACTGCTTGAGAGAGAGTCCACACGGAATTCATCTCAAGTTTGTCTTGAATGGCTTCTTTCAGGCCACCGATGTAACGCGCCACGAGTTGAGTTTCTGACTCGTTCAAGTTGTTCCGGGCGCTCAAACGGTAGAATTCCTCTGTGTACTCGCTAACGGATTGCGTGCCTTGTGAACAGTGTTGGTATTGTACATAGAGCATTTGTTCGAAGTCCATCGGCAAGAAATGCCCTCCCAACAGCGCTTCATCCGGTACCAACTAGTTACATTTCCCTTCCCTTCTCGTCGCCTGGACTGCAGCAGTTGCATCCACCAAGCTCCCGCCTCGCCCTTAAGACGACATGCAACGTACTTAACTTGTTTTTCGGGCGCTATCTCCATGTAGTCGAAGAAAGCCTCGACAGCTCGCTCCCAATCCAGGTAGTATTCGATATGTAGGCGACCATCAAAGAATGAGATATCCAGTTTGATGCGGAACTCCCCTGGCTCCCGGTGTTGCGTTAGATATCTGCGGGCAGGCCCATAATAGGTTGGTCTTTCCTCTTCTGCAGAATCCGACGCCTCAATCGGTTGCTGAACTTCCACCTCATCTTCTGAGTCTGAGATTATCGGAACTGCATTGTGACGCCGCCGACGTGGATGAAGGCGCAGTGCCGGTGTGGTTGCCGACGCAACTGGTCCCCTCGTCGTGAAATGTCGATTCGTCCTCAGGGATCGAATCTCGGTCCTCATTTCTACCGAGAACCGGAAGAACTCCGTGGTGAGGGCTTCCATCTGGCGAGCCATGCTGGCTTGAGCTGTCCACAACGCCTCTACGCTTCGGTCTTCCTCTGTCGCAGGGCACTTGCTTCCCTCTGCCATCAAGCCTCGCTCCGATACCAAATGGTGTGAAAACCGATTGAAGCTGCAAAACAAGAAAAGGAGAAGCAGTGAAAAGAGGGAATAACAGAGGAAGAGAGAAACACAAGGTTAGCAGGAAGAAGAAACTGTGATTTCTATATTCATTTTTGGTCTCTCCCGGTTTACTGTGCATCTAAATAAAAGAAAACAAAGCAACTAGAAAGCTGAGCTGGCCACTACTTGGCCTTTTTAAAACAGAAAGTGTCATAAAAGCAGGATCACTAAAGCTGCATAAAGGAGTGAATGCCGTAGGTAATGATGGACCGTTGGGAGTTAGTATACGCCGCATGATCGGCCACATCAATAAGTCAATACAAAAAGTGAACCATAAAATAAGATATCAAGATTAAAATTGAAATAAACAAGAGCTAATACCTTCTCATTGTTTCAGCCGCATGATCGGCCACATTAATAATCTCTCCAGACTTCCATCCATCATCGGACTTACGCTCATTGTCGTATTTCCTCCCATCATCATATTTCTGCCCGCTGTTAGACTTTCACTGGACCACCTTCCATCGCTGGACCACCATACATGGGTAGGAACTAATGGTCAGAAAGATCGTAGTCTAATGATAGAGATCGAAATGATTGTAGTCAGCAGATGACAGTGGTCAAAAAGATTGTAATCAGGTGACAGAGGTCATAAAGTTGTAGTCGGCGGTCAATAGTGGTCAGAAAGACCTTAATCGGGGGACGGTGGTCAAAATTACCAATGATAATTGGTGTCGGGGTGTAAGTCCGACAATAATTGGTGGCCAGGTAGATGTCTGGCAAAAGTTCAACGACAGTCGATAGTCGGGCGATGGTCGAGAAGAAGCTTAGTGGAAAGAGATATCTCTAATTTCTCATCATCTCCTCTCTTCTTTTTCTTCCCTTGCTTCCCTCCTTCCTCCTCCCTCTCAATGAAGAATGAGGGGCCTAGTTATAGTTTTTTAGGAATGGAATGGACAGTAAAGAGGGAGGAGATCAAGGTCATATTTAGAGTGTTTTGAATGGACGACCGATATCTAATCCTTTGATCATGGACCATTTATCAAGTATTTAAGTTCCTTAATGATGTCAAAATTAAACTACATTGAGCTCGATGGATTCGTCTCGTTGAGCCGCTCGATTCGACTAAAGCATGTCACGTTTGGAAATTGTTTGGTCATCCAATTTATAGTTTGAACCATTCAAATGCGCTTCGGGTTTTCGATTTGTCCCAATTGGGTTCGGATCGAGTCGAATTTGGTGTCGTCGGGTTCATATTTTTGAGACATTCAATTCGACCATAGGTTTGCTGGAATCGGAGTTCAAATGATCACATATTTAATTTTGGAAGCTTTCAACTCAATTTTGACATGAGATTCGTGCCTAACCGATATAAATTTTTGATGATATATCAATCATATATGAGCTACAAAAGATAGTACCTTTTTTTATTTTTCCTTAAATTCACAAAAAGACCTTAATTTCATCATGATAAAATACGACAAATATTCAGTAATAATGATGACAAAAGAGTATGTGAGGTTGGTGTAAATTATCACATTAATACTATTTTTAGAGGTGAAGGCTATGTAATCTTGAGCCATCATTAAAATATTGCAAATGCTATTAATTATGTTTATATTAATTATTCATTAAAGATAAAATGGCATGACTTAAGATAGATGTGATGAAAAGCATGAACTTGCAAATCTGAGATTGAAAGACAAATAAAAGTGATTAAAAAAACTCTCCTACAAAAGAAAATTTAGACAATCCTTCTTGTAAGAAAGAGAAAATTGAACGGCTTAAAGCCAACTGATATATGGCAATAAATAGATTTTTCTACAAATCTACGTACACAAGATATTCTATTTCAATAGAATTTTTTTTAATCAAGCACCTCTTTACTGTAAATATAAAAACTCAATAAGTATATTATTTAAAAAATAAAAAAATTTTACACATAGGATCTTTTAACAAGTATAAAACTTCATTTCCAGATATAAACTTTATCAAATCTTTGTTCTTACTCAATCTCAAATACAACAATTTGGCTCCATTAAAAAAAATATAATGAGCATTAATTTTGGCATATCTTATATATCATTAATTGCTACTTTTTAATTTATTTATGTATTGTTAGAATTTTTCACGAGTATTTATTTTGAGCTTATCATTATTCAAATCTTATTAAGTTTAATTTGGGATGCCTTTTTTACTAATTTATAAAATAACTTTTTAGTATGAAATTTCTTAAAAGAAGAAAAAAGATAAAAAATGAGAGAAATTATTCTGTGTGCAGTAGTCGGACGCAACTCAACGTCCGGAGGAGAATCAAGTGCAGCCACGTCAGCGGTACCGAGCGGTACCGAGCAGTGCCGAGCCGCAATACACAACGAACGGGTGATGTGACGCATTATAATTGGTCTCCAAAGGTCATCCACACAGAATAATTTTTCCCCACAGCCTAAGAAACATAAAATACAGCAGAACAGCAGAAATAATAACAGTACAGATTCTAACAAGACTGCAGGCGCTTCAAGAAAAACATGACAGAAAAAAGAGGTATAGGGAAATTTATACAAAATTACTACATCAATCAGAATTGTTTGTAGATAGATAAAATTACTTATTAATCAATTACAATTTATATTTCACTAAATTTGACCAAACAACTATTTTTCAAGAAAATGGAAGCAAACATAATTCAGGAAACAGGGAAACATTTATGTGCAAAAAATGGAAAAAAAGAAAACTTGAAAGGAATCAGTTTCAAGTCAGGTGAGATCTTTCACTAAGAAAGGAGACAAAAGAAAATACCAATCTACAGCTAATTTACAATAGCAGGACCAATCTAAAATATATTACTGAGGCTCCTCTGCTGTTGATTCAAGCAGCTGATTTGGGAATTTTAAATTGTTTCTTGAGGAATTGAGAAGCCTCAGAATCGCTTCTGTGACAGAGAACTCTGAGAAGAGTCTTTGAATCTGCTCCGAATCTGCTTCTGCCTCCTTGACTGACTTCTCGAAGATCATCAATCAGCACACGAGTCTGCCAAAATAAGAAAAAGGTGCATTCGATTTAGGCAAAGAAATGAAGGGCCAGTTGAGGTATTTACTTCCCTGAAGTTTTGAAAATAATTTGAATTAGTTGAAGTAAACAAACATGAATATAATAAGTATATATTTAAAGCAAACTAAGATCGCTTCTAAATGTGTGAGTGCCTTTGTTTACAAGCAGTCATTGTCATTCATATGGTTCTAAAGAGAGATTATTCTGTGCGGATACCGGACAGGAGAACCATCCGGTTACACTCGGTACCGAGCGCGGTACTTTTTGGGGTGACGTGACGTATTTTTATTGGTCTCCGGACACATCCGGACTCCGCACAGAATAATAAATCTGATTCTATAAGCCTATAAAGTAGTATCTAAAGTTTCTTATCTGCGAGAGCCTTTATTTACGATTTGTTCTGAAGGAAGAAGAAAATAAACAGTAACGGGCAATTTAGAGCATTACCAGCCCCGGAAAGGTCAAAACAGGAAGAAGAATAGAATACAGAGGAGAAGCGTTTAGTTAGGAGGAGAACAGTGGTTCTGATTTTGCATAACCATTTTCTATCTATCAATACATTAAAAAAAGCAGCCAAACCTCCATATCAAGCTACCTACTAAAAATGCAACTTGTGGCTATTCCCTAACAAACATAAACAAGAACTCTCTTCTTCTTTCAATCTCACCCAAATAGTCACCTACCAATACTACTTTGCTACATGGTAGTCCTTGAGCCAAGTTGGTAAGTGTCAATTCCATTGTCGTGTGTTGTGATCAACCACCTCATCATGTGGTCCATAACAATTTCTGCGCAACCATCGAAAATGACCTTGCCTTCAAAGTTGATATATGTAAAGGCTTCTTGAAGCTTAATCTCGCCCACCCAAGTTGCATCTTCTAGTTGCAGTCCTTCCCAATTGATTAAGGCTTCGTTTGGGACAGCTTTCATACTGCTTTTTAAAACGACTTTTGAGTACAAAAAATTAAAATTCAATAAATTTTTGTACTACAAACTTGTTTTAGAAAGCAAGAAGAAAGCCGTCCCAAACGAAGCCTAAGTATTGGACTTCAATGCGGCCAGCTTTGGAGGTGTGTCCTAAGTTAAGAATGGTTATCAGCTTAACCATGGGTTGATTGTCCCATGAAACTGTCAAGTGGACTGGGTGTGGTTGGATATTTTTCAGATATGGATTGAGCAGAGATAGATAGAAGACTGAAGACTGGATGGATCTGAGAGTGCAGTGGCGAGGCGAGTTTATACGCAACTGATACAATACATTCGAGTATGTGATATTGGCTATAGGTAATTTTGAATGAAGTTGGTGGGAGAGGGAAGCTTATCAACATGGCTGCAATTTAGCAAGAGCTAAATCCCTAATTTGAAATTCAATTTACCTTATGAGTTTGTCTACTTGCTGCTTGCAGTGTTGTATGTGCTGAAGATGTTCTTGAATGTTGTGAGGGTTGCAAAAAGGAGCTGAACTTGCAACAGATAAGATAGTTAGAATTGTTGAAGGCCTACGACAGAGAAATACAATACCACCTTGGGAAGCCAAACCTCTTCACTGATGTCCTCAACAAAAAGATCAACAACTTTGTGAGGTGCCTACTAGCCAACACAAAAAGACCATGCCCGATTGGTTAAATCCAATCATCAAAGTGCAAAAATAAGACCCTTATGGTGGACGAACGGACAAGAATGATTGATAAATTATCCGCATCAAAGCTAAGCCAGGTTGTTTTTCAAGGGATGTGTACATGCCTAATGACCCCATGACAAAAAAAAAAAAAAAGGATATCCTTCATGAAGCATATTCTACAAAGAATATCATCACCCAGAAACCGGCATGACGTATCTAGACTTGAATATCCAATAGGGGGGCAAGGGTTAAAGAAAGACACTAGAGGACAATTGAGTAAGAGCTTGTGTCCTAAAGTAGAGCAGACCATTACAACCCCTATCAATACCGGTGCAAATGTGAATACATCGTTACGCACTATATGATGGGAATATCGGGAACACCAAAAGGACATGACACGATTTCAACCATGATCGACCAACATACCAATAGCACTCACTTCGACAGTTCCCATATCATTGATTGAGTAGCACTGTTATGCATGGACAACTTCATTTGCATGCATAATGCATCAAAAGACTAACTTCTCAAATATAGATGGGCGGTTCACCTCATGATGATGGAGGCACATACAAAAGGTTTTGAGAACAAAATTGGAGTTCACCTCATGCTTATGGAGGCGTATACAAAAGGTTTTGAGAACTCAATTGGACTCCAACTTCACTCGTAGTTTGACGGCCAATACGGAGGACCATTTAAATAAAGGGGGACTTGCTAAGTCTACGCATCAAAGACTTCCGAGGAAGTTGGGAGCCGTAATTATTTTTCATAGATTTTACCTACGCAAATAACCATCAGGCTAGTATTGACATGCAACTTATAAAGTCGTGTATAGGCGACAGTGTTAGCCACCCTTGTGTTGGATAAATCCTAGGGAGCATAAAGCCTTTGAAGCCCAATTAACTGATAAGACCAATATGAAAACCAAAAAAATTTAAAAGCAACTCCAAGAAGCTCATGATTGACCACATAATTATCATGACAAAAGGCATGGATATGTTCAATTCAAGCCAAAAGAATGAGCATTCTTGAAGATTAATCCTACACTCCTACTAAGGCCAACAAGTGTTTCGACCACGCCAGAAAACCTAGGTTGTGCTTTGTGGGACCATTTGAAATTTTGTCCGGTGTGAGTTTTATATTGGCTATGGTTTATTAGATTGCCTAGTGGTTAAATGTGAGTTTTAGATTGGCTATGGTTTGGAGCCCATGTTTATTAGATTGACCGTTAATTTGCTTAGTTTGGGGCTTACAGTTTCAATTAAGAGTTGCCTGTATGTTTTCGGGCTAACGACTTTCGTTAAAAGTAGCCCGTAAAGCGGGCCTTATGGCTTCATTTAGAAGTAGCT
This sequence comes from Dendrobium officinale, assembly GCA_019514585.1. Taxonomy (NCBI): domain Eukaryota; kingdom Viridiplantae; phylum Streptophyta; class Magnoliopsida; order Asparagales; family Orchidaceae; genus Dendrobium; species Dendrobium officinale. Next base: position 53,497,229 of record CM033690.1, on the reverse strand, counting down.
CAAGTAGTGTTCAGATGGTGGGACTTACTGCTTCCCTTTTGAAGTAGTCCATGGGATTAAGAGGTTTAGGGGTCTTCACTTAGAAGCTTCCCCAAAATATGGGTTTTACGGCTTCACTTAGAAGTGGCCCGAATAATGGGTCTTACAGCCTCTATTAAAGGTGGCCCAAATATGTAGATTTGGTTTAGGTTATTTTAAGTTTCTCTAACATGTGGGTCTTACTAATTCCTTTTGAAAGTAGCTCAAATAGCGAGTCTTACAACTTAGCCTTATAGGTTATGATGCTGTGGGCTCCGAAAATTCGGCCCCGGCCTCCCCGCTCGCTTTTCTTTTATTCCGGCGAGGGAGTTTTAACGAACTAAGTTCCGAGGTAAATTTTGGAAGGCAGATGGGGAAGGCAGATGGGTTTGTAGATAAGACACTACCCAGAGATTTCGCCCTCATTTTGCGAGGACTTTATGATCCGAGTTCTGGTTTCCTATAGGCGCAAGCCCCTATAGTTAATTACCCCTCCCGATCACGAGAGAGAACTTTCGATTAAGGCTAGTCGTCAATCAGATACGTATAGAAATACGTGCATCTGGCATATAGTAGCAGCAATGGGTTTAGGTATTGGTAGAAATTGGATTTGGAAATTGGGAATTTGGAAATTTTGCTATTTAAAATAGAAATTGCACCATCTAGCACTTAAAGCGGATGGTGGGGGAATGGATGATGGACCCGATCAAGATCCCATGGTTCCGTCATCCCGGGCCATCGTGATCCCTGGTCTACTTAGTCAGAGGAGGTAGTCGACCCAACCTGACAGAAGGATCCTTGTCGGCAGCCATGGGTTGCTTCGTTCAAGGGGACCTTGTAGACCGGGGGTGGGTATTTGCCTAAGGGGACAAATTTGAATCCACCTTAGCTAACAAAGGGCTTTGTGCCCTATCGATCATATCCTATTGATTCATATCTCAAGGATTTGATGTCAATAAGGAACGTAATGGCGCTGGCCATAACCGGTATTTCGTGGTGCCATTTGGCGGCAAAACCACTCGGTTCAGAGGGCCCCGGGTCATAACCGTTTACCTGCAGTGCCATTTGGCGGCGAAACTGCCGGTTAGAGGACACGTACCACGTCCTTACTGGCAATAGATTGTTTGAGAATGGATCCTAGTGATATTTTCGACTAGGCATTTCGCTCTTTGTGAGCTAGAGTTTATTTTGATTTGTCCACCCCGGCAAACTGTTGCGGAGAGTGGATGAATTTTGCTTTAAGTGTGTTGATGGATTGATTTCAATTTTAAATATTTTTGAGATTTTGGGATTTTCTGGATTTTGGATGATCTTTGGAATTTTTGGATTTTGGTATTTTGTTTGGACTTTTTGGAGGCATTTAAAAATATTTGTGGACCCCTCCGGTTGAGATTATCGTTCAACACGGCCATCATCGGGGTGTTCGGGGTCATTTCTCTTTTGGATTGAACCTTGTCAACTCTGTCGGACTGCCGACAGAGGATCGGGTTTTGTAGGCTTTATGCCCTTGATAGTGAATTCTCATTATTATAGGCATTGAAGGCCTAATATGAATGTATTAAGATAAATATACCGGTCGTCACAACCGTATATTTGTTCAATTGTTCGAACCCTGTCGACTCCTATTGATCCGTACAGAAGGATCGGGTTCGAACATGAATTCACTTATCGACCCGCGCAGCATCCCTAGACGTCACGTGTGTACCAATAACACGCTCGTCGGGGCCCATGCGGGTTTTATAATTATTTTTACCCCTTTTAGTGTACCTATGTGTATACAATTTATAGTGCACGTGCAGGGGTACTTTGAAATAATTGTAGACGCCTTCTGTCTGCTTGTACGAATGTTGCAGATCCGGTGTCATGGCGTTGTAGTTGTGGACGCCTCCTGTCTGCTTGTACGAATGTTGCAGATCCGGTGGCGTAGCAGCTTCTGGATAGAATTATTTGCTGCTTCTTACAGGTAGACTGTCGTGCACTATTTGTTGATTTTTGTTGGTGGATCGTAGTGCACTAACGGGTCTCCTGTTTTAGCCGTAGGGCTTGTACTTGTTGAAGTCTTTTGGCATTCTGCTTGTATACGACATTTAGTGCATATGATGAATCCTCCACAACGGTCTGTAGATGGTTGCACTCGCAATAATTTGACCATCTTTGCTTGTGGGAAATCACTGCATTTGATCAGCATTGGATGGTTATCGATTGTAGGAGTACCATAGCACTCATTAATTGTCACTTATCAACACTCATAAGCTTGTTGTGTCTATATGTAAGTTAGCATTGATCATCAAGTGAATTACATTCATCACAAACTCTTCCCTGCCTATTGACTGACGAATTGTTGCATTGCTCACATGCATTTTAATATCTATTCGTACCTTGATGTCAACTACGGGAATGTTATAATGTTTTTGCTATAATGATCTTGCAAATGTCTATCATAAATCTTCTAGCATTGCAAGTCATTACTAATCAACATTGAAAATCTCATTCAACATAAGCCTCCATTGCTTATATGATTCAATTCATTTGATTAGATTGAATTTTGCATGATGAATTGGCTTCTCCATTGGAATGACGAAGACTTTGTTTTGTAAGCATGAGGATATTATTGTATCTCTCCATTTGATTCTTGTTGCATGATCAACGCTTAAGAATGAAAGCTAGAGAATTTATCCATCCTCAAGCATTGCTTGGAATTACTCTTCATTCATAGATAATTATTGTTTTACTAGTATTTGCATTCTAATTAACATGAAAGTCCTTCCACATTCAATTGAGAGCTTCATATTTTGATTGCAAGTACATTGCTTCATTTTCCAACTAGTCTTTTCTTATGAATAAAATGCATATGTTGGATGTCTATTTAACCATCAATCATGCTTGGCTATTGCTCCAATCAAGCCCAAGTTCAACTCAAATCTCCTTGCATTTAGTTCTATTAAGCTTAAGCTTTGTTTTGAGCCCAATGAGCTAGTTCAATTCAAGTCCAAAACAGGTCCGAATCATTTGAGTTCCATTCCATCAAGTTCGAGTTATTAGTATTCAGTTTGTTTGGATCCAACTTGAACTCTCAATTCGATTCAAGTAGTTCAAATTCAATTTCTTTGTAGCCCAACTCAAGTATTTTCTTGAGTTCAAATTCAAATCTTTTGTGGTTCAGTTCGAGTTAAAAGAGAGTCCTCCATAAGTTCAAATAAAGTTCTGGCTCCATATGAGCCTCTTTAATTCGAGTCCCCTGCTGTTTTGTAGAGTTCAAGTCCGGATTCAATATGAGTTCAATCAAGTTCTCTTGTATCATTCTCAAGTCCAAGCCTTGGAGGCTTCATGTTCAAATCAATTTTTTAGATCAAGTCAAGTCCACAATTGATCCAAGCTTGATTTTAGTTCAATTCTTTTTTTTTTATTTGAGTTCAATTAATGTATTAAGTCATTTAATTCTTGTTCAAAAGTCCAAGTACAAGTCTTTCGTCGTTCTTGCATGTCATCCGAGTGAAATCAAGTCCGAGTGTAGTATTGCATTCACCCGAAATTTCGGCAGCCTCCCGGCGTCTCCCCCGTTTAGGGGAAAACTACGGAAAACTGGGCCTTTCCCACCACGCTAAGAAAAGCGTGTATGGTAGATGCCCTCTTTCGAGGACACCGCGGCCGTGTAATTTTCAATCCCCCACCACGCTAAGAAAAGCGTGTATGGGTGTTTTAAAAATATTTTTTTTGCAAGAAAGCTTTTCTATCTTTTTTTTTTGTTTTGAAAATATTTTGCAAGAAAAACAGGTATTTCCCCGCAAGCGGGTACTTATGGGTATCCCCGCTTCATCGTGCGCATCGCACCGCGATCCCTTCCCACCACGCTAAGAAAAGCGTGTATAGGCGGGGTTTCCAAGGCGATACGAACTTCGAAGAAGGAATTTAGGTGATTACCCACTTCGTCGCAAGCGTCGTGATGCACGTCCTCCTACCACGCTAAGAAAAGCGTGTATAGGTGGTTGTTTTGTCTCGTCGCCTACATCGAAACGAGCTCTCGGAGTTTTAAGGTTTAGAGTGATTATACCTTGGCGCTGTCGGCGACGTTGGCATGAGAGAGGCTTGCTTAAGTTATAATTAATTATAAATTACCTATAATTGATTATATTTAACATACAATCAATTGTAGTTAATTTTTTAACTAATTATGAATTAATCGGATTTAATTTATAATTAATAAAAAAATAACTATAATTAATTATACTTAATTTAAGATCAATCATAAATTAATTATTTTTAATTTATAATTAAAAATAAATTAGTCATAACTAATTATATTTATTTCAAAATTAATTATAAGTTAATGTAATTAATTAATTTTGATTGATTTTAATTAATCACAGTTAATTACTAAGTGATAGTAATTAAATATAATTAATTAAAATCAATTATAATTAAACTAATTACACAGTATATTAACTAAACTGCTGTCGGGAAATAGGATTAGAGTAAGATTTATGTAGGATTTGAACAGGAGTTGATCGCCCCACAAATCTCACGGCTAAGTAAACTCCCTGCCTCCCTCTCTTGCTCGGCATACTCACGGGATTTGGCCGAAGGAGGGCACGAAAGGGAGAGAAATTACCTTCACAGCCGGCGAACTCCCCGTATTGCTTCCGATCGGACACGAAGGGCAGCTCGGGATCCCTGGATCGGGATCGGTACAGTGGCGAGGTCGGGCAAGAGGGGGGGGGGGGGGTTTCGGACGGGATGGAGATGGCGTGAGGAGCTCGAGGGAACGAACGAGATGAGCTCGGCTTCGGGTTGGGGATATGAGGTCGGTGGCTCCTTCTCTTCCTATTTCTCTCTCTCTCCCTCTCTTTCTCTCTGCGAACTGAAGGGAGGCGGAGGTCTGGCTGTTGGAACGGAGGCAGTGAGGTGGAGTTACGGGAGGAGAAGAGGTATTGGGAGGAAGTCGAGAGCAGCGAATGGAGTGTGTGGGTAGCGAGTATTTAACGACGCGAGCGGGTAGAGATCGAGAGAGGGCTTCAGGCAGAAATCATGGGATGCGATTGTTCGGCGCCGATTTCAACTGGATTCGCGGCAGGATTAATGGATCCGTCGGGTGGAAGGTTTGTACGCAAGATTTTTTTTGTTTTGTTATCCTGAGGTTAACAGATGCCCATTGGGGGGAGTCTAGGATTTGGTTGTTGCCTAGAGATTTCCCCTAAAATCGGACTTACGACATCTATTAGAAGTTGTCAATCAAATTTGAGGTATTTATCACTTCACTTAACGAATATACTTAAAGAGGTAGTTGCCAATAGGATTCACCACTTCCATTAAAAGTAACCTATAGGGCTAAGTTTAGCAGGGACATAACTTTACACACTTCATTATCTTAAATACTTAATACTATCATCAGTGCCTTGTTTTATCTTAAATGTATTTTAAAATTGCTCGATTAATTTTAATTGAACTATTAATTAATTTAAAATTTAAAATTTTATTTGCTCAATTAATATGATTAAAACTTTAATTTTAATTAAAGTTTGATTTATTAAAGTTTTGACTTTATTAATTTTGATTTAATTCAAGTTTAAATTGTATTATTACTTTTTTATTAAATTATTTAAATTCATTTAAATTCATTAGTTTAATTAGTTGATTAAAAGATTCTAATTTAAATTCATTAGTTTAATTAATTAGTTTGTAAATTAAATTAATATTAAATTGAATTTTTTTAATTAAAATTGTTCGATTATATATATATATATATATATATATATATATATATATATATATATATATATATATATATATATATATATATATATATATATATATATATATATATATATATATATATATATATATATATATATATATATATATATATATATATATATATATAAGGTTACATAAATGAGCCCATTAATCGTTTAGTTAATTAAATTGGGATTTAATTTTATTAAAATATTTCATTAATTAAGATAGTTAATTAGGATTTTAATGTTAATTTTAGTTTCATCTAATTTAAAGTTCATATTAATAAAAATTCCCCAATTCTCCAACTCATCGGTCTCTCAACATAATTTTGACAATTTTACCGGGTAATGTTGGTGACAGATTTTACTTCGCCCATTCTGCCCCCATTCGAGATAGGTTGTCGTGACATCAGGATATGCTGATGAAGAGGGATACATATGTCGAGGTATTCATTCGTTCACCTCAGTTATCTAATGGACCAGTTCACCCGGTCCATCTCCCTGGACCCGTGCGGGTCTACGGGTGGAGAAGGGGAGGCGGGCGAACCCGCTGGGAGCAAGGAGAAGCCACGGTGGGCCCATGACCTATTTGATCGAACGGCATCAGGGGGGGCGGCGGAATGCTGAGGGGGAATGGAGGGTTGATTTGGAGGGGTAGTTTAGGGATGTGAGGGGAATTTGGGATGGTATTAGGGGGGCAATTAGGGTTCAATTTTTCTTTATGCTAAGTGGAACTTTTCTCTTGTTTTCTTCTTGCTTTTTTTCTAGGGTTTATAGTGGGAGACCTTGTCCTTCTCGAAGTGGACAAACTTATCTTGTTTTCTCTTGGATTTTAATGCAATTGCTTTTGTTCTTCATCCCACTTCTCTTGTGATTGCTTTCATTTGGATTTGGTGGAGAAATCCTCTTCATTTGAGGGGGAATTAGGGCAAAACCGAAATTAAGAAACCCTAGGGCGTATCAATTTGGATGAGGATGTCGTCGGCAACCATACCGAGATATTCCTCTTCTTCGATCTCCTCATCCACTTCACGCAGGCGCCATCAGTCCCGCCATACTCCCACCGTCGTTGATAACTACGCCCCGCTCGAACTCCCTCTGCGATGGCGTGATCCGCCGCCGGAGTATCCGCTGCTCGAGCGTCCGTTGCGATGGCGCGATCACCCTCCGTTCCAACATCTTCCGTCTCCCAACTCCTCCCGTCCACGCGAGATGCAACAGGTCGCTGATCACAACCAGAGCAATGAGCTAAAGCCGTTCCAACAAATGTCCGCCGTCGCTGACGTCGACCCCGTCGCTGCAGCCGCATCCTCCCTCTCCACACCTCCCGCAACTCCTTCCACTCAGCAAAATCCCACGGCCATTGCGGAATCCACCGGGACGGAAAAGCTGCTGGAGGACGTCAACGTCCCCAACATTCCCCCATCGGCCAAGCTGTCGTCTCCACTGCAGGAAGCGTCGGAGACATTTTCTTCCCGTAAGAAGCCCACGCACGTTGCTGATTGTTCGATCGAACAAATCTTCAGTATGCCAGAACTCCCAACTCCGCCTGAGGACATTTCCAATTCCGCCGTTACCGCTCCTCCGATGCTGCCCGCTCAAACAGAGCACCCCCTCCAGGCGCCTGTGACCGATGCCTTCCTTCATTCCGATCCAACTTCGTCCAAAGGCTCTTCAGATTTCGATGGAGAAATTGAATCCTCGCCTTTACGGTCAGCTGGCTCCTCGATCATGGCTGGAGACGGAGAGGTCTTGCCTTCAGCCAGAGCATCACCGCTCTCTGCATCGGCTTCTGTCGCATCCTTATCTGGAAGGGTGGAGAGGGCCACCGGCTCTGCTGTCGTCGCATTGGCAAGTAAGAGTGAATCGTCCGCCGAGCAAGACTCGAAGCCAACGCCTCTGCGCTGCTATCCCTCAAATCCCCAGTCGAACCCGTCGGTATCCGCCTGAGTTTCTTTTCCGCCAGCAACCATTCAACATCTGGTCAATGCAGGTGGCCCGGCGTATCCTGCTCCTCCGATGGCAGAGTTACTTGCATCGTTCTTGAGAGTCTTGGCCTAAACGGCACCGCAACCTATCCCAATCAGTTACCGTCATCTTCAACATATTCATTCTCATTTGGAAGTGCTATGTCCTTTTCCTCTGCTCTAAACTTGCTACCTGCTCTTTCTTTGGGAGTTCTGCTTCCCAGCCCTCTTTTGACTTTGCAGCATTGACCACTTCAACATGTGTGAAAATGCCTAGTATAAATTCTAGTGACAAGGCTGATCCAACGCAACGCCCCCAAGCTGTTCGACGAAATGTTGCTAAAGAATCTGAACCAAATTTGAAGAGGCTAGAGGAGGTTGTGCAAAAACTTGATAAAGTTTCAGCTAAGTCCTCTTACACCACTGTTGATCACACATATTCTGGGCTTAGAGTAGCTATTGGCCATGCATTATTACACACTCTTTATGGCCAGGCAATGAAGCATAACACTCAGCTCTCCGTTGAATATTTTGCATTAGATCTTATAATGGATAGCAGCAGGCCCTATCAAGATGTGATTGCACTTAACATGGAGGATGGAACTGATTTGTACAGGAACATTTCTCTTCTAGCTATAGTGGAGCATGGTGGTAAGGGAAAAGCAAATCTCTTGCAACATGTGTATGAAGATGAAATGACAGAGGAATTTGATCCTAAATTGTGGATTTGTGTATCCAAAAACTTTAATGTGAAAGGCCATTGGAGCCACCATGTCCCTGAAGGTGCTTCTCTTGAAGCAGAGTGGAATGCAAAGTTTGCTGAATATGAGAAGAAGTACGCAGCCGAGCTGAAGGCCATCATTTCCAAAGAACTTCCTGCATGAGGGGAGAAAGTTCGGCCGACTTACACTTCGGAGAGCAACTCAGATGTTACTCGGAACCTCTTTCAGCAATACATTACTACCCCTGCGTCTGCCCGCCCAGATTTCCTTGGAGGAAGTACTAATCCTGCTTCTTCCAACATGATATTATTGGAAAGTTTTGTGGATTTCCAAAAGACTACTCCAGAGGAGAGAAATATTGAGAACAAAGTCTTCAATCCTAGAATTTGTTTGCCACCTTACCTCCCTTCTAATTAACGAGCCTCGAACGAAGTCGAGCTCTTTTTACGCAAGAGGAGAATGATGCGGTGCATTTTATGCTTTTGGTGTTCCCTAGGACACCTTATCTAGTTTGTTAGAATGAGCTTCTAGAATGCTCTTTTTACTTTATAAATAGCAGATTTTGTAAAAGGAAAAGACATTGAATTGGGAAAACCCAAATCCTTCTTGCAGGTCGTATCTTCTGACGATCCACTACATCACCTAAGCTGTGGGTCAAATGACTGTCATGGGCAGAATATTGGTACAACACTTGCTACCATACCACATCTCAGTTCACATCTTTCAGGATTCTTTATGGGAGGGATCCACCACCGTTGGTGAATTATCAGAAGGGGACGACCACTGTATATCTAGTGGATCAATACTTGCAGGAGAGGGATAAGGTGTAGGAGAGTTGAGGGAACACCTATTGAGAGCCCAGCAGATCATGAAGACCAAGGCGGATGCTCACCGCAAGGATGTGACATTTGAGGTGGGAGAGAGGGTGTACCTGAAGCTACGACCTTACCGACAGAAGACTTTAGCTAGCAAAAGGAGTGAGAAGCTCTCTCCATGATACTATGGGCCTTTTGAGATTGAAGGGAAAGTTGGGATGGTGGCCTACCGTCTCAAGTTGCCTCCTCATTCCTCCATCCACCCTGTATTCCATGCATCACTATTGAGGAAGTGCATAAGGGATCATACTGTGGCCACTCCTACTATACCCCAGGGCCTCACAAAAGATATGCAATTCTTACTGGAGCCATTACAGGTGAAGCAAGTGAGGAAGAATGATCAAGGCAAGAGGGAGGTGCTCATCGAGTGGAAGGACTTACCGACACATGAGGCTACTTGGGAGATATACGAAGCCATGCGGGAGCAATTTCCAGACTTCAACCTTGAGGACAAGGTTGATCTTCTAGATGGCGGTATTGATGGACCGGTTCACCTGGTCCATCTCCCTGGACTCGTGCGGGTCTACGGGCGGAGAAGGGGAGGCGGGCAAACCCGCTGGGAGTAAGGAGAAGCCACGGTGGGCCCCATGGGCCCACCTATTTGATCGAACGACATCAGGGGGGGGGGGGGGGGGGGGGCGGCGGAATGCTGAGGGGGAATGGAGGGTTGATTTGGAGGGGTAGTTTAGGGATGTGAGGGGAATTTGGGATGGTATTAGGGGGGCAATTAGGGTTCAATTTTTCTTTATGCTAAGTGGAACTTTTCTCTTGTTTTCTTCTTGCTTTTTTTCAAGGGTTTATAGTGGGAGACCTTGTCCTTCTCGAAGTGGACAAACTTATCTTGTTTTCTCTTGGATTTCAATGCAATTTCTTTTGTTCTTCATCCCACTTCTCTTGTGATTGCTTTCATTTGGATTTGGTGGAGAAATCCTCTTCATTTGAGGGGGAATTAGGGCAAAATCGAAATTGAGAAACCCTAGGGCGTATCATTATTATCCTATGAGTCAGAACTTCCTATAGTCAGAGCTTCCTATAGGACATGACCCTACAGATTGAGTGATCACCCTCAAGCTTCGTCACAGTGACGGTAGTTTGTTGGATCGAATTGTCAAAGGATTGAGTTATAGAGAGCAAGATGTGTTACAGTCTATGGCAGATTTTGCAGAGCACACCGGCATTATTACATTGTTGAGTTACAGCTTGTCACACCATGAAATTAAAGAACAACGATATGATTTTGTATTTGGTAGCCCTTTCCGGCTGCTGAAGAGCTATGATTGTCGGGCCCAACATATTCTGAGAGCACATCAGGAGGTGCTCAAGCGGGTAGGAGTTTACAGAGCCATCTACGCTTCATTGTTTGATTACAGACGACTTTCATACTCCTGGTTGTAGGCACTAGCTAAGCAGTGGGAAAGTGCTACAAACACCTGCTGGATTGGGCTGAACAATATGTCAATTAACCTTTGGGACCTGCAGCTGGTTTCTGGCCAACCCATTAAATCTTCTTTGCTCACATGATTGTCATGGATGACCAACAAGTTCTTTTCTCCATTGCTTAAAATTGTGCAATATGAGGCTCACCTCAGCACAATTCCAGTGAAAAATACCTCAAGGCTTAAGCCTCGAGCTTTTTTATGAGGCTTACACCTCATCTTGGCTCAGGCTCGCCTTGAGGCGTATGCCTCATTCTATTTATGTATTATTTTTATTTAAAACTTACCCAAATCTTATACAAAAGCCTCAAAAAAATCATGTCTTCTTGTACCCCCAAGTCGCAGCAACTTCCTCTTAACTACCTCGACCTCCAGCCCAATGCATTCAGCACAGCCACCACTTTCGTAGCCGCTGCAGGGGATCACTTGAAAGCTGCACGCAGCCACCATCTCCTCTAATTTTTTTTGGAGAATTACTCTTATCTTTATGTTGACAACAAACATTTATGAAATATGAAGATAATTGAAATAAATGAAGGAGAAGCAGATTGAGAGGTATCGAACCCTACAGGTTGAGTCAAGGAAGATACCAATTTGTTATAACAACGACTCAAATAAAAATCCCCTTAGTAATGATAGTACATAAGATTTGTGAGTTGTTGCCAATTATTTCAACTTTATTTAGAAATTAAACTTAAATGAGCAGACAACTGAGAAAAAAATATTAGAGCTAAACTTAATATTATATGACACTTTTATGCAATTCATATATTTTATGTTGTTTTGTTCATGTAATATTTGGATTTTAATTCTATTTCATATAATTTATCACTTACCACTTTACATCTTATGCAATTTTTTGTTTCGTATGTATGTAAATTTATTATTTCATAATTCAATAGAAAGTTAAGATGTCATCCTTTAACATATTATTTGGATATTATATAAAAATCACTTTTAACTTTTATTTTCACTTTACGTAATTTTTAGATTTTGAGACTTACACCTCAAAACACCTTGACGCTTACACCTCGCCTCACGAATGAAAAACGCCTCAATACTCAATTACGCAATTTTAAACCTTGCTTTTCTCATTATATGGCTTTCATGCAAGCTTTCCAAAAAACTATCTTCTGCATGCATCGTGGTAAGACCAACCAGCCCAACCACTTAGCTCATCGTGACAAAATCCACATGGAGTGTTGAGAAAAAAAGATGAGGACCACCAAAAGATACTCATTTTATCGAATAAAACTTGGAGGGTGTAGGTGGCGAGATTGGGGTGCGGTTTTTTTTTTTTTTTTTTTGGTCGGGGAGGTGCCATGGGGTAGCGTGGTGTGTGCTGTGAAAGAGGGCTCTTACATAAGCCAACTAAGTTCAACAAGTAGGGATGTTTTTTTTCTAGCAAGGCCATTACAATCTATTTCAATGAGCTAAAGGTCCCCTCTGCTCTAATGTAAGGCATAACCAACCATAATACTAAGATCCTCTCAACAAGTGCGTTCATTGTGCTCGACCTATCAAGCAAAGCTCCTCTAAGCTCATGACTTGCCGAGTAAAAGTATTTTTGCTTATATAACTCCCAAGAGATTAAGATAGAGATTCCAATCAACTATTGATGGAAGTATTATAGCCAAGTTGACAGTTGAATATACTGATAAGGTCATTCCCATCAGCATAACTCAACTAGAATGGCTGTTACTAGCAAGCAAGCATTGGCCAGAGAGGGGTTAAGTAGAAATTAAATTTGTTTATCTAACATAGAAGATGAAGGGATGCACTCCCGTTGGCTATGGATAGCTTTATCTAATTACAATGAAATAATGGGTAAGGTTGGCTGAGTGGAAGATTTTTATGACAGATGATTTTTTTTTTTTTTTGAAAGTTTATGACAGATGATTTTGGTTGTATGCCACTATTGTTTGAGAATCTGGTGTGCTATGGATACATTACCTTGTTACAATGATTGTGAAAAGAGGAAAAAGTAACAAAATGTAACAAACTTGGGATTTCTCATTACCAAAAGCAAAGTTATTTAGCAATTAATTTGCAAGTTTTATCAACATCTTATAAAAATGTTCTGCAACCATTGTACTATTCCACAATTATTAAGAATGCAACAAGGACACCATACCTCCAAGCTAATCAAATTAATTATTGGGCGAACACGAGCCACAAGATTTTCAACAGTTCCTCTAGGTAACCCGTCTCCGCCAGATATGAAGAACTCCTGTAATTCATGAGAATATTCTCAAGTTAATATGCTATTTTAATTCCTGCAATTAAATCAATCTTGATTATCTAAATTTTGTATTACAATTTTCCATTTCCAATTATTTAACTTTACAACAATAAATTCAACGTGGTGCAGTAAGGATCAAATAAACATAACATTTACACCATGGAAAGAGGGTTTCCTCCTCCCTAAACAGTGGGTTATTTTGGGATAATTAGTTTGGAGAATGAACAGAAGAGGCGGCCTGGTAAACAAACAAACCAAGCACAGTCGTTATTTAAATGTTTTTAGGGTCTACGGGTGGGAAAGTTAGCGGATGAGGTTTGAAAGTTACATCAGTAAGAGGCCAAGCAAACAAGTAAACCAAACGCATTAATTCTTTGATTATTCTCTTGGAGAAAAATCAAAACATAGAAAATAGATCTAAGCTGGGTTGTAAAAAAGAAAATAATTCACAAAACCCAACTTCAATGAAGCTGTGACAAGTGTGACAGCAGTGCCGTTGAGAGAATGATGGGCTGTCAAAACTAATTAAAGAAAACCAATCCCAAAAAATTTAACTCACTGGGTTTTTTTTTTTTTTGGAAAGTTAGGGGATTCGAGCCCGGGTGATCACTGGATGTTTGATAATTGCATTAAATCATAATGAAAACACCTAAAACAGTAATGAATGAGATGATGGATTTTATAAAATGACCACAAATTAGTTGGCGTAAGTTTCATAACAATATGGTACTAAGTCAAAATAACTAATCAGGCATAAGAATTTCTATAATAATCGACTCACCAAGCCTAAAAATGCAACATTAAACAGGAACAGATAATAAAGAAGAAGGAATCATAATAATTTTCAACACTAAATATACATGAAAATTGAGATGGCAGATGAACCACATGCAAGATTTCAATTAAACTTAATGTAATGGGCAGAGAAAGGACTCAGAAAAGAAAGTTCCAATTAGATGATGTAAGGATGGTAATAACAAAGACTAACAAAACTAATAGCAGCACTTTTCTACAAAGCCTGATCATCAGATAGAGTAACGGTATATCAACATATGGGGATAAACCAGTCTCCTCTAACGAGAGAAAATTCCACTCTCCTCCAAGTTGTGATTACTAATTCTGAGGCTATTGAGCACAAGATCAATATAATGCATACTACTCAAAACCTTAAAAAATGGCAGTCAACATAACTTCAGCAGCTTCTTCCCATCACTTGATCAGGCAAAGAGTGCATCAAACATTTTTTTTTTTTTAAGAGTGCATCAAACATTATTCAAAAGGACGGCTAATATTATATGATGAAGGATTTGTTATCTTTGTAGATGAATATTAGTACAAGGGCTGTTAGAACAATTTTATGGTTCCAATTTTTAAATCTGCAAATCAAAATCAAGGTACATATGCTTAAATGAGCAAAAATGTGATCACTAGCATTTTGATATGCGGTTGTCTCCTACAATTACATCACTGATTCACCATGAAACTGAATTTTTTTATGCATGAGAGATTTCCTATATTAAATGAAAGGAACAACTTTGACCAAGTTTGAGGGCCACAGTCATGCAACCAAAATCGAGGCGAGAACTAGCATTCTTCTCTGAAGAGGATGCATAGTCGCAAGAAACACATACAAAGAAACATTACCATTCTACAACAACAACAACATCAAGATTTTATCCCACTATGTGGGGTCGGCTACATGAATCATTTTTCTCCATTGTGATCTATTAAAACATTACCATTCTACAAGAAGTATAAATTCAATTTTAGACAAAACAAGCATACACACATTGACAGTAGAAATTAGTGTACATCAAGCCGTTACCACAATATTCGAAGTATAATTGTGATGCAGATAGCCTATACCTTCAATATTTGAAGGTCATCCTCTAAAAGCTTGGCATCAGCAGCGAGAAAGACACGTGAAGGACCCCCATCAAGCAGTACTCTAACCAAACCATCCTTAACATAACAAAGTATTTGAATATATCAAAATATCAACTTAAAAACTGTATCAAGAATGGACTTACTATGGATGCCTGAAGGAGCCCAGTAACAACACGATCTCTAAGCGGCTCCATGATCATATCACAAAGCTCGTTCAGAACCTGCGTCAGCCACAACGAAGATTGTAAAAATCTATAAATTTTGGACATTTATTTGAAAGAAAATAAAGTGGCATTTTGCATGAACAAAAAAAAAACAATTATTTGAGCAAATGGAAAGCAAAAGGGCAATTTTTTTACTTCTTTCTAAACAACATCCATTTCAATAGATAATCCACTAAAGTCTACCAGGCTATTATCGATTGCAAGTAATAACTTTCAAAGAAAATACAAGGAGCTAGGGCATTGCCCCCGAAAAGAGGAGAAAAACAAACCTAACATGTCTAAAAATGAACCAACCCTTTGGAATGTAATTCTTTTTAAAAATTTGGCTTCCATTTATATTGATTGCAAAAACCAGTACTTCAACCAACCACATCTCAAATGCCTACATATTTCACTAAACTAAGTTAGGAGATCGTTGTCTTAAGATGTAAATCCTTAGAAGTCCATGAGCCACCAAAAACATAAAATTCCTTAGATCACGTCCTTTAGAATAACTAGATCAGTGGTTGGAAATATAACAGCGTAGGTGCACCTCAACAAAGCTTTGATTCAGTATTCTCTCTCAGCGGATGTAGGAGTTCAACTCAAAATTTTCTAAGAAAGATATGATTTAGCAAGTGAGTACTTGGGATGCAAGTAAACCTAAGCTGATGTGGAATGATAGGAGTTACTTAAGAAATTAAAGAGAGCAATTTAACAAAATATTCCCAAAATAAAGTTATTACTTATAACACGGAATGATCCTCGGAGTTCTTAGTCTTTAACTTTCTTAAGCAAAGAAGAGTGAAGTCGATTAACCAAACAATTCAAGAAAATGCAAAGAGTAATTGTAAAACTACGACAGTAAACAAGAATCCACGATTTAATAATGGGAGCTTTCACCTTTGGAGCCCATACACTCAAATAGTCTAGGCTTTAGCGGAAGAAGAGTCTCCACATTAGAATTGAGGTCACTCCGAGGAAGAAGGAACATAGGATCGTCGTTCTTGGAAAGGTGGCCGGAGTGGTGGAGGAAGATGGTCGTCCAATGATGATCCAACGTCCCTTTGACCTTTGCTCGTCGATCACGTCAACTAAGCTGTATTGGATACGGTCGATGTATTCTTCAACGGTGTCATCAAAATCAAAGCCCACGTCAAAGAATGGCGATTGGAGGATGTCGATCGTCATGCACAAATCCAAAGTTCCATTTGGGTTCCTCCATACATGGTGAATTGAGAGGAGGGGGAGGATGTGCCGCTAGGAGAGGTGGGGAGGAGGCTAGGGTCTTGGTAGAAGTTAGGATAGGATGGGGTGTTGAAGAGATTTAATCAAAATCTGAAATTAATTTCAGATTTGAGTAAATTTGGAGGGAGGCTAATTTGAATTTGGATTTGGATTTTTGAATCAAGTGTAACTAATGCATTAAAGTAACATTAATGGGAATTCCTCCCTGGTAGGGCCGGTGGCATGTGGGATGAGAGGAGGAATTAGGGAGATTTAATCACTTTCCAAATGAGTTGGAATAATGTGGGGGGAAAATAATGAGTCATCCAATCAAATTCCATTTGAATTTTGAATTAAAAAAAACTTCCTTATTTTGACTTTGCAAATAAGGAAAGTTTTTTTTATAATTTTAAATTTTGAATTTCAAAATTCACTAACTCCTTTCTTTGATGCAAGATCTAAATTAAGGGAGAATCATTATGAAGGATGAAATCATCATAACGACTAAGACCAAGGATGATGGCCGGTGGCTAAGGGAGGGGGAAGAGCTTGCCGTCGGGTCTAGGTGGTTTTGGTGGAGGTTGGATTTGAAGTGGGGAAGCTAGGGGTGAAAGGATGTGGGGGATAAGGGGGAGGATATGTGGCTGGCGGCTTGGGGGAAAAGCTATGGCCGGCGGGTGAGGGAAGAAAAGAAGAACGGGGATGAAGGGGGTAGATCACGAGTCACGGACTCTTCCAATGACTGGTGGGTATTGCGCTCGCCCTTACCTCGGGCTCTCTCTCTTCTCTCTAGTGCACACACAAGATGAAGAAGAAGACAAACAACAAAATTTTATTCAAAATATTCATCATCCTCATACATAAGAAAATGGCCATATATATAGCCCTCAAAATGACAAATAAAACAAAAGACTACAATGCCCCTTGGGCTACAATAGCGACCAACTACCCAGAAGGGCAAAAAATAGAAAAACTGAAATAAAATGATTAATACATAAAATGCTAATACATAAAATGCATCAAAAGTAAAGACTCTCCATCATGGCCATCGATCTCATGTGTCGTCTCTGATAAACTCGTCGAAACCTCTTGTCGATGTCTCCATCATAAGCAGCATAAACAAAACATACCAAGCCACTAACAACTAGATTTATTGAGCTAGAAATAACAGAGAAACAAAGAAAGAGAAAGAGAGGTAGAGTTGATCGGTAATAAATTTGGACGAGAAGATTGTTGTAGTTGGAAGCTATTTGATAGTAGGATCCGAGCAAGATTTAACTTAAAATCTACCAAACAACAAAATCAAAATTTTAAATCCTGAATAATCTTAAATTCCTCTCCTTCCTTATTCACACACCGCAATCTCTTCGATGCCTTTGAGCCCCCACCATGATTACCTCACATTTTTTATCCCTTTTTTTTTTGAAGGGGGGGGGGGGGGGGGGGGGGGGGGGGTACACAATCAATTGTGTTTACCAGGGTTGAAGAGGGACCACAAATAAACTGTAGCTGTGAGGAGGAGGTAGCTAGCCGGTCTGGGAAGCACATGAGGAGCAATTGAGGGCATGGGAGAGATGGTTAGTAGGAAATCGAATGAGCTGTTGTATGTCATGGAGGAAAATAGAGGGAGACAGTTGCAGGGGAAGGGTGTTCAGTGGATTATGAGAAACAAGATCTAGAAACGAGAGCGTGAGCAATATTAATGTTCTTCTCATGTATTTTTTATGTTTCAGATGTAACAATATAGTCCGCTTTGCAAAAAGGACTTAACAATTTTTATTGCAGAATAAACTTCAAAATAGTCCCTCAACTACTCATATTGGCCAAATTAGTCCCGAAGTATAACATTGCTCCAATTTAGTCCTTTGATTATACAAAATTGAAACAACTTATGGACTAAATTGAGATCAATATAGTTGAGAGGCTAAATTACGATCAATTTTATATCAAAATTATAATATGAGAGATCATTTTAGATCAATTTCAAATGGTCAATGACTAAATTAGAACAATGTGATACTTTGGGATTAAATTGGCCACACATGAATAGTCTGGAGACTATTTTGGAATTTTTTTTGTTGTATGTCATCCAATGTTTAAAATTGTGTATTCGGGTATTGAAGCGTTTTTCATTCGTGAGGCGAGGCGTAAGCCTCAAGGCGTTTTGAGGCGTAAGCTTCAAGGCGTTTTGAGGCGTAAGCCTCAAAATCAAAAGATTGCGTAAACATAAAATAATAATTTTTTATATAATAATAAGTGAATGATATAAAACATAAAAAAGCATAAGATATGAAGTGAAATCAAAATATCCCAATAATAAGACAACATGAAATATAGTTCAACTCAAAATTCTATATTTCCCAAATCCTAGTATTCTTTTTATTAACATATAATTCCAATTTCTAAAAATAAATAGCAATGACATATCACATAAAAACTCATAAGTCATCAGCATTGTCATCACTAAGGGGTTCTTCATTTGAATCATCATTATGATGAACTGTTCTCTCCCCTTCCTCCTCTCCTATAGAGTCCAATGTTGGGCATTTACTTCAAGATTTATGTAAGTTTTAATATTTATAGTGTGAGGCGTAAGCCTCATGCCAGTGAGGCGAGGCGGGCCTCAAGGCGGGCCTCAACCAAGTTGAGGCGTAAGCCTCATAAAAAAAACTTGAGGCGTAAGCATCGAGGCGTTTTTTACTGGAATTGCGCAAAGGCGAGCCTCATATTGCGCAATTTTAAACCATGATGTCATCTTCATTGCATTCGATCAATTTGGGTTTTGGAGCAATGTGGAGATCAAAGAGAGGATTTTATGTCATCAATATATCTATGTTAAATACAGAGAATATAGGAAATGGCTGTTCAACTTGAAAAACAAATTTGAAACTTCAATAAAAGAAACATAAAGCAATTTTAAATAATTTTATTTAGATTTTCACAGATTTCAATAAATATTGAGAAGGTTATCACATTATTTACCAAATCAAAAGATTCCATGAGCAACTCTAGCCTGGATTCTGACACACTAGGCCTGTATAAGTTGCTTATAAAATGCTCCCTCAAATCCCAGAAGATTATCTTCATTCCTGCCAAAAACAAAAGTATGCAGAGACTAAAAAGGAGTAAATATCCATTTAATAAATACTAAATATATGCTAATGGTTTCTTCATATAACACGACTTCTTAGCCAAATGATATGTGCCACTTCATTTAAGCTCTACCACTTCATTTATGCTCTATAGTAGTAAATATTAAAGCTTGGATTGAACTGATACAAAGGTGAAGATTTACTGCATCGTAAGTGATGGAATGAGAACTACAACTAGCTTTTAAATTTTCAAATAAGTAATGTCTTGACCAAGCAAAGAAACTAAATGAGAATTAAGATAAGCAAATCATAAAATAAGGGGATCTATGCTCATGTCACTGAAATCTTTGTATGTGATATATAGCATCCAAACCTTCATATTTATTTCATTTCACCCAAACTTTTTGACACCTGCAAATTCCCACACATGTTAAATTCTTCTCACAAAAATAGCATCACACTAAATTCTTTCCAAGATTTCAAACACTTAGTTTAATCATTCTTTCCCCCGCCAGTGCACACCCCACAAGCCATAGGACGATACATATGGGCTGCATCACTACTAGCCACTATTGGATTGTAGTTGGTCATCACCAGTCATCGCACCATTGATGGCCAGCGCCAATAGACCACTATTGACCACTGCCGGACATATGAGGTACGAAGGAATTAACTTCTAAAGTTTATACACCTTTTGTTATAATTAATGGATGATTAGATGTTGCCACGTCCTGCAGTAAGATTAAACTGCATAAAGTAGGGTGATTTGGGTGGCTTGAGTGTATATGAGGTCTGATATCAAATCAGTTGTATAGAAAATTTTCGGTGACATGTATACGAAATTGAAATACTCCAATAAAATGCAAAAGAAATAAATGTCTTCCCACTTTAATGGGCATAAATTCAAATTGAATTTAATAAAATGGTGTTGATCATGTAATGACTTACCAATGAACTCACAAATTCTATCAATCGCAGCATTCATATCTTTTCTAGAACCATCAAATGCATTTTTTGGGTATGCAAAGCTTCCTGAATTGTCACCGATGGAACGTTCTGAATTCAAAATTGAGAAGCTTAAATGTGACAATAGAAGCACTATAGTAATCAAGATAAAATGTTAAAGGAAGCTCTTCAAAATTTGACAGAAAAGAAAATAAGTAAAAAAATAAAATAAGAATAGAAGAACAGCATCTTTGCAAATGGGACTGTCAAAAAAAAAAATCATACAAACAAATGTTTCTGCATACAATTACTACTAATTCCAGAAAGAGGCTGATAGAGTAGCTACAAGATGAGAGGGAAGAGAAACGACCACTGAGAGGTGAAAATCCAGTGCAAGAAACGAGAACTCAATGAGAGAATAATAAAGAAATTGAAGTATATATAATATCATTCAATAATTCATTGATTTATTACAAAAAAATTTACCTTATTTATACAAATAGGGATAACAAATAATAAGATAATTTTAAATAAATTATCTTATCACAATCCCAATAATCATCCCAAAAGGACAGTTATAAATAAATTCAAAATACTAATGAAAATAAATTTAACCTACACTGCATCAATTCCCCTAGGTTGAAAAAACTCTTCTCCAAAGGAATTGGAATATTGTTGGATGAAAATTTGAAACACAACAACTATACTAACATCCATACAATATTTATTCCTAAGCAGACAGCTAATGGAAAATTTAAGTTGAAGTAGAGAGACGAATGGAAAATGCATCTAGCGTTAAAGAGATGAAAGGGAAAATATCCCAAATCATGAATTGCAGTAGAAGAGCATTGCTATAAATAATCCAGAACATCAACAAAACTCAACACAGATAACTCTAGACGCCTAAAAATCTTCATGCTACTAATTGAATTGACTCAAATTCAAATTTATTGTTAAGTAAATGAAACAAACATTTTTTTTAATTAACTTTAAGTGGATTTGCAGGTGCTGTTAAAGTGTAATAGGGTTTACAAATGTGAACTGAGATCCAGTTTGAACACATGGTGTGGATAAACAAAGCGAGCGAGAGTAATCAAAAGATGCAGCTTATGCAGCAATGATGAAAGCTAATAACGAGTGAATGCAAGGAAATGGGCAACAACTGTGAGTTACAAGTGAAAACTTTATGCGATCCATGCAAAGATTGAGGAGGCTAATAGCAAGTGAATTCAAGGACACGAGCTATAAATGCAAGTTGGGAGTGGAGAGTATTGAAGCTTAGCAAGAAAAGAAAGTGTCAAATGCACAGGACGTGACCAAGTGGCAAGCTTGAAAATTTGTAAGGGATCACATAGTAGAATTGAAACAGCGAGCCAAGGTGAAAACTACATCTTTGTGAAGGCAATCAAGCCACAATGGTGCGCATGAGAGAGCAAGCACATGAGAATTGGGTCCAATCATAATGACGGGCTTGCACACGCCGCACGGGAGAGTTTGGTTGGGTTCCTAATGAATCAAGCATGAGGCATGAAGTCTATGCGCTAGAGTAAGGATGACAAAGTAGGAGGCGATTTTAGGAGGGGCAAAATGCTAAAGCGGTGGGGGGCCCATGCAGTGAGGAAGGGTGGTGGTTGTCAAAGAAAATGAAGATATTGACCCACGCGAATATCACATTACAATTATTGTAACAAAGAAAGAACTATGGAAAGTGAGCGTCTGTAGTCATGGAATTGAAGCAAGGAAATGAATCAAGAACCAATGCATTAGGCTCAAATACCAATTGATAACATGTAGTAACATGAAAGAGCCAAGGGGAATAAATACTGAAAATAGAGACCTGAGGGCAAGAGAAGGAGCAGAGCAAGAGTGGGTAATAAGAACTAAGAATGAAAGGTAGTCCCTATAAAATGATAATTTTCAATTAATAATTTATTAATTTATTACAAGCAGAATTATCTTATTTATAGAAATATGAATAACAAGAAGGTGGAATCTAAGCTAAATTCAATCCTATTCTATCCGAACTATCCAAATCGCTTTCCAAAAGGATAATTTCACATAAATTCCAAACACTAATGAAAATAAAACTAAACCTAAGCTGAATCAGAATATGCATTGTTCGAAGAAATCACCACAGCACTTTTAAAAGGCATCTATTGTCCTTCTGCTTACCTCTGTTTCATTCCCATTCCTACAGCTAACATTTAACATTAGCAGTAAGTCAAACAAATGACATGTTTAACAGATAACTGTCCATTGGACTGCTAGAGGCCTCAACATCTTTGGCTGTCTGAACAAGTAAATTGATATGTAAAACATTGGGTAATGAAATCTCTCATTAGCCTACTACAAATAGTGAGCACAAGGCTCAAGCTGACATAAAAAACTGAACATTTACGTTCCCAACTACCATGTACACTGGTCCTTTCAAGAGACTTGGCAGTATTGCAAGGTTTCACCCATTTACTGTCACTCCTTATATTAATTCTAGTTTAATTCATTGAGGGATCAGTGTTCCCGAAAACCTTAGATGCCATTAACACAAAAAGTATTTTAGCCAGATGATGAAGGGTCAACAAATAATAAGCACAATAAATATACTGTAACCCATGGAACTAAATTTTGCCCATGAGATGAAAGCAAATAGTCTTCCAAAAAAAGGATATAATACTGTTCCAACTGTTTTTTTAATACCCTTAATAAAATATGGTGAACGCTAAGACAGAAGAGGAGGGTAGCTAACTTCCCTTCAAATTCCAAAATAATACATTTGATGCCAACATGATATAGGCAGAAACATTAAAAAACATGGACAGAATATATTTAATAAACTAGCAAAAACACTCAGAAGAGGGTGATTGGAGAAGTGAGAAGAACAAGGAAGAGACTGTAAACCCAGAAAATAAGAAACCAAGCAGAGACACATACTAGTGTTAAAACTCTCATGCTTCTTCCTGGTCCAACGCTCTTGAATGCTATCTTCCAATTTGTTTAATTCCATGACTGCATACTGTTTAAATTGTCAAACATCTCATAATACATTATAAATTATAACCATTTATAATAAAAAATATCGTAAAAGCATATCACCAGAAAGATGCAAGGACTTTCTAGAAGTGATTTAGATGATTTTCGTCCCATACAAACAAATTGCCCTCTTCAAATTTTCTTATTGCTATGTTTGCAACAAAAAAATTGTAATTAGTAAATGAATTTTCTGCATAACCTCAGAAAGTGCGATGCCATTTCATGAAATGTGTTGCCACTTGGAGAAGCATGCCATTATTTTTAGAAGCATGTAGCTGCCCCAAAAATGTTCAATTAACTTAAAAATAAGAAAATGCAATAAATAATGTATGCTGAAAAAATGTGCAAACACGCTAAGTAGATACACCAATAAATGTGCCAGTGTATTGCGTAGGCCCACCAAGAACGTGCAAGTTCATCTAAAAATATGTGAAAGCTCCATGTAATTGAACCGAAAAGCATGCTAGAACATCGTGCAAGCTCTTCAAAAGAAGTACACACCATTTAAATAGCAAGAAAAAATCCCATGTGCACTAACAAACGCACCAAATGCTTGAGTACAAAGTCTGATAATATAACGCAAGGATAAAATCAATGTGAAATAAAATCATATTTTTGAATTGAAGTAACCGCATGTGCTCCGACCAATTTATCAAATCCCTAAATTAGAGGTCTGAGAATGTTTGATAGATTAAGACGAACTAAATTCAAATTTATTCAACCTCAAAATGCGTACAAATCTTTTGAAATGCTATGATTCAAACTCTCTTTAAAATTCAACTGGCAAAGCATAAATATTATACGCACGCTAACAAGCTAACTGCATTATTTACGAGGTAGAATCATAAGCCCCACATTTCGAATCTGATCATCCTTGCAAGCAGAAAAACTGACAAAACTAAAATTTTACAGAAGATACCTGAATAGTAGACATAAATAATTCACTATAAATTATTTCCTCGCAAATGAATATATAACTATTAAATCAACAAAGATATTTGGTTTTACATTTGTATCAGGCCTTCAGTACCTTTTACAAGAAAAATTCATTACAAAATACAAATTCTTGTAGCAACATTGCCTACACGGTGATTTATGATGCTAATTTTGAAAGCAAACCTCAGGAAAAGTTGATAAGGTTCCAATAAAGAATAATATATTCAAAAACCTTGTTAATGGTCACGTTGAAAAAAAAAAATCTCAATTGGAGAGATTCATTCTCGAAATCTAATTTTCTTATTATAAATATAAGTGTCTTCAATGCCACCCAGACTATGGACTCATTTAAACAGAGTCTCTTTTCAAAACTCAAACTTTCATGTTACAAATATACTAACTTCAAATGATTTCAAATAACTCGACGATGGATGTGTTGATATTG
Source organism: Dendrobium officinale (assembly GCA_019514585.1). Taxonomy (NCBI): domain Eukaryota; kingdom Viridiplantae; phylum Streptophyta; class Magnoliopsida; order Asparagales; family Orchidaceae; genus Dendrobium; species Dendrobium officinale. The sequence continues at coordinate 53,472,475 of CM033690.1, read as the reverse complement.
AATCTCAATTAGAGGTGACTATCTTCTGAAACATCCACAATCCTAATATAAAGAATTTTAGGGCCGCACCTAGAAAAAAATATGAAAGCTCAATAAAATTACAAAAAAAAATCCTAAAAAATATACCAAGTGAAATCTATATCAATATTTTAAAGTAAAATTTATCCATCATCTGCATATATTTGTCGAGTGTGATAATTTTTTTTTTTTTTTAAAAAGCAAAGTTATAAAGAGCAAATATTTTATCAAGTGTATTACTACGATTCATTCTAAAAACATTTCATTAGTAAGGACATGACATGTATCCTCAAATCAGTGGTTTTGCTAACAAATATCACCACAAATGAATTGTTACGATCGATGCCCTTTGATATAATAATGTTGCTACACAAAGGAACCATTAAATTACGATCACTGTTAGAGCTCACAAGTTCTCCAATGGCTATGAAAATCCTTAATAAATAAACTACAAGATTTTTTATATGAAACGACTCATGGATGCTAACAAGGTTCCTTCAGTCAAATTAGGTAAAGCGTCTCTCTGACTAGTTAGATTATAGGCTATGAAAAATCCAAGATGACGAAACATGAAATCTTAATTGTGCACTCATCATTCCCCCCACCATTCTCTTTAAGTGCAACATATAAATTTCAAATCCCAATACTAAATATGCTAGTACCATACACTTATACTTAATATATGTATATTTAACAACTAATCTAAATTTAAAAAAAAAAAAATTGCTTGTTATCTGAAGAGGTAATTAACCATAAGGATCTGAGTCAACAGGAAACTAAAACCAGATTATAAGTACTATTAAAATGAGGTCAAAATCTCTAGCTGATGTCATATCTTAAATCTAAAATACCTTCTAAAATTTGACCCGAAACTTCTCCAAAACTCTCCCAACAAAGGGCACGAGGAACAAATTTTGGAAGCCCAAACTAACTTCCTTACACTTTTTGAAATAATCTATAATAAACCTCCTTATTTTATTCATTATATTCACCAAAAATAGTTTTTTCCTTATGTTGACCCCTACAGCAAAAAAAAAAAGAGAGAAAAAAAAATCAAATCCTTACCTGCTCACTGCTCTCCCACGTCGCTCCCCATGTCGAGCCGTTCGTCGTACGTCGAAGCCACGATCAAGGTCATTTCTCCCACGTCGCACGATCTCCTCCTCGCGTCGATAAAGGACCAAGGGAATGAGGCCTTCGGCCTCTACACACGCTCGCTCCGTTCCCTCTCGTTCTGCTTTGCCTCTCCGACGCCTTCCCTTTTCTGACCAATCGGAAGTTACGACATTAGGATCGGAAGCAACGACGGGAGTCGCCCTCTGTGAAGACAACTTCCTTCTCCGGCTCCTCCCTCCGATCTTCTCACCCGACCAAACCCAGCAATCGAGCTCCCCTCTCCTCCGCCTCTTCCGAGCCAAGCCCGATCTCCTTCCTCCCCTCTGCCTGTGCCGATCTCTGGTGTAAGCCGAGAAAGAGAGAGAGAGAGAGAGAAAGAGAGGAGTCTTCCTCATTCCCGTAAAGACTCATCTACTCGAACCCCATCTCCACCTCAGGCCCAATTTCCCTACCTGTCCGACCGGAAGCTACAACATTTTGATCGGGATCAACGACGGGAGCTCACGGGCAGTGAAGGTAGCTTTCTACCTTCCAGGCACTTCTCTCGGCCAAATCCTGTAAATAAAAAAATTATTATTATTATAATATTTGTATTAATTTTAATTAATTATAATTAATGTTAATTAGTTAAGTTAATTATGATTTTATTATTTTTAATTATAATTAATTAAAAAATGATCCATAATTAATTAAGTTTAATCATAATTAATTATATTATTTTTTAATTAATAATTGTTAATCATGATTAATTATAATTAATTAAATCTAATTATTATTAATTATAATTAACTAAGATTAATAAAAATGGAATGCTCGTACCCTCTTCCGCCTCGATCCACCGCCGGTCCCGAAGATATAATTTCTAAACTCAGATTTCTGTTCCCGATGCTTGCAACGCGGCAAATGACCACCTATGCACGCTTTTATCTAGCGTGGTAGGAGGGAATTCGTTGCGATGCTTGCGACGGGGCGGGTAATCACAAACTCCATTTTCGGCGTTAGTGTCGGACCGGAAAACCAACTCATGCACGCTTTTCTCTAGCGTGGTGGGAAGGGAACCCGGTGCGATGCCTATGGCGAGAAGGGGTCAAATATAAACTGCTCATTTTCGAACCGATGCCCGAAGACCCACGCACGCCTTTCTCTGGGGTGGTGGGGGAATAAAGATTTTACGACCGCGGTGTCCTCGAAAGAGGGCACCTACCGTGCACACTTTTCTCTAGCGTGGCGGGAGGCCCAGTTTTTTCGTAGTTTTCTCCTAAACGAGGGAGGCGCCGGGAGGCTGCCGAAATTTCGGGTGAATGTACGATCATACTTGGACTTTTGAACTCAAAGGAACGAGAAGTAGAATTCAGATGAACAAGAACAGGGGACTTGTGGACTGTGGACCTGGACTATTGAACAAACCTCAAAATGATTAATTAAAGGTCAAATTCAGATAAAAGAATTGGAACCCAAATTCAAGTCAATCTGAACATGAAAATGAACCTGCAAATACTCCGGAAGACTTTGAATAATCATTTGAACATACATTCGGACTCAAATTCAAAGGAACTGAGTGGGGAGCACACTAAAATTTGAACAAGACTCGGACTGTAGGGGACTTGAGTAAAAGCTTGACCTTCAAGAACACAAAGGGACTCAATCTTGCATCTGGTCTGGACAAAGACTCTGAACTCGTACTCGAACTCAGACCATACGACATTAAGCGAGGATTTGTAAACTTAATGAATTCGAGTTTGAATGAAATTGAACTTGGATTCAGTACATGCAAAGGTCGAAACTTGGATCACACACGAGGAAACTTAAATTACAAGACCTCGATGCGCGAACTCATACGACAATCCCTATAAATGCCTGTTGATTGAGATGGCAATACAGGAGATCAATAGTGGAGGTCCGTCCTCTACAAGGAAATACAATCCTCAAACCACCTGAGATTGGTGACAGGTGGGCATGATGTAGGCAACAATGGGTCTCCTACGAACAGTTTCAGGAGCTCGTAGTGGCTGCAACGGGTTCCCGCAAATATGTACAAGTCGCTTGTGGATAACAACAGTGGACATATCGTAAGCATATCAAACCACTGTGGGCACAAGTACAAGTATCTCCAACGACGATCCCTACAAGGTCAAATAAGTACAATCAAACCACTCGAGATTGGTGAAAGAGTGGATATGATGCAGAAAGAATGAATCTCCTGCAAACATTTTCTAGAAGCTCGTAGTGGATACAACCGGTCCCCTGCAAATGACTGCAAACCACTTGTGGATAACAACAGTGAGAACCTCGTAAGCATAGCGAACCACTGTGGACACAAGTATTGATATCACCTACGATAGTGATGGTCAAAATCTACAAGTACACCGGGTACAAAGGCAGCCCGATGTACGAAAAGTACTCCCTTGCATAATCAGAAAGGAAGTTTGAACAAATTATAACCAAACTTCCTGGTGTTCCAAAGTCTCTTCTTAGTTCTATACTCGAGAAGAAAACAATCCCAACATCCACAAACACCGGGAATAACAAACCCATTATACTGATCATCTTAAAAAGAGTTCTCTACAAAGCAACAAATTTCAAAATTCAGAAAGTCCTTCCCCGATGATTGAGAAAGGGGAGTCAATGTCAAGATGAGGAAATACCTCATAACATCCAAATAACCACGCCACCGAATCTGCAGCACTGATACAAGCAGACAGAAGGCGTCTACAACCTACAACGCCACGCCACCGGATCTGCAACACTTATGCAAGCAGACATAAGGCATCCACAACTACAATGCCACGCCACCGGATCTGCAACACATATACAAGCAAACAGAAGGCGTCTACGATCTACAACTCACCGCCACCGGATCCGCAACACTCGTACTAGCAGACAGAAGGCGTCTATAAATACTTTCAAAATACCCATGCACGTGCACTATAAACTGTATACACATAGGTACACTAAAGGGGTATATAAAAATCACCCGCATGGGCCCTGGCGAGCGTGTTATTGGTACATACGTGATGTCTAGGAATGTTGCGCGGGTTGACAAGTGAATTCAGGTTCGAACCTGATCCTTCTATACCGATCAACAGAAGTCGACAAGGTTCAAACCTTCAAACAAAAAATATACGGTTGTAGTGACCGGTGTATTGATTTAAGTACATTCATATTAGGCCTTCAAGGCCTAAAATCAAAAGAATTCACTGAAAGGCACGAAGCCTACGAGAAGCCCGATCCTCCTAAGCAAGCAAATAGGAGTAGACAGGGCTCGAATCATTGGATAAATATGCGGTCACGAAGTCGACTGGAATATTTATCTTATACATTCATATTAGGCCTTCAAGGCCTACAATCAAAAGAATTCACTAAACAAAAGTCATGAAGCCTACGAAACCCGATCCTCCTAAGCTGGTGAATAGGAGTGTACAGGATTCAAACTCTCAGATAAATATACGGTCACGAAGTCGACCGGAATATTTATCTTATACATTCATATTCGGCTTTCAAGACCTTCAATAAAGAAAATTCATAAACAAAGGCACAAAGCCTACAAGAAACCCGATCCTCGGTCAATAGCTTGGTCGAGTTGACAAGGTCCAATCCATAAAGAGAAATGACCCCGAACACCCTGATGATGGCCGTGTTGAATGATGATCTCAACCGGAGGGGTTAATTTCAGGCATTTTTAAAGGCCTCCCAAAAGTCCAAAATTCCATAAATCTCAAATTCCAAGATATTTAAATTCGAAGTCAAACCATCAATCACTCAAAGCAAAATTCATCCACCCTCCGCAACAGTTTGCTGGGGTGGACAAATCAAAATTTACTTCTGCTCATAAAGAGCCAAATGTCTAGTCAAAAATATCACTAGGATCCATTCTCAAACAAATCTCCTGCCAGTAACGACATGGTACGTGTCCTCTAACCGGCGATTTGGCCGCCAAATGGCACCGCAGGATAAACGATTATGACGACCCGGGGCCCTCTGAACCGAGTGGTTTTGCCGCCAAATGGCACCACGATATACCGGTTATGGCCAGAGCCAATACGCTCCTTAGTGGCATCAAATCCTTGAGATATGAATCAATAGGATATGATCGATAGGGCACAAAGCCCTCTGTCAGCTAAGGTGGATTCAAATTTGTCCCCTTAGACAAACATTCAACCCAGATCTACAAGGTCCCCTTGGACGAAGCAACCCATGGTTGCCGACAAGGATCCTTCTGTCAGGTTGAGTCGACTACCTCCTCTGACTAAGTAGACCAGGGACCACGATGGCCCGGGACGACGGAACCATGGGATCTTGATCGGGCCCATCATCCATTCCCCCACCATCTGCTTTAAGTGCAAGATGGTGAAATTTCTATTTTTTAAATATTAAATCTCCAAATCTTCCAAACTTTTTCCAAACTCCCAATCTCAATACCCTATGCTGCTACTATATGCCAGATAACACGTATTTTATACGTATCTGATTGATGACTAGCCTTAATCGAAAGTTCTCTCTCGTGATCGGGAGGGGTAATTAACTATAGGGGCTTGCGCCTATAGGAAACCAGAACTCAAATCATAAAGTCCTCACAAAATGAGGGCGAAATCTCTGTGTAGTGTCTTATCTACAAACTCATCTGTCTTCCAAAATTTACCCCGGAACTTAGTTCGTTAAAACTCCCCTCGCCCAATAAAAAAAAAAAAGAAGCGCGGCGGGGAGGCCGGGGCCGAATTTTCGGAGCCCACACCTTACAATAATATCAAGCTTTTATCATACTATGCGGGGTCGGCTATATGAATCTTTTTTCTCCATTTTGTCATGTTAAGAGTCAAATTCTCATTTAAATCTAATAAAGAAATGTCATTTCTAATATTTTCTAACCAAGTCTTTTTAGGTCAAGCGATATAGTGCACTAGTGTTGGCATGGTCGCACTCGTATTAGCATAATCCTTAAAACTCAAATTTAATAAATTTCAAATTAGCATTTCAATCTTTCTTATTTTCTTCACCTTTAAATAAGGTACAATTATATTCGATTCTAATGCATCTAATTTGATCGAAGTGACTAGATCATTATCACTTTTCTTAACTATTGCATATATGTCATTTTTTTCCTTCCCCAACGCCAATCTTATCGTATAAATCATCAAATATTGTAACTTTTGCTTTGCTCACTACATTCTTTAATAGATTTCTAGTTTTATAATAATTATTATAAGTCAAGTTTTACCATTTTTATCACTAGTAAAAGCATATTACTCTTTGTAATAACATTTTGTGCCTGCTCACTCCACCACCAAGCATCCTCCATCAATATACAATTTATTTCTAAACTTCTAAATTTGCTATGACAATCTTCTTAATAGAACTAGATTATCATAAATCAAGTATAGCTCACTACATTCTTAATAATTTCTCACCATTCAAATTCCACCATCTTATTTTACAATTATTTCTTTTGAATGCTTTTTTACACTTTAAGTCGTGCATTCATAACTATCACTCCATTATAAGTTGAAAAACCCTCTCCTGGAATCATCTTATGAAATTTGCAAAAAATTATTTTCCTGGACTTATAAGTAAAAAAGAAATTCATTTGTAACTTACTAGTTCCACTTTTGCAAGCTCTTATGTTTGCTACTGCTAAATCATTGGCACATATAAAAGTATAGCTTCTCCCATTACATTTTTTTTTCCATGCCCACCATGAATTCTCTCATAGCTAATCCTGCTAGAATGTGTTCATTTAAGTCACCTCCAACAAACATTATTTCTTCCACAATTAAACATTATATTAGTTTATCAGATTTTCACAAAACCTAATTTTAAAACTATCTTCTAATACAACTTGAGGAGCATATACAATAATCATGTCCTCAGAATATTATATTAATAGCAATCACTAATATCCCATCCAAATTAATACTATTAATCATTTTAAAATATAATAATAACTTATAATCTTCCCATATGATTTTTTGAATATTTCCATCTTCCATATAGTTTGTTGTAAAACAAATAAAATTTATTTCCTTCAAATAACCACCAATTCGTAGTTTTTTGCATTCAAAGTCATTGAATTTCATGTAGCCAATTGAATGCCAACCCTAGACAAAGTCACTATTACCTTTTACAACAATTGAGTTAAATTATGAAGCATCACTTGGGTTTAATATCCTGGCCAAACCTCAACTTCTTTCACCAAAATCAGATTCGAAATGATATCCTAACAAATCATGGTCTACTTCTTATCACGATTGGCACTTCTAGGAGATTGGTGTTGGGATCGGGCAGGTCTCTTTGCAGGAAAAGAGGTCAGGCTGTGATGCAAGCTGGACGTTGGGTTGATTGGCACAGTCGGCCAAGTCAAACAGGGTTGAGAGCTTTTCGTCGAGTTGGTGTGGGAAAGATAATAACGTGCAGGAGATCGTGCAGATGATGAGCGGCATTGGCATCAAACAGGTACGAATGTGCATTTTTTATTTTTTTTTTATTATATTATTAATATTAATATTAATAATATTATTATTATTACAAAGATAATAACGTAAAATCAAAAATTCATTTTGCCTCAATTTACGTGCGTCGTCACCCGAGATCCGCACCGATTATCCCAAGCAAATTATGTTGAGCGAAATTATAGTATCCTTAAGTGGCACAGACATTCCGAGCGCAACGGCAATGTCTATTTTGAGATCGGACATCTATTGGGAGGTGTCGCGCGAGTCATTTGCGAGTTTCGGTCGCCAATTTCAATCATTTACATCTGATTTGTTTGCAATGGACTCCCTCTTGGGTAAATTCAATGCTCCGATCGCAACAACGCGCGTCCATTTAGCGATCAGAGATCGTTTGACCATTAAGTGACGTGTCACGCTACCGACTGTCGCTTGAGTTGTTGATTTTGCTCTTTGTGTGTGCAATTTTTTTTCTTTAATACATGGGTCGACACATCCACAATGAATCCGGCCCAAGTAAACCACCCAAACAGAAGGAAGGAAATACTCGCAGATTTAGTGCCAGATAAATGCACATACATATGCCAATTAGTTTTCTAGCCAAAGTGAATCTATCTTATTAATCATTGCTAAAGCATAAGAAATGATCTGCATTACGAATAAACAATTTCCATGAAATTCAATGATAAATTGCCAAAGCTGTAACATGTTTGAGACTCATTTTCAAATGCATACATGATAAAACACTTAAATAACTGCAGAGTTTGAAAGTGAAATGTTGCTCAGAGAAATGAACTGTACAAATTCATTTAAGTTTTTTTACAACAACATCAAAATAGAATTTCAAGGAGACACATGCACATAACTACTAAATAGTTAATGTAGGCATTCTTACTTATATCCCAAACATGAACCCAAACCAATGGGTACTTCGGGGTGAAAATGTTCAATATTTTGTATCAAAGGCATAGGTTTCCTATATAAATCTTCTTACTTACCACTATCATATGTGATGCAAGATTCCAATTCATGCACATATCTCTACACAAAATGAAACTTAAAAAGAGGATCGAAAAGTAAGTTTGCAGCAATCCAGAAGATATTCCACAGATGCATGTGCCCAAATTCATAACGGCATAAAGAGGGGCAAAAAGAAACAATGAGCTGGAAAGCAGATGCCAGATCATGCCATGCCTAGAACACTGACAAAAACAGTGTTTGTGCCCCAATACAAAAAGAGTAAAATCAGTCCACAAGGATCCTACCAATTCAGGGGTTTGGGGAATGATTAGGTACAACAATAAGCTTTGCTTTTAGCAGACAGATTGTTTCCATTATCTCATTCAGCGTTCTTGTACAAAATTTTTAATTTTTGTACTAAAAAATTGTTTTACGAAGCAGCAATAAAGTCGTCCCAAACGATGCCTAAATCAATGACCAAAAAGGGGTAGACCAACCATTGGACACAGGCCCACCCTCAACATTGTCCAAAAAACATGGTTCTACATCGTAGCCTTATCACAACACTCATCAATTGACATGCAACCTAAAATTACACTGAAAATATACTGTAGCAAAATTACAAAATGTAACTAGGCCAACAAGTAGTATTTGTCTCCTAAAAAACACTGCCATCATCAATATTCTACCAAGTACATACCATTTCAGTGAAAAATCATTACATTATCTACATTAGCCTCATCCCAACGACTTTAGTCATTACATTATCTACATTAGCCTCATCCCAACAACTTTAGTCAGTTTTATGAATCTTTATTTTCTATTCATTTATGATCAACACATCTTGCCTTATTAAATTTATTTTAAACAAATTATTTTAAAAATTTAAAAGAAAATTAGTATTGGAAAAAAAAAATGAATGCTAATGTGCTAGGCTATCAAGGAAAGTCCCAAAAAAAACTTACATAAAGGGTATTCAATCGTACACACAGATTTTTTGTTGTTAGTCGATTAATTTGATTGGAATTTTTATCATTTGTTGACTTCACGTCTGTAACTTCTTTCCTCACAAAGGCCTTTATTCCAATTTCCCTTTTGTATCGAGTGAGGACAGGTACAGGAGGTATCAAATCTTCTTTATCAACTGCAAATATCAATAATAACGACCAAATAAGTTTTTAAATAAAAAAAAAAGGTCAGGCAAACAAAACTCTAATGGAAATTGAAAACAGATGCAATCATTTAAAAAGAAAATTTAGACCAAACCAAGGAGACAAGATTAAACAAAACCTCAATAAATATATAAACTAAAAATATATATATTGTTGGCTTACTAGATGGTATTGACATATCAAGGACTCCTTACACTGGAAGATGAGAATATATTTTTTAACATTCTCATTATTAGGAGTATTATTCTATTTCATATGTTTCCTTACTATTTCCTCCTATAGGCTTAGTTATAAGACCAGCATATTCAATCAATAACACAAAAAACATCCCCTTTCCTCTCAGCATGATACCAGAGCAGGAAAATCTAGCCATAATCTCAATTGATCTCGTGCAAAAACTAAGTCCTGTCCGGCTCGCATACAACATAGGGCAACCCTTGCGCACCCACATTTTCTCTATTGTGCTCCCAGTTGCTGCTCTCACTTGTCACTTGCTAGCTCCACTACATGCACGCAATAGATGGCAATCCTTGCACCTATACCCATTCTTCTCACGTATATCAACAAAGGATGCCGCACTACCTTGCATGCTGGCTTTGCCTGTTGCTTGTCTTACATTCAACTCTGCGCCTTAATAATTGGTGGGGGCAAGAAATATAGGGGAGCCTATACCCCTTGCCCACACAAAAGAGATGAGCCACCCGGACACCCGCTAATTCACGAAAGATAAAGACTAAGATGAGGAAGAACAAACTCTTACATTTCAAATCTAAGACCGACTTAGAAATTAAAAACACAAAATTACAACGACTTACAAAATCGACTCGAAATTAAAGGACACCCTAAAGTTGCTTCACTTAGAGAAGAAGGATACAGATGGAGCGGCATATGCGGAGAGACGAAGAGATTAGAAACCAAGACGAAAGGCTGGAAAAAGCTCGCAAGATTTCCGGAGGGGATGAGAAGAAGAAGTGGTGATGTAGACAAAGGGGGGGGGGGTCAACTCAGGTCCAAAATAAATCAATTTTGGCCTCCCTCAAGTTTACAAGTTCAATCAATTTGAGCTGAAATTTTAGCTCATTTATGAGCTGGTCTTTAGTTCATTTATTGAACTAAAGGTTAGCTCATTATGAGCTGGTTTTTAGTTCATTTATGGAGCTAAAAATTAGCTCATTATTTATTTAATCTTGTCGAGAGTTTTGTGAGTCTTGTAAGTCTTTCATTTTTATAATATTAAAGTTTGTTTTAAAGCATTTTATGTCTTTATTTTGTATCTAGAAAGGTTGTATTTTTTTGCTCGCATCATTTTGGTATCAGAGCAAGTTAGGAAGTCCTAGAGTTTGGTTGTCAAATTGAATTGTTAAGTCTGAGTCTGTCAAGTTTTGTTTTAGTTTGTCAAGTCAAGTCTTGTCGTGTAAGTCTTGTTGTGAGAGTTGTGTGAGTCTTGCTGTGTCAGTCTTGTAAGTCAAGTCAAGTCTTATTTGTGAGTCAGTTTGTCAGGAAAAAATCTTGCGAGTCGTGTGTGTCTTGATGTCATATTAGTTTTGTTTTGAGTCATGTTGAGTCTTGGTGTCTCTTGGTGCAATGCCTTCAGAACAAAGCTAACTCATCGAGAGATGAGCTTTTCAAGAAGGGGAGAATATGATGTAGACAAAGGGGTGGTGGTCAAATCAAACCCAAAAAAAATTTGATTTTTGACTTCTCCAGCTCATTAATGTCAAGTGGAAGGTTAGTTCATTATGAGCTAGATTTTAATTCATTTATGGAGCTAAAAATTAGGTCATTATTTATTTAATCTTGTCTATTCTCCTTCCCCCCTTTGTCTATTTGTTTCTCGTGCTTAGCTCTTGGGTTTCCCGTGCCATGACTCCCTTGGTTCTCACGGTGGCTATTGGTTTTCTGAGCTTGGGGGGTTTTCCCCTAGTGGCTTTGGCGCCTTGGTTCCGTGCGGCCTCCTTGGTTCCCACGGTTGCTCCTTCAGTTCCTGGCTGGGGCTGTTTCCTGTGAATGAATGGGGGGCTTTTCCATGGCTTTGGTGCTTCGTTTTCCGGGAAGTGACTGTTGTCTTTTCATATTCCCTATTTAAATAAGCTTTTAAATTAATGTTGTGGCTATTTGTATTCTCCTCTCATGCTTATATATAGGAGTTGTTTGTAATGTTTTAGAGTAATGTTAAGTGAATGAAATGTTATTTTTGGAAAAGCTATAACCTGCGGGTTTTAAAAAAGTTAAATGAAATTTTAGCTTACAACTCCTATATATAAATAAATCAATTTTGGCCTCCCTCGAGTTTACAAGCTCAATCAATTTGAGCTGAAATTTTAGTTCATTTATTGAACTAAGTGTTAGCTCATTATTAGCTATGATTTTTAGTTCATATTTATCTTATATTAAATGTATTTTTTATGCTTTTTATGTTTTTAATTATGTAGGTCTCTTGGAATTCCAAACCGGCTTTTGGAATTCCAAGAAATGTCTTTTCCCATGCGGTGGCTCCTTGGTTTCCTCCCTTGGGCTGCTGTTTTTCGTGCCTTGCCTCTTGGATTTCCGGCGGGCCGCTGGTTTTCCGCGCCTGGGCTCTTTCCCGTGGCTGTGGCGCCTTGGTTCCGGGCAGCCTCCTTGGCTCCCGTGGTTTCCTCTTCGGTTCCTTGGCTTGGGCTTTTTTTTTTATGAAAAGCATTTGGGTCTAATGCTAAGTCTTTTAGAATTTCTATTGGAATTTATTAGGAGTCTCTTTGTATTCCCCTTTCATATCTATATATATGAGGGGTATTGTATTGTTGTAAAAAAGTTAAATGAAATGTTATTTTTGGAAAAACTATAACCTGCGGGTTTGCTTGGATAAGCTTGCGAGCTTTGTCCGTCTTCTTTCTCATCCCCTCCGGAAATCCTACGGGCTCTTTCCACCCTTCTTCTTGGCTTCTAATCTCTTCGTCTCTCCGCAAGTGTCACTCCACCTGTTTCTTCCAAGTGTAGCAACTTTAGGGTGTCTTTGGTTTATGAGTCAAAGTTTGTAAGTCCTTGAAATTTTGTGTTTTGTAATTTCTTTGTTTTAGTTTTATTGTAAGAGTTTGTTCTTCCCCTTCTTCTTCTTCATCATTTCGTGGTTTAGTGGGTCGCCGATTCGGTCATTATCTCCCGTGCGGGCGAGGGGTATAGGCTCCCCTATATTTCTTGCCCCCACCAATTAATGATGCGAGCAAAAAATATAGGGGACCCTATATTTTTTGCTCACAAAAAGAACAACAAAATAAAGACATAAAATGCTTAAAACAAACTTTAATATTATAAAAATGAAAGACTTACAAACTTTGACTCAAACAAACTTGGACTCTTACAAGACACCCTAAAGTTGTTTCACTTTGAGAAGAAGGATACAGGTGGAGTGGCACTTGCGGAGAGACGAAAGGGGTTAGAAGCCAAGAAGAAGGGTGGAAAGAGCCCACAGGATTTTCGAAGGGGATGAGAAGAAGAAGTGGACAAAGCTCGCAAGCTTTTCCAATGAAACCCGCAGGTTTATATTTCCAAAAATCATATCACATAACATAACCAAAACATTACATAACCCCTCATATTTATAGGTATGAAATGGGGAATACAAACAGCCACATAACATTAATTTAAGCTTATTTAAATAGGGAATATGAAAAGCCAACAGTCAACTCCAAGAAACGAAGCATCAAATCCACGGAAAAGCCCACCAAATAGCCACGGGAAGCAGCCCAGCCATGAATCGAAGAGGCAGCCGCGGAAACCCAAGAGACCTGCACGGAACCAAAGCACCAAGGCACGGGAAAGGCCACCCAGCACCGAAAACAGAAAAGGCAACCGCAAGAACCAAGGAGGCAGCCGTGGGAGCTAAGGAGGCAGCCATGGGAACCAAGAAGGCAGCCGTGGGAACCAAGGAGCCAAGGCACGGGAACCCAAGAGGCCAAGCATAGAATTTTAAAAGATAAAGCTACATAAATAAGTTAATAAATGAACTAAAACCTAGCTAATAATGAGCTAACCTTTAGTTTAATAAATGAACTAAAAACCAGCTCATAAATGAGCTAAATTCCAGCTCAAAATTTATTGAGCTTGAAGACTCGAGGGAGGCCAAAATTGATTTGTTCTGGACATGAGTTGACCCCCCCTTTGTCTACATCAGATTCTCCCCTTCTTGAGAAATCATCACCCGATGAGTTAACTTATGATTTGACTAACAAGACTCAAATGACAACATGACTCAAAATAAAAATTACATGACAAAACTACTACGACTCACCAAGACTCACACAACTTGACTTGACTTGACAAACCAACTCACAAACCTAGGATTTCCTAACTTGCTCTGATACCAAATGATGATGCGAGCAAAAAAATATAAGGGACCCTATATTTTTTTTTCCGCAAAAAATACAACAAAAAATAAAGACATAAAATGCTTAAAAAACAAACTTTAATATTATAAAAAAATGAAAATACTTACAAACTTTGACTCAAACAAACTTGGACCCTTACAAGACACCCTAAAGTTGCTTCACTTTGAGAAGAAGGATACAGGTGGAGTCGCACTTGTGGAGAGACGAAAGAGGTTAGAAGCCAAGAAGAAAGGTAGAAAGAGCCCGCGGGATTTCCGGAGGGGATGAGAAGAAGTGGACAAAGCTCGCAAGATTTTCCAATGAAACCCGCAGGTTTACATTTCCAAAAATCACATCACATAACATAACCAAAACATTACATAACCCCTCATATTTATAGGTATGAAAGGGGGAATACAAACAGCCACATAACATTAATTTAAGCTTATTTAAATAGGGAATATGAAAAGCCAACAGTCAACTCCAAGAAACGAAGCATCAAATCCACGGAAAAGCCCACCAAATAGCCACGGGAAGCAGCCCAGCCATGAATCGAAGAGGCAGCCGCGGAAACCCAAGAGACCTGCACGGAACCAAAGCACCAAGGCACGGGAAAGGCCACCCAGCACCGAAAACAGAAAAGGCAACCGCAAGAACCAAGGAGGCAGCCGTGGGAGCTAAGGAGGCAGCCATGGGAACCAAGAAGGCAGCCGTGGGAACCAAGGAGCCAAGGCACGGGAACCCAAGAGGCCAAGCATAGAATTTTAAAAGATAAAGCTACATAAATAAGTTAATAAATGAACTAAAACCTAGCTAATAATGAGCTAACCTTTAGTTTAATAAATGAACTAAAAACCAGCTCATAAATGAGCTAAATTCCAGCTCAAAATTTATTGAGCTTGAAGACTCGAGGGAGGCCAAAATTGATTTGTTCTGGACATGAGTTGACCCCCCCTTTGTCTACATCAGATTCTCCCCTTCTTGAGAAATCATCTCCCGATGAGTTAACTTATGATTTGACTAACAAGACTCAAATGACAACATGACTCAAAATAAAAATTACATGACAACTACTACGACTCACCAAGACTCACCAAGACTCACACAACTTGACTTGACTTGACAAACCAACTCACAAACCTAGGATTTCCTAACTTGCTCTGGTACCAAATGATGCGAGCAAAAAAATATAAGGGACCCTATATTTTTTTATCGCAAAAAAATACAACAAAATAAAGACATAAAATGCTTAAAAACAAACTTTAATATTATAAAAAATGAAATACTTACAAAACTTTGACTCAAACAAACTTGGACCCTTACAAGACACCCTAAAGTTGCTTCACTTTGAAAAGAAGGATACAGGTGAAGTGGCACTTGTGGAGAGACGAAAGAGGTTAGAAGCCAAGAAGAAAGGTGGAAAGAGCCCGCAGGATTTCCGGAGGGGATGAGAAGAAGTGGACAAAGCTCGCAAGATTTTCCAATGAAACCCGCAGGTTTACATTTCCAAAAATCACATCACATAACATAACCAAAACATTACATAACCCCTCATATTTATAGGTATGAAAGGGGGAATACAAACAGCCACATAACATTAAATTTAAGCTTATTTAAAATAGGGAATATGAAAAGCCAGCAGTCAACTCCAAGAAACGAAGCATCAAATCCACGAAAAAGCCAACCAAACAGCCACGGGAAGCAGCCCACTCAAGAACTGAAGAGGCATGCAGCAGCGAAAACCCAAGAGACCCGCACGGAACCGAAGCACCAAGGCACGGGAAAGGCCACCCAGCACCAAAAACCGAAGAGGCAACCGCAAGAACCAAGGAGGCAGCCGTGGGAACCAAGGAGCCAAGGCACGGGAACCCAAGAGGCCAAGCACAGAATTTTAAAAGATAAAGCTACATAAATAAGTTAATAAATGAACTAAAACCTAGCTAATAATGAGCTAACCTTTAGTTCAATAAATGAACTAAAAAACCAACTCATAAATGAGCTAAATTCCAGCTCAAAATTTATTGAGCTTGTAGACTCGAGGGAGGCCAAAATTGATTTGTTTTTTGGACATGAGTTGACCCCCCCCCCCCTTTGTCTACATCAAGTGGACAAAGCTCGCAAGCTTTTCCAATGAAAACCCACGGGTTTACATTTCCAAAAATAACATATCATTCACTATTTTTAAAACATAACAAACCCCTCATATTTATAGGTAAGAAATGGGGAATACAAACATACACAATATTTAATTCCCATAGGAATCCCAAACATCACAAGCCATAAAAAGCCCTTGCTTTTCACGGAAAACAACCCAAACCCAGGAACCGAAGCAGCAGCCCGCGGGGAGCCAAGGAGGCCGCACGGAACCAAGGCGCCAAAGCCACGGGAAAACTCTCAGGCTCAGAAAACCAGCAGCCGGCCGGAAATCCAAGAGGCAAAGCACGGGAAAAAAGCAGCCCATGGTGGAAGCCAAGGAGCCACGGCATGGGAAACAACACATCTTGGAATTCCAAAAGCCGGTTTGGAATTCCAAGAGACAAACATAATTAAAACACAAAAAAACAATAAATATTACATTAATAAAAAGATAACTATGAACTAAAACGTTAGCTAAAAATGAGCTAACCCTTAGCTCAATAAATGAACTAAAGACCAGCTCATAAATGAGCTAAAATTTCAGCTCAAATTGATTGAGCTTGTAAACTCGGGGGAAGCCAAAATTGATTTATTTTGGACATGAGTTGACCCCCCCTTTGTCTACATCAATAATCTATTCTTAATTCTCCTTCTCCAACATTAACTCCTATGGTATCATGGTCTACGACTATGGTCTATGATTACTCTACATTATGTGAAACTTTCTTCTAACTAAGGCGCCTTTATAAAATTCAATGATAACAATTATCTCTTATGGTAAAGGGCTTTCCATTTTCTCATTAATTCTCATGAAAAACTCTTTCAAATTAATGCCACTTTTGTAGTTCATGAGATCAAGTTCTCCAAATAACAAACTTATGATTATGTTGTTACAACTTGGTTGTTGAATGATCTCAAACATTCTAGTGTCTCGACTACATGTTTCATGAGATTGTTAAGGAAATACAGCATTTTCTCTACTCAACTTATTTTTAGAAAAGTAATATTTCCACGGTTTCCTCTATTGTAAAATGAGTTGATCATTCAAGATTACTATAATATCTTCAGGGTAAGTGAATGGATTACTTCAGTTTAAACTTTTTACTACTGATAGAAAGTTTATGAACAAGATTAAGAGTTGTTGGTTGTAAATTTCTCTGCAAACTTTATCCAACAGATAGTTGATTCTTAGTTTCCCAATAGTATGACTACTCTTTCTCATGATCTTCAAGCCATCGATTTATTGTCTCCTTCACCATCTTCTGATTAGACTACCCTTACTATCAAACATTGTGATGGTCGTATCCATGGAGCCTTGATTGATAGTGGGTGTATTCAAGTTGAGAAGTCCTTCCCACCTAGCTCTCGCACCACTCACCCTTCAAAGCAACGTTAGGCAAGATTTGGCTATCCTCCAACTGCCCAACAAGCCATTGGAATAATTATTTCTGCTAACGGTTTTTCCACTATTGTCGCTCCACAAGGTTCAACCATATGCTTTCTCAAGAAGAATTTGATTGCTTGATATCAGAATTCCCAAATATCTATATCAAATTTTGATGTTATTTCCTCCACAAACTTGCAACAATTGTCTCCTCAAGTAAGCTATGTAGTTTGGATTCAATGTCTCCTCCCATATAATAGTTAATCACAAAACTTTTATTGCCTTCCTCTCATGATTGTGGCAGATGTGTCCCCCATCTATTATTTTTTAGGAAATGCATTGTGATTCATTCAAAAACTCTCTCTACGATGCTTTACATGTTCCTCAGTATCCTATAAATTTTTATTACCTATTCATTATCTTACTAATTCCCATAATTTGTTCTATAACTTCCAATCCCTTCTGTTTTGTCTTTCAAGACCTCAGCCTGAAGAATTTAATTGGTAGAACTGTTGAAGATAGCTGGATATGATAACTGACAATAAATGTTCCCTCTTTTTCTCCACCATTACTCCTTTAGATTGACACTATCGGTTGCATCTTCCTCATAATAAACTTGGAGCTATTGACGTTGATTTTTTACTGAACAATCTTTTGACTATCATGCATGCAAGTTGTATAAAGACCCAGAATATTATTTATTTAGTTAAGGAATATTAATATTAATTTTTAAATAATTTTATGGATAAATTAAAGAATTAATCAAGTCCTCCAGATCGAATTTATTTAAAAAATAATAATTGCTCAAAATAAATACATAACTATTTTTTATATACAATATTGAGAGAGACAATTATTTGCTCAATAAAATTTATTGAAATAAGAGAGTATAATTAATTAACGAATTATAAAAAATCCTTATGGAAAAAATAAAATAAATCAACTTCTTGTGTTGGTTCAATTTAACTAACACAATAAGCTAGTGTATGCCCCTTTAAGACAGAAAGTGGGTGGACTAAGTGAAAAAAGCCAGAGATAAAGAGTTAGAGAAAGAGCTAACAGTTGAGAAGCGCAGAGAGAGAGAAAGAGAGAAAAGGAGACCAATCAGTGCGAGAGCAACAAGAGAATCAACCGCATGCATGAGGTTTGCATTCGCATGAGAAGTTTGAGAAAGTATTGAAAAAAAGAATGAGGGTGTGATTGGAGGAATAAATTTGAAAATAAAGAAATTCCAAGGATTTTCCTCTCCTCTCCTTCTATTGAAAGGTAAACCCTAACCATTTGATTGTAGTTCACTTCTTTAAAAAGATGAAAAGAGATTTGAAAGGAATCCATTGCATGATTTATCATTAGATGGCTTACATAATTTATACATAAAAATATTGATAAGGATTTGTTTAAGAATTTTCTAGGGTTTAAGAATTGATTTGAAAATTATTTCTTTCTTTTCCCTCTTATCCTTCCTCAAGTAAGCTAAATCTTAAACCTAATTTTTTCTAATTTATGTTTAAGATTTGATTGGTTTTAGTTGGCAGTTAATTATAGCTTTTTCCATAATTGGTTTATGCATGTTAACTCCAAACCCACTTTGTGACAACCGGTTCATCCGGCCGGTTCACCCGAACCGGCCCACCCTTTTAATTCCGCGAACATAACAGTTCGCGGAACAGGCAGTTCGCGCGAACAGAAAGGGGCGGACGGTCGGGCTTCCACACGCGAGAGCGAGGTAGGTTTCTTCTTTCTCCAATTTTAGCAAGTGATTACCTTCTAGGATAAAAAATAACGATTCCTTTTCATTCTTATCGTTTATCAGAGTGTTATTTTGGGAGAAATTGAAGAACAAGAGAAACGGACGAGAAGGATTAAGAGAAGAAGGTTTGTTGAATTTCTTTTGGATTTTTCCTATAAATTTCTTCTTCTACTTCATTTAAAGTGAACAATTTATTTCTTGAAGGTTAGGGAAGAGATTGTAGCGACGAAAAAGGAAATTGGAAGAGAAGGGATTTTGGGAGTTTGAGAAGTTCTCAATTGTAAGTGAATTATTAATACTTGTTATCGAATCACAATTTTATTTATAAGAAAATCATTGTATGAATTTAGGTTTTAGAAAGTGAATGATCAAGTTGTATGCGCTGATCCTGCGAGAATTCAACAGGAAGAAAGGAAATTGAGTCAAGTTTATATCAAGCATCGAAGACCTGAAGAGTTCAAAGTGGGTAAATTATATTATTTTATGTTTTATTCATGATTTCAATTTTCTAAATAATTGATTAAAACATCGTATTATAAAATGTTGAAGACAAATCCTTATGATGTTATAGTCTTAAGAAAGAATCCATCTATGATAAGCTTATGAGAAAAGAAAGGAAATAATTTATAAGGATACATGTGATATATGTTATATGCAATGATAACTATAAGGATGAAAATGAGAAATGAAAAGAAAATAAAGGAAAAGGGTATTACAAAATGACAGGAGTCACCCCCTTATGGTACTGGCTGGGGACGTCGTACTCGTGCACGAGAAAGGAAAAGGAAATTTTATGGAAAAGGGGAAAAGGAAATCAATTGGAAAAGGTTGTACCCTTGGGTACTTTAAGACGGTGCTCCTGCGTAAATCGAATGGGAAAAGGAAATATAAATGAAAAATTTAAGATAACATTGTTTCGAAAAAGTATAAATGAAAATATCCAAAGAAGTATAAGTTAATGAAATAAAGGAAAAAAATTAAGAAAAGAAAGAACATATATTAATCCATTTTTATAAAGATAAATTTATATAATTCCCACTGAGTTTACTTAGTAAACTCAAACCACAAGTTTAAATGTTTCAGGTAGTTCCTAAGAGAAGTAATGGCTGAAAGATAAGAACATGTTTACAGAAGGCGAGGTGCAAATGACAACAGGTAAAATAGATTTTTTTTGTATTAGTGGCTCTTCAGTTTATAGAAAAGTTTTGATGATGCAAAAAAATTTACACTTTTGGAAATGTACTACCGTCCGACTTTTCGTACCCGCCTCGTTAGATCGAGCATCCGGGACGGGTCGTGACAAAAGTGGTATCAGAGCCAATTAAGATCTGAATCATACTGAAAGAGCCATTAGGATGAATATCAATGATTGAAAGTTTAATGTGAAATGAATATTTATTGACAACAGGAATCAAGATAATCCTAGAGAAGAGGAAGTGGGAAGATCAGTGCCTAATGTTAATGTTAATCCTGATGCACTGGCACAAATGATGACAGCTGTAACTCAACTGATTCAAGATACAAGAAATCAACCATCGGGGAGTAGTAGTGGTGGTGGAATAGTTATGGATAAATATCTGAAATTATTTCAGGATATGAGACCACCATTATTCAAATGTATAGAAGGATCAATAGAGGCTGAAAATTGGTTGCTGAGGATTGAAAAGATATTAGAATGAATGTACTGTCCAGAAGAGAGAAAAGTTTCCTTGGCAACGTTTGCATTAGAAGGAGAAGCTGAAAGATGGTGGAGAGGCCTGTATCAAGAAAAATTTGAAGGAATATCTGGCATGCAAATCAGATGGAATGATTTTACTCAAGTGTTCAGGGATTGGTTCAAACCTCCTTCTGCGAGGAGGCAAATGCAGGACAAGTTTATGAGGTTGATACAAGGAGACAAATCAGTTATGCAGTATGAAGCTGAATTTACAACGTTAGCTAGATATACTCCTCAATTAGTACACACAATGGATGATAAATGCCATCGCTTCTTAGCTGGACTGAAAGATGCAATTAAATTACCCTTGGTTCCTCTTGGAATTGAAGATTATATAGTGCTGGTTGAAAGAGCTAGAAGGCTAGAAGCAGACCTACAAAATACTCAAAGGAGACGTGATTTTCAAAAGAGGAAAAGTGGGGAAGTTATAGAAATCCCTCAATATTCACATGGCAAGTCTATTTCACAAGGTGGAAAGTTTAATTGGAAAAAGACAAAGTCCAGTAGCAGTGACAGTTCAAGTGTGAACAGTTGTAGCAAATGTGGAAGACAACATAAAGGAGAATGCTTATCTGGTACAAATACTTGCTTCTGGTGTCATCAACCAGGTCATATAGCTAAGAACTGTCCTACTCTGGGGCAAAGACCAACAGGAGAGTCAAAGATGAATACTGGATCTCAGAGGAATGTTGGAAGACCAAGAACAGTGGAATCAGCTGCATCTACTCCAGGATCAAGTCAAAGCCGACAGAATACTCTGCCTAGAGTATATGCATTGACTCAGAAGGATGCTAAGGATTCACCTGAAGTGATTACAGGTGATAAGAATGAGAAGTGAATGATTATGTATTTTGAAAGTATTATTAAAAGAATGATGTATGTTTATGTTTTTCTTATGAAATTTTATAGGTATAATTATGATGCAAGGAAAGCCTGTACGGATTCTATTTGATACAGGAGCTTCACACTCCTTCATTTCAGAAGAATTGGTTAAAGGTGTTGAATTGAATGTTTGTGAAATCAATGTAATGTTGAAAGTTTTAATGTCAGATGGATCATTTATAAATGTGAAAGGTGTATGTAAAGTGACTTTCAAATTAAATGAAAGAGAGTTTGAAGCTTCAATGAATGTTTTACCATTGCAAGAGTTTGATATGATATTGGGAATGGATTGGTTATCAAAGCATTTTGTCATCATTGACTGCAACAAGAAAATTTTAAAGTTTAATTTTCCTGGAGAAAAAGAGTTGAAATTCTATGGAGAAAGAGGAGTTTCTTCAATGATAATCACTTATTTGAAAGCATACAAATTTGTATCCAAGGGATGTCAGTGTTTTCTTGCTCAAGTAAAGGATACAAATAAAGAAGTTAAAGAGTTGAAAGATATACCTGTAATCAGAGAGTATCCAGAGGTGTTTTTAGATGATTTGTCAGGATTACCACCAGAAAGAGAGATAGATTTCACTATTGAATTGATACCGGATTCAGAACCAGTGGCAAGAGCACCTTACAGAATGGCAGTCAAAGAGTTACAGGAGCTGAAAGGTCAGTTACAGGAATTGCTTGAGAAGGGGTTCATCAGGCCAAGTTCCTCACCATGGGGAGCTCCAGTACTGTCTGTAAAGAAGAAAGATGGAAGCTTCAGAATGTGCATAGATTACAGAGAACTGAATAAGCTTACTGTTAAAAATAAATATCCATTGCCCAGGATTGATGATCTTTTTGACCAACTGGAAGGGGCTACAGTTTTCTCTAAAATTGATTTGAGATCTGGATATCATCAGCTACGGATTAAGGAGGAAGATATAGCAAAGACAGCTTTCAGAACTAGATATAGTCATTATGAATTTGTGGTAATGCCATTTGGGGTGACAAATGCACCAGCTGTATTTATGGATTTGATGAACAGAGTTTTTAAGCCATTCCTGGACATATTTGTGATTGTGTTTATTGATGATATTCTAATTTATTCAAGAGATGAAGAAAGCCATTCCAGTCATCTGTAGGCAGTGTTGCAAACATTAAAGGAGAACAAGTTATATGCCAAATTTTCAAAATGTGAATTTTGGTTGAGCGGTGTAAACTTTCTGGGGCATGTGATTAGTGGAGAAGGAATTTCAGTGGATCAAAATAAAATACAAGCTATATCAGATTGGCCAAGGCCAACGACTGTTTCAGAGGTGAGGAGCTTTCTTGGACTTGCTGGTTACTATAGGAAATTTGTAGAGGGGTTCTCTCAGATAGCAGTGCCATTGTCCAGATTAACTCAGAAAGCAGTGAAATTTGAATGGAGTGATCAATGTGAAGGAGCTTTCCAGAAGTTAAAGAATTGTCTAATGACTGCCCCAATTTTGACAATTCCATCAGGTTCAGAAGGGTTTCAAATTTTCTGCGATGCTTCCTTAAGGGGACTTGGTTGTGTGCTGATGCAACATGGGAGAGTGGTGGCCTATGCTTCAAGGCAACTGAAAATTCATGAAAAGAACTATCCCACTCATGATTTAGAATTGGCAGCTGTAGTTTTTGCACTTAAAATATGGAGACATTATCTGTATGGGGTCAGATGTGAAGTGTTTACAGATCATAAAAGTCTCAAGTACATTTTCAATCAAAAAGAGCTTAATTTGAGACAGAGAAGGTGGTTAGAGCTCATTAAAGATTACGACTTGGACATACAGTACCATCCTGGAAAGGCAAATGTAGTTGCAGATGCACTTAGCAGAAAAACCTTTGGAAATGCAAATTGGCTAATCACACAACAGGAGCAGATTATCAGAGATATGGAAAAGTTAGAGATTTCAGTAGTCAATCAAAAGGAGACAAAAGATATGATGTTGAATCAACTGATGATCCAATCTACCTTGAAAGATATAGTGCTCAATTCATTATCTCAAGATGAAAAATTTCAGGCCATCATACAAAAAGTACAAGCAGGACAATTAGAGAACTTTGTTATTGATGAAGAAGGGTTATTAAAGTATAAAGACAGGATTTGTATTCCAAATGCTGGAAGCTTAAGAAGAGAAGAGATATTGCAGGAAGCCCATCTCTCAACTTATGAAATTCATCCAGGCAGTACAAAGATGTATCAGGAACTCAGAGGTTTATTTTGGTGGCCGGGATTAAAGAGAAGTGTTGCAGAATTTGTAGCAAAATGCATTCCCTGTCAGATGATAAAAGCAGAACATCAAAGGCCAAGTGGACAACTGCAACCCCTACCTATACCTGAGTGGAAATGGGAAGACATTGCGATGGATTTTGTAGTTGGATTACCTAGGTCAAGGCAGAGTCGAGATGCAATATGGGTCATTATTGACAGATTAACCAAATCAGCTCATTTCTTACCAATCAGACAGACAGATTCAGTGGAAAAGTTGGCAAAGCTATATGTTGATGAAATTGTGAGATTGCATGGGATTCCAAAATCTATAGTTCCAGACAGAGATGCCTGTTTTACTTCTAAATTGTGGAAGAAAATTCAAGAAGCTTTGGGTACACGATTGACTTTCAGTACAGCATTTCATCCACAGACAGATGGGCAATCAGAAAGAACAATTCAAACTTTGGAGGATTTAATGCGATTATGTGTATTAGATTTTGGAGGAAATTGGGAGAATCACATACCATTGATTGAATTTGCTTACAACAACAGTTTTCAGGCTAGTATTGGAATGGCACCATATGAAGCCCTTTATGGAAGAAAGTGCAGAACACCCTTGTGTTGGGTAGAAACTGGTGAAAGAAAGGTGATTGGAACTGAATTGGTAGATGAGGCTACTCGCAAAATCAGATTGATTAGAGACAGATTAAAGGCAGTTCAAGACAGGCAACGGAAATATTATGATGCTAAGCACCGACCAGTGGAATTCGAAGTTGGAGAGTTTGTTTTTCTTAAAAGTTAGCCCCAATGAAAGGTGTTCAAAGGTTTGGAAAGACGGGGAAGTTGAGCCCAAGATTCATAGGTCCCTATGAAATCATTGAAAAGATTGGGAATATGGCATACAGATTGGATCTACCAGCACACATGCAAGGAATTCATAATGTGTTTCACATATCAGTGCTTCGGAAGTATGTCTCAGATGATTCAAAGAGAATACAGTCAAAATCCATTAAATTGCAGCCTGATTTGAAATATGTTGAAGAGCCTGAACAAATACTGGATTATGATGTAAAACAGTTGAGGCATAAAGCAATTCCTTTTGTGAAGATTTTATGGAAACATAGATTAGAAAGAGATGCCACCTGGGAGCGAGAAGCTGAAATGAGGAGTCAATATCCTCATCTTTTTAACTAAGGTATGTTTCATATTACTTATTTAATTTCGAGGACGAAATTTTTTAAGGAAGGGAGATTGTGACAACCGGCTCATCCGGCCGGTTCACCCGAACCGGCCCACCCTTTTAATTCCGCGAACATAACAGTTCGCGGAACAGGCAGTTCGCGCGAACAGAAAGGGGAGGACGGTCGGGCTTCACGCGAGAGCGAGGTAGGTTTCTTCTTTCTCCAATTTTAGCAAGTGATTACCTTCTAGGATAAGAAATAACGATTCCTTTTCATTCTTATCGTTATCAGAGTGTTATTTTGGGAGAAAATGAAGAACAAGAGAAACGGACGAGAAGGATTAAGAGAAGAAGGTTTGTTGAATTTCTTTCGGATTTTTCCTATAAATTTCTTCTTCTACTTCATTTAAAGTGAACAATTTATTTCTTGAAGGTTAGGGAAGAGATTGTAGCGACGAAAAAGGAAATTGGAAGAGAGAAGGGGGATTTTGGGAGTTTGAGAAGTTCTCAATTGTAAGTGAATTATTAATACTTGTTATCGAATCACAATTTTATTTATATGAAAATCATTGTATGAATTTAGGTTTTAGAAAGTGAATGATCAAGTTGTATGCGCTGATCCTGCGAGAATTCAACAGAAAGAAAGGAAATTGAGTCAAGTTTATATCAAGCATCGAAGACCTGAAGAGTTCAAAGTGGGTAAATTATATTATTTTATGTTTTATTCATGATTTCAATTTTCTAAATAATTGATTAAAATATCGTATTATAAAATGTTGAAGACAAATCCTTATGATGTTATAGTCTTAAGAAAGAATTCATCTATGATAAGCTTATGAGAAAAGAAAGGAAATAATTTATAAGGATACATGTGATATATGTTATATGCAATGATAACTATAAGGATGAAAATGAGAAATGAAAAGAAAATAAAGGAAAAGGGTATTACAAAATGACAGGAGTCACCCCCTTATGGTACTGGCTAGGGACGCCGTACTCGTGCACGAGAAAGGAAAAGGAAATTTTTATGGAAAAGGGGAAAAGGAAATCAATTGGAAAAGGTTGTACCCTTGGGTACTTTAAGACGGTGCTCCTGCGTAAATCGAATGGGAAAAGGAAATATAAATGAAAAATTTAAGATAACATTGTTTCGAAAAAGTATAAATTAAAATATCCAAAGAAGTATAAGTTAATGAAATAAAGGAAAAAAATTAAGAAAAGAAAGAACATATATTAATCCATTTTTATAAAGATAAATTTATATAATTCCCACTGAGTTTACTTAGTAAACTCAAACCACAAGTTTAAAATGTTTCAGGTAGTTCCTAAGAGAAGTAATGGCTGAAAGATAAGAACATGTTTACAGAAGGCGAGGTGCAAATGACAACAGGTAAAATAGATTTTTTTTTGTATTAGTGGCTCTTCAGTTTATAGAAAAGTTTTGATGATGCAAAAAAATTTACACTTTTGGAAATGTACTACCGTCCGACTTTTCGTACCCGCCTCGTTAGATCGAGCATCCGGGACGGGTCGTGACACACTTTGTTTCTTCCTTTTATATGGCTGTGAAGTAGAAACTGCTCTAAATTAAATAGCCTTCTCAATGCTAACATTGATTTCTTCATTCTACTCGTTATAGGTCTTTCATTTAGCTTCAACTTCAAGACTTCTACTATTTTTGGGAGTTATCTATTCATCATCAAATAGTTATATATATAGTTATTGGCTCACAAGATGAATGCTGTGAACAATACTTTGAAGGTTACTAGTAAATATTTTGAGACCAATATATGGTGACAAGAGGTCAGCTATGGTTATGTTTATGATGCAATGAACACAATGAAAGATGCAATTAATAATCTATTTGGAGAAAATTAAAAAAAAAGTATAAGACAATCTTTCATATCATTTATGAGAGATGGAAGTATAAACTCCGACGATCATTATATCAAACTGGCTACTATTTTAACCTATTAATATTTTAACAAAAATAAAACTACAATACAATCAAATGGACAATTGATCACAAAAAAAAAATAAAAAATAAATAAAAAAAAATAAAAAAATGGACAATTGATCACAGGCTTATGTTCAGTTACTAGTTTATTAGTGGGAGACCCAAATGAGAGAATGGTTACATATCAAAAACTCTCTATTTAGAACCGTGTTGGTGGCAAATTTGCAACTGAATTTTCCATCTACGATAGACATCATAAATCTCTAGGTATACTCAATTAAAACTTCTACATAATTTTGTACTTATTGATTAAAGTTTTCAAGATTGATATTCTAATTTTAAATTTTTAATGAAGAGGGGTGGGAGAAGTGTGGTGCATCTGCTCCAACTTTACAAAAAATAGCAATTAAGATTTCAGAATCAACTTTTAGCACTGCTGGACGTGAGAGGGACTGAAGTATCTTCGTGCAGGTTAGTAATTTATCAATTTTGAATATAATAAATAATTTATATGATATATGTATTTCATTATAACTTTTCTACAAATTCATACAAAGAAGATAAATTATTTAGATCACAAGAGCTTAAATGATTTAGTATTCATTAAATACAACTAAACTTTTAAATGGATATTTAATTTGAGAGATGTTATTCATCCAATTAGTTAGAATTCTATTGATTAAAGTTGTAAGGTGTTAATTGGAGAAATAGAAGATACTAGTGCACGATGCTTTGGTGAAGAAGATTTTAATTAGAGACAAATTCAAAAGGCGTCGGAAGAAGTTGATTGAAGATGGTATGCAAGATTTAACAGGCCAAAAAAGGTACATCAATAATGAGGACAACTTCATCCCGACCTATATCAACTTTTACTGTTCAAGAAAGAGAAGATGAGATTAATTCACAAGAAGAAAAAGAAAAAATTTTGAGATGAAGAAATTCTACTTTACGGAGAAAGAGGTCATGTGAATGAAAGTGAAAATAATGACTAATTAATTCCATTTAGCTTGTTGTACGAAACTTGAGACTTTAAGCATTTAAATCTTACCTTCGCTATGAATTAAATGTGTTTTTATGTAATCTTAATGCTTCTAATTTTTACAACAAACTACTACAATAGTTTTTAACTTAATTGTTTGTTAATTCCTATGTATAATGAATATTTATCGGAATTTTCAAGTTGCAGGCTCATTTTCAAGTTTTTTCTTCAAGTGAAGCATGTGCATCACATTTTTTTTCCTATTCTATATCAAGATTTGAGTCATCTATTAAATACTCCATGTTTTGTAATAGTTAAGGAATACATCATTATATATTATAAATTTAAATAAGTTATGAGAGCTTTAGTTAATAAAAGCGCAACTTTGCATTGTGCTTCGTACTTTAAAAAAAGCGCAACTTTGCACATTAAAACAAAAAAAAATCTTGTGCATCGCATTGTGCTTCGTACTTTAAAAAACATGGGTGCTGACATAACAGATATGACTCCTAACAAAAGATGTCGATTATATGTTTTTAATATTCTCATATTGGGGGGCACTACTCTTTATTATTTATTTCCGCATAGCTAAGGGCTCAATATATACAGTCAATAATATACAAAAAAAACCCTTTTCCTTCAACAATTAAAAAGAGATGTTAGTTGTTTTTATTTGATACTCTACAAATAAGGATAAGAATACATGAAATTTTCCTCCAAGGAGATCTAGTGGCATGATGATATTAATGATTTGCATTTGGTGGTGTAAATAGCAAAATTACATCATTGATCCAGCTAACCACTACTTAACAGTCCTATTGTAATGCATTCCAAGAAAGTAAGCTATTTTTTTGTTGGAAGGCAAGGGTGAAATGATGGTGAGTTGGACAAACAAATTAATTGGCTCTATAAGAGGTTACTTCACAAAAGAAGTGTCCACAATACATCAGTACGAGGAGCAAAAACAAGACTAACTTTCCCACTGAAGAAATGAATATTCAAACATTAAAGTGGTAAGACAATTGAAGGTAAAAATCAATCAAAAAGCAAGCGGGTTTGAGCACAGTTTAAAAAACAAAAAGAAAAGATGAGCTTTATTTACTTTTCTTTTTCCAAGAAAAAATAAATTATTTGCTAAGCAACAGAAAATCACCTATCTGCTGAACAACTTGACCAGTATAAACTTGAAATGCATTATCAAGGCCACGGCAAAGGCTTTCAAGTTCTCCAATCCTCATGGGCACTTTAAGATCAAAAAATTGGTCAACAATCTGCCAGAAAAAACTCACAGATCAGCCAGCTATGAGTCTAAGATGCTCAAACAAAACCAAAATCACCTATTTTACGCAGGCATCCCTATATTTCCATATCATAAAAACAAAAACGATGACCTGAGTTGATCCTGAACATCATCGCAGTCAAAAGGATTGAACCTACCTCAAAGCACTAGTTGTTATAAAATGAATCACACAGGAAAATTTTAATTTTCCAGCTTAAATATACTAAAGAAGCTAACTTCTACTATATGGTTACCAACAGCATAAAAAAACTATCGGAAGTTTTTGCACAATAATCACCAGACCGCATGCAGCTGTAATGAATAAATACATTAAAAATAAGAAAAATCTATACAAATATTGAGAGAACAAGCTGCATAGAAGTTAGTAAAACCTATAAAAAGTTCACAAGCGAAACACATCATTTGTCATTCAACTTAGAAATACACGATCACTTAAGATAATACAATAAAAAATATTTATTGTTGCAAATTTTAGATCACAACTGTTGCTACAGTAAGAGCTGAGTTGTACCTCCGTTGTAGCAGAGAAGTAATATGAATGGCGGGTTGGAAGCTCATGCCATATTATTGAGCTGTGAGGGCATGGTGGCATTATAGCATACGAAAATTGTATGAAGGCTTTGTGCACTCTGACCAGGTCAGGTTACAACAAACGCTATAAAAAGTAGATTGTGGTGCTTAAGGGAGTGGCACAGAGTTGCCTAACAACCAACATTCTATAAAGTCTGAAGAATTCATGCCTCCGGAATTTATGGCATACCCGGGAAATCAATGAGAACATGCTACTAGGACTATAGTTGTTGAATTGAAGTCAATAAATTCCATAGAGATTTTATTGACATTCTCCAATATAAAAGAAAGTTGTCATGGCTCAAAAAATTCCCTAGATATTTTGTGGCTTCACTATGATTTGACCAAAGTTTGAGTGAATTTCAAATAGTTTTTGAGATTCGACCATGATTGCCAACCATAACCATGAGTTAACAGATAAAAGATGATAGAATACTGGTGCATAAGAGCCTCTCTTTTGTACTTCTGCAGAAGTGTAAATAGATGGCCTTTTTAAGTGGTTTGTGCATTTCAATTTGGGCTTCCCTGGGATTCAAAAATGTGACAAGTTCGATGAAGATTCTTTTTCAAGCTGGTTCATCAATAACCACATATGTAAATGGCATTTTTTTATTCCTTATAATTCTAAGATTATAATCCCAAATGTTACGAGTCAGCTAAAAAAATGAAAGTCCCTAAAGTAGTAAACAAAATCTAGACTCATCAAATAATAAAATTTAGGAAAAAGAATCAAAATGATCCATTGATCATTTATGAAGCACCAAAATGATCCCCAACTATATTAAAAAATTATTTTGATTCCTCAAGTCTTTAAAAAGGAATCAAAATAATCTTATGATGGGACTACTTTGGTTCCTCTTTAAAGAATTGAGGGATTAAAATGATCCTTTAATATAGATAGAGACTATTTTAATCTTTAATAAAGAGCCAACGATAATTTTGGTTATTTTCTCATTACATTTATAAATCAAAAACACGAATCAAATACTGCCTGAGTTCATACAGAACTAAATCAGTGAAAAATCACAGCATTTGGAGATCTGGAAAATCAGTGTTTAATGTTCAAAAGTATTCACGAACAAAAAAAAAATCTAATTTTGAACTTGTGAAACAATTACATTTGGAGTCAAAACCTGCATATCAAATAATTTGTGACTTCATACAGATGGTCATAAAAAATTAGCAAGGTATATGTAAAAGGATTGTAAAATAAAAAAAATTGTAGATTTTAACTAATAAGAATTAATATAAAAAGTATTTATGCAAACAATTTAAGAGAAACTATCTCAGAAAGCATTAGAGGATGCAATGAATAAGTAGAACCTCGTCAATGAAACTGTGGGCTTCAACAATTGAACACCCATATCGTTGATGAGGTGAAATAGGATCCCAAACCTGCAACAGGAATATGCTTTTGATGTAAGCGCTAGTACTGTAATGACTGCTAGTATCACAGATTTAATACAAGAGCATATCATAGACAAACAGAATTTCTTAAGGATCTCAAAATCATAAGCAGTTAGAAAGAGCTCAAGACAAACATCTCATATGCATCTAAATGTTCATGCATAAAAAGATGATTTAAACAACCGAACAAAGTTATCTTGGGAAAGGGATGACTGCATGGGGAACCACTGCTAACACCACAACCTCAAACTTTTTGTATGATAATGGCTCCCAAACAAGGATTGGCATTAAACATATTTCAGTTGACGGATAGAATCCAAAAATAGAGACAGGGGGAATAACTGATGGTGACTAAGTGACAAAAAGGTTGCCAGTAGAAGTTCAGGATGGTCAAATCATCGAGCAAAAGGTAACAACGGTAATGAGGGAGTGTCAATGCCTGCTGATTGTAATAACAGGACCGAAGCGGTCCAGGTCCTTCTGCACAAGGGAGCCAACCGAAGCGTCCATGATGTAGGACTAAATGCTTTAAATGAATGAAATAGAATTTGCACGAATTCTTGAATAAGCAAGTAAGATTAAAACTGTTAGCAATCAAAACGACAATAGAAAACAAAAGAGGGGTGCCTACGTTTAGGCTAAGCCACATGTCAAGCACTTGGAGAATCAAAACAAGTTAGAAATTCAATAACATGCAAGGTAAATAGCTTTCAACAAAATCCCTATTCTAACAATTAGATTAGAAGCATAGAAAGTGCACTCAATCCTACGTTCACTAAGCTTTGACAATGGCGAAACAAAATCCTACGTTTACTAAGCTTTGGCAATGGCGAAACAAAATCCTACGTTTACTAAGCTTAGGCATAAGACGAAACTCGGCTCCTTGTGATTCGTCATCACCTACAAAATTAGGGGATTAGAAAGGTAATTAAAGAGGGGGAGAAGTTCACCTTAGTCAAAGTCCGGAAACAAGTAGTCGAGATGTTGAAGAAATTCGTCGTAGGAGAGGCCGTATTCTGTATCCGGGTCAGCCATCCATGCGAGAAGTCGCTGTTTTTGACGTTGGGAAGTGCTGGATGGTAAGGAGAAGCTTCCCCGATGGTGCTACGGTGAAAGGAGTGTGGGCTCTGAAAATTCGGCCCCGGCCTCCGCTCGCTCGCGCTTTTCTTTTTTATCCGGCGAGGGAGTTTTAACGGATAAGTTCCGGGGTAAATTTTGGAAGGCAGATGGGTTTGTAGATAAGACACTACCCAGAGATTTCACCCTCATTTTGTGAGGACTTTATGATCTAAGTTCTGGTTTCCTATAGGCGCAAGCCCCTATAGTTAATTACCCCTCCCGATCACGAGAGAGAACTTTCGATTAAGGCTAGTCGTCAATCAGATACGTTTATCCGTAGATACACAGTATCGAGCATATAGTAGCAGCAATGGATTTGGATTTGGAAATTGGGTTTAAATTTAGGTATTTGGAAATGTTTGGAAAGTTTGGAAATAGTTGGGAATTTGAAAATTTTGATATTCAAAATAGAAATTTCACCATCCTGCACTTAAAACGGATGGTGGGGGAATGGATGATAGACCCGATCAAGATCCCATGGTTCCGTCGTCCCGGGCCATCGTGGTCTCTGGTCTACTTAGTCAGAGGAGGTAGTTGACCCAACGTGACAGAAGGATCCTTGTCGGCAGCCATGGGTTGCTTCGTCCAAGGGTACCTTGTAGACCTGGGTTGGATATTTGTCTAAGGGGACAAATTTGAATCCACCTTAGCTGACAGAGGGCTTTATGCCCTATCGATCATATCCTATTGATTCATATCTCAAGGATTTGATGCCAATAAGGAGCGTATTGGTTCTAGCCATAACCGATATTTCGTGGTGCCATTTGGCGGCAAAGCCATTCGGTTCAAAGGGCCCCGGGTCATAACCGTTTATCCTGCGGTGCTATTTGACGGCGAACCGCCGGGTAGAGGACACGTACCACATCCTTACTAGCAGGAGATTATTTGAGAATGGATCCTAGTGATATTTTCGACTAGGCATTTAGCTCTTTTGTGAACTAAAGTAAATTTTAATTTGTCCACCTCGGCAAACTGTTGCGGAGGGTGGATGAATTTTGCTTTAAGCGTTGAGTGGTTTTATTTCAGTTTTAAATATTTTTGGGATTTTTGGATTTTGAGATTTTTTTGGATTTTTTTGGAATTTGGATAACATTTGAAAATATTTGGATAGGACTTTTGGGAGGCATTTTGAAAATATTTGTGAACCCCTCCTGTTGAGATCTGCATTCAAAACGGCCATCATCGGGGTGTTATGGGTCATTTAAAAATATTTGCAGTTTATGGATGAACCTTGTCAACTCTGTCGAGCTGTCGACAGAGGATCGGGTTTCTTAGGTTTTATGCCCCTGATAGTGAATTCTCATTGTTATAGGCCTAGAAGGCCTAATATGAATGTATTAAGACAAATATAACGGTCGCCACAAACGTATATTTGTTTGTTGGTTCGAACCCAGTCGACTTCTATTGACCCGTTAGAAGGATTGGTTTCGAACCTGAATTCACTTATCGACCCATGCAGTATTCCTAAACGTCACATGTGTACCAGTAACATGCTCGCCGGGGCCCATGCAGGTGTTTGGGGGCATTTTATAATTGAACTCTATCCACTCCTTTTATCTTCTTAGGAGGATCGGGTTCAAAATTTGATAACATGCGCAGCATCCCTAGACGTCACGTGTGTACCAATAACACGCTCGTCGGGGCCCATGCGGATTTTTGATTGTTTTACCCCTTTTAGTGTACATATGTGTATACAAACTACGGTGCACGTGCAGGGATATTTAGACACCTTCTGTCTGCTTGTACGAATGTTGCAGATCCGATGGCATTTTATTTGCGGATGATTTATGTGATGTATGATGGTTCTCTTACAAGGGGCCCGGGGGAACTTGCATTTGTTTCAGTGGATCAATGTATTTGCTCAACTTTAAATAATAACTGATCATAAATGTGTCAGTGCTCATTGACTTCTTCTACGACAGCTTATGAATGCTTGTATTCATCGCATGCCTACTCCCTATGTCTGTAGGTAACTTGTTATACCTTTCGAAAGAGTCCTTGAAATCAGCCTATAAGAACTTGCCTTCGTTGCAGCCCCGCAGCATTTCTACTATCACTGCTTACAAGTAGATTAACGTTCTCCATTACGAATTGTTGTTGATTGGTTTGCTTATCGTATACTTACAATCTATTGTCATTGCTTACAAGTATCTGTATTTGTTGAAGCTGGTTGCCTTGGACTATATTACATGTATCATATATGCATTAGCTCATCATGTTCATTCAAATTGATCCCTCTTGCTCGTAGAGAGATTAGTGCATGAATGAGAAGTTTCCCACTTTAGTTGCTGAAATTCTTCCTTGTATTTCCTTTCTTGATGGAGATTTAGCTTTGTTTCATCCACTTTTCTCTTTAAATAGATAATCTCTTCTTCTTCCTTTGCTATCTCTCTAATAAGAATATATAATGCATGTGAGGAGCAACTACCTTTGCAAAGTGCAAAATTGGTGCTTAGTTCTGGTAATTAAATCCATAGGTATTTCTAAGCTGTTATTCCTTTTCATCTACAGTTTCATTTTTACATTAGAAGAGCACCGATAACTGAAATGCTCAATGGCAAGAGCATTAATCACTATGCCTCCAAAATTGAATGCAGCCTTATTCAGTAGTTTAAGTAGTTTTCTAGGTGAGGTTGGCAAACCATGCTAAAGAAATGTATTCATTATGCTGGCATCATAAATGTTGATCCAGAATGGTAGCCTTTTCTTATAAGACAAGAAATGCCATTCCACTACAGTAAGCTTATGTATTAAGAACCTTAGGTTTTTTTTTTTTGGCTTGAAGACTCAAGGCGACCCGATTAAGCTCCAATGTACTTCTTGTTAGTTGTATGAATTTCTTATAAGGTCCTATATCACTATCAGGTAACATACTGAATGGACCTTGTAATTGTGTGCATTGAAAGATAACTTTGCTACTTGTTAAGTGCTTGGGCATAGAGCTTTTAGATCTTAGGCCAGAGGTATTGAGCTTCGGAGCTGTAGTAACTTCACATTCAAGATGAGCCTGAGGCACAATCAGTTTCTTAAATATGTTGACCAGTGTTTGATTAGCTACTATGACAGCTCATTTGGTGCTCCTCCATAAGTTTTTCTTCATTTAGGAATCCTTGGATTTGACATGGTTGTTGGAACTTGTCTGTATTTTCATCAACTTCATTATCAGATATCTTCTTATAACTCAAACTCTCTTTGCTTATATGCAACCAACTGCAGCGAAGTATTCCTTTCATTGATTGAAATTTGGTTAATTATTTCCATATTTTGTGATTGCTCAATGAGGCCATGGCTTCCTTCTTCCCTTATATGGTGTATTTGAAGTTTTTGTTTCCTGTAAAATATTCATTTGAGTTCAGGCTCCCATTTTTTATTTCTGGTTTGCATTGAGAGCTTGTTTTGTTTGTTTGCACGAGATTTGAATGATGCAAATTAGAATTTGCATTCAAGTTAAAATGAGAATTCCTTAGAGAATTGGTTGTTGCTCAAATCAAATCCCTTATATTCATTCAAGCTCTTTTGTTTTAACTCAAGTAGAAATTTATTCCAAATCATTATACTCCAAGCTCAAGTTTAAGGTCTCCGTTTGAGCTCAAATTATGCTCTCATTTGACTTGGTTCTCCTCAAATCATCCACTATTATAGTCCATTTGATTTCAAAGTTTCATGTAATTTCTCTTAAATTTGGTTCATTGTCATTCTCTTATGCTCAAACTTATTTGATTTCAATGTTCCTTATTCAATCATTGATTTTGAATCCATTTTAATAAGATTCAAATATAATTTGCTTAGTGTTCCAACATAAGTCCAAGTTCTTGTTCATTTGATGTTCAAATTGGTGTTCAAAACAAGTTCATCTGTACAAGTCCCCTGTTGTCCTTGCAAGTTCAAGTTCTAGTCCAAGTTCGAGCCAAGTTCAATTTGTCCAAGTTTCTGTCCAAGTCCGGTATTTCAGTGAAAATTTCAGCAACCTCCCGGCGTCTCCCCCGTTTAGGGGAAAAACCAAGAGGCAATCTTCCCCTCGACGCTACGTGAGCGCTTCAGGTAGGTGTCAAAAAATGATACCGCGGTCGCATTTTTTTATTTTTATCCCCGCCCGCTACGTGAGCGTTTAAGGGTGTTTTAGGTTTGTTTTTTATAAAGAAGAAAACACGTTATAAATAAAGCACAGATTTCCCCCTTCTGCACCACGTGGGCGTTCGGAGGTACTTATATAAAAAAAAAAGTAAAATAAAAACACTTCTTTTTTATCCCCTTCGCCGCAAGCGTCGCACCGGTTTCCCTCCCTTCAACGCTACTTGAGCGCCTCGGGGGTTTGTCGGCTCGTTGCTAGCATTGAAGAGGGATCCTTAAATTGTCGCAAGCATCGCACCGATTTCCCACCCTCAACGCTACGTGAGCGCCTTGGGGGTTTGCCGGCCCGTTGCAAGCATCGATAAAAGAAACATGTACATATCACAATATCAATATGCAACTAATAAAATCAATTGGAGAGAAATGGTTATGTTAATTAATACTAACAACTAATACTAACATCAATGGGAACAAGAGTAATAAACCCATGAAAAAGCTCACTGTTTTGGAGTGGATTTGAGGTCTTTTATGGGGTGCTAAGTGGACTGTAGGAAAATAGGCTTTGACGGGCTTTAGAGGAGCTTCTTTTCTTACATGAAATAAAGGAGCTTCACGTTATAGCGATCTGGGCTGGGCTTGGTGAGGTGCGATCACAGCTCTCCTAGTCTAGACGCATGAGATGGGTGGAGGGAATTGGAGATAAAGGACGGGTACCGAGCTTGAAGAAGCTTTGCCCTATGGAGTAGGATCGGATGGATACAGGGCTTGCGAATGGCTTTAGCTTGGGCAGGTGTCCTTGAGTGCAGGCGATGTGTATGAGGAAATTAACGGGCAGAGGAGGAAGTAGAGAGGAGGTGAAGTAGTTGTGTTGAAGGTGTATGTTATCGTATGGGAAGAGATTTTTTTTTTTTTTACCTGAGCTCAGTGGTTCCGGCTTCTTCAGCAAGAATCGAAGAGGGAGACGGGACAAACTTAGGTGGAAGGCTGAGGTTATGAGAAGGGAAGGAGACTTATGCGGCTATGCTTACTAAAAGGTAGAAAGAAGACGGACGCTTTTTTGTGTATCTGTTTTGGGTCGACAGAGATAAAATTTTTGTATCAGCTTCATTTCATTTTTAACACAAAACATTGCTAAGGCCAGCTGTTGTCTGAACCTCAGATTGACGGAAACTACAGGAATTCAACCGAACGAGGTAATCGGCATTTAATGGGCATTTGACCTTTCTCTGTTTTGACACCTGCTCCTTATTAAACTTTTACAAATTAATAGTCATACTAATGATATATCATTCCAGCATTAATTTAAAATGAAAGGAGTGCACCAATAAGTCAAAAATCATCTTGATTTGGGTGTTGTTCTCGATCTGCGTGCCGATTGCCTCATTTAATGTGTCGATTTCGCCCGAATCTCGAAATTAGATCAATTAATAGTGGATTTAGGGTATTGCTGATGTTTCGGTCGCAACAATGCAGTCCGTTTCGTGATCGGACATCATTTGGGCAACGACGATGCCTGATTTCCTTGGAAGATGCGTTGTCTCGATTTGCGTGCACCACCTCAAATAAATAAATTGATAGTGCATTAAAAGTATTACCGATGTTCCGAACACAATGATGCAATTCATTTCTTGATGATCGGACGTTGTTTTGGGCGACGTCAAAGGGGTAATTTTTACATGGGGCCACCTCGATTTGCGTGCGCATCCTCAAAAGAACAATTTGATAGTGCATTTAGGGTATTTCCAACGTTTCGGTCGCAATGACACAATCCATTTCTCGATCGGACGTCGTTTGAGCAACGACGAAGATGATTTTTACATTGGATCGCCTCGATTTACGTGCACAACCTCAATTAAACAAATTGATAGTGCATTTAGGATATTTTCGGCGTCCCGAACACAATGACGCAGTCCATTTCACGATCGGAGGTTGTTTGAGCAATGACGAGGCTAATTTTTATCGGGGGCACCTCAATTTGTGTGCACAACCTCAACTAAACAAATTGGCAGTGCATTTAGGATATTAACGATGTTCCGAACACAACGACGAAGTCTGTTTGTAAATCCGACGTTGTTTGATCAGCCTCGCGCTTTAATTTTCAGGTGACAGTCATCCCTTTTGGCCGATCTAGTTCGATTCGATTATGAGGGGCCTCGACCTAGCAGAATTCGATGTCCTGATCGCAACGGCGCCATTCATTTGGCAATCAGAAGTCGTTTGATCCTTTAAATGACATGTGGAACCAAGGCGTGTATCGCTTTACTCACCAGTTTGGTCCTTTCGCACGTGGTTTGAGGTATAGGGGTCAAGGAGCAGGCGGGAAACTATTGGATAGCAAGCTGTCCTCTCAAGGCAGACGTTTGTGAACCTTCAGGTTGAAGGAAAACCAAGTGGCAGATGCAGGAACTTCTGGCAGCAAGCTTGGGGAGCAGAAAAAAATAAACCGGATGGAATTTAGGAGGAAATTGGAGACGTAAAACTCAGAAAATCTGCCATGGAGGAGGCGGATAGATTTTGGCCAGATTTTGGAATTATTTCTAACTTGAGGGGGCTGAATTTTGTGGACAGAAATTGAAGTGGACCTTGGAGATTTAGACCAAGAGAAAAGGGAAAGAATTTGAATTGTTTCCAAGAGAGGAGGTGGCTTTAGGAAACAAATCCAATTCCAAAATCCAAGGGGGGGGGGGGTGTGCGGCGGCTTATAGGGGGAGGGGGGACTTTAATGTGGTAATTAATGCTTACTTAAATTAATAAATCAAGATTGGAAAGAAATATCTCATCCTCTCTTAATTTAAAATTTAAATAAGATTTGATTTAATAGGTTTACCAAAATAAGATTTATAAATTAAGTAACTATTTAAAATTCAAATTGATTTGAATTTAATCAATAATGAGTTACCAATTTTATGAATTCTAATTTAGGAAAGAATTGATAGCAAGTGGGGATGGAGGGAGAGGCTAGGGGCGGCCAGCGATGGGGATTGGTCGTGGATGGGGTGGCGGGTTAGGTGTAGGCGACGGGTGGAGGTGGGGTTTTAAATGGCCGGCGGTTAAGGGTTTGGGAAGAGGAAAGTAGTGTCGGCGGTGGTGGTTCGGCTAGTGAATCTGGCGGCTGGGAGGAAAAGGAGAAAGAAAGAAAGAAAATACAAGAACGATAAAACAAACCAAGAACCCGGCCGTCTCCAAGGTTGGTGGGTGATCTGTTTTCCCTCTCCTTGGGATTCATCTCTCAAGCTCTCAAGCTCTCACAAGAACTCATGCAAGAAAGAAATCTTAATCAATCATTCATTAATTTTCAAAGAGAACATAGGGGCTATAAATAGCCTCGTACATAAGACTCAAAATAAAACACAAATGCCCTCATGGCTTACATACGACCTGCCTTTAAGTAAGAGGTAAAAACGGAAAAACAATTACAACATAAATAATAATAAAAGATAAATAACATAATAAAACAAATACAAGAAATAACTCAAAACACATCGACGCGATCGTGGCCGTAGATCAACGGCCACGCCTCTGATATACAATTCATGCTCTGATGTCCCCATCAGTCCACCACATCTTTCTTGCGTCAAACCAAGCGAGCCAAACCTTCTGCACGCAAGCAAACTGCACAAGCAAACCTTTCGATCCTCTCTCGTGCACATGTCTCTCTCTCCAATCGAGTACGATTCATCCCACCTTGTTCGATTTTTCCCGCTCCCAACCTTCCCTTTTGCCATTTAAACCGAATAAGAAGCTAGGACATCACTTATTCTACTCTTTTCTCCCTCGTAGCAGCCACCAAAATCCTCTCTCCTCGCTCCTTTCTCGCAACGGACGCCTACAGCAAGTCCTTCCTTCAATAGTGAGTTCAATCTTTCTCTTTTTCCCTTCTCCTTCCTTTGTTCTTCTTCTTTATTGCCAACATATAGAGTAGATGTCCTATTTTGTATTGCTTTTGCAAGATTTGATTTAGTGTTGCCTTGATTCATTGCTGCGATGGATTTTAATTGGTTTTTGAATGAGACCTTATTTTAGGTTTGGTGTTCGATTTGATCAAACCAGGTTATTTATATATTTTGATATCATATTATTTCATAATTAATTTTGGTGTTCATGGCGTGGCTATGATTGATTAGGATAATTTTCTTTATGCCTTGATGATCGTGCTTAATGTTATTTTGGTTTTGCTACTTGTAAGTTTGTCATTTGATGGAGTCAAGCAAGCCACTTTTGAGGTTGGAGTTTGTGGCAACCATTGTGAGTAACTGTTATTTATTTTTTTAGGATAAACGTACATTTCTTAG
Organism: Dendrobium officinale; assembly: GCA_019514585.1. Taxonomy (NCBI): domain Eukaryota; kingdom Viridiplantae; phylum Streptophyta; class Magnoliopsida; order Asparagales; family Orchidaceae; genus Dendrobium; species Dendrobium officinale. Next base: position 53,431,461 of record CM033690.1, on the reverse strand, counting down.
TTAGTGGCGTTATTCTTGATTCTTATGCAAGACCTTTTGATGATAAATGGCCAGTTCTGTCATTGTAGAATTCTACTCTTTTGCGCATCTGCTAAATATGAACAAGCAAGATTCATAAATAGTCATTTTTGAATTATTGTTGCACAAATTCATGCACATCAATTCTTTTTTTTTGGTATTTTCATACACATGCTTTATTGAATGAAATGGATAATTATGGTAGCAAATCAAACATTAGTATCAAATAATATTGATCATATTGAAACTATATAAAACCAATTGAAAAGTACGCATGAAATGTTTTGAAAAACAATATAATTTTGTGCATTGATGTGTATGTCGGTAGAATCATATTGGTTATTGGCTAGCCGGGGCTGACGAGCACTAAGAATGATGACTCTATAAGAATTCAATGAATTTCCTTGGGTTCGTGTTTAACTTTCTGGTGATGTGCATTTGATAGGCCAACTATAGTTATATACATAAGACTGTTTGATTATATAATTGGATTTGAATTGAAACAAAGATATGACTTACAGGTCATTGTGAGGTACAAGGATACCTAGTGTGGTGCATTTGTAAACATTGAAGTGATTTGACATCAATCGCTAACTAGCATACAGACATGCATATTAGACTATGTTGTTGAAAACATGGCATATCTCATGATTGTTTTTAATATAGTGATTATAGGCTACTACTCCCCTCTTTTAGTTGTTCGTACTACATACTCCATTCTTTTGCCATTTATATTTTGATATATAAGAGTTACTTGCTGAGTTTGATAAATCAAATTCACATGTTGTCTTTTTAGTAGGTCCTATAGGCATGTTTGGTGGACCGCCACCTCAAGAGGGAAAATTATTACGTCCGGTGTCCGGATTTGTCAGGACACCAATCCAGACGCACAACATCACCCAGATACATCCGGGGCCCAGTGTATCCGGGTGACGTGGTGCGTCTGGATTGGTGTGCGGACGGTCCAGTGACCGACGTAATAATTCGCCCCTCAAGAGCAGGGTTACCAATAGTAGGCTATTATTGGTATTTATTATTTTGTGGTAATTTATTATGCTTTTGTTCTGAGAGTTGGGTAGTTTCTTTCCTGCCTTTTTTGTTCTATTTATATTTTTGTTGGCTTGTATCAGAACTCTTGTTATTTGGATGTATTGATTATTTGAAATTCTATTAATAAATTGACTTTTTATTTTACTTCATCTATTTACTATGGTGCATATATATATCCTATTGCATCTCTTGTATATGCATGCTTCTCTTTGTGAATACAAAATAGGTCTTTTTACCCCTTCATCATGTCCCGTGTTACCAGGGTGTGCCGCCTTCCGGACACAGTGTAAGATCAAGAATGATGATGTGCCGAAGACCACTTTTCAATCTTGATATGGTCACTATGAGTTTTTAGTAATGACTTTCGAGTTAGCTAATGCCCCTACTGCTTTTATGGATATGATGAATAGAGTTTTCAGTTTGTACTTAGATCGATTTGTAACAGTATTTATTAATGATATTCTAATATATTCCAAGAATGATGACGAGCATGTCAGACATCTTCGAACTGCATTAACTATTCTTCAAAAGACTAAGCTTTATGTCAAATTCTCGAAGTGCAAGTTTTGGCTTCGAAATGTGGCATTTTTTTGTCACATTGTTAATGAAGTTGGAATTTCGGCAAATCTTGCTAAGGCCAAAGTTGTAAAGAAATGGCCAAGGCCAAGCACCGTCACTAAGATTTGTAGTTTCGCCACTGATATTCGTACTTTCCTTGTCCTAGCTGGTTATTATAAATGCTTCGAGGAAGGCTTTTTTAGTATTGCAACTCCACTAACTAGAATGACCCAGAAGTCTGTTAAGTTCATATGGTTCGATGCCGGTGAGCAGACATTTCAAAAGCTCAAGAATTATTTGGTATCAACCCCTATTCTCATCATTCCTTCTGCTACCGATGGATTTCAAATCTGCGGTGATGCTTCACATCAAGATTTGGGATATATTTTAATACAACATGGTAAGGTGGTAGCCTAGGCATCCAGATAGCTCAATGTGCACGAGAAGAACTACCCTAAACATGCTAAGAGCTAGCTCCAGTCATTTTTGCACTAAAGATCTGAAGGTGAAAACGATAAGCATTGGTGTGAAAAACGAGATCTTCTAGAATCCAAGAATAAATTTGATTGGAGTGACCAAATATCTTGGGTGGACTAGTTGGATCAATCTTATCTACAAATGTATGACAATCATTCCAGCATGAGTTTAGTGATGAGATTTTAGAGACGACTCTTCATAATAATGAATATGGATTTTCATATTCGACCAAAAAGGGGATAGGGATAGAAGGAAGTCAGCATTCAGAACCGGTGTTTGATCGATCTCCCCGTGACTTCATACTTAATCCCACCAGCTAAGGTTACACCAGTCAACCAAAGTAAATTTCAAATCTATGGAAGTGTGGATGAATGTTTCTTCGAGGCATGTGGATTGAGGTGTTATAGCAGGCTAACCATTAAAAGAGAAGAATAATATTAAGTTAAGTGATGCAGAGATGAGGATGCTCAGGTTGATGAGTGACTTTACTCTTAGAGACAGGATACGAAATAAGCATATACATGAAAAGGATGGAGTAGATCCAGTGGAAGATAAGATTAGAAAGAGTCGTCTTAGATGGTTTGGTCACATAAAACGACGGCCTTCCGATGACCTGGTTAGGAAAGTAGATGTATTATATTTGACTTATGTTAAGAAAAGTAGAGATATACCTAAAAAGTTTTTGTTAGAAAATATTAGAAATGACCTTTCTTTATTGGATTTAGATGAGAATCTGACTCTTAACAGGACAATGGAGAAAAAGGATTCAATTAGCCAACCCCACATAGTATGATAAAGGCTTGTTGTTGTTGTTGTTGTATACTACTAGTAAAGAACTTTTACACTACAAACAAAAAACTTTAAATCTAGAATCTAAGAAATATTCCCATTTTATTGCATGGTAACAGAGGTAAAGGTAGACTTAAGAAGATTTGGTTAGAAAATATTAGAAATGACCTTTTTTTTATTAGATTTAAATGAGAAATTGACACAGAAAAACGATTCATGTAGTTGACCCCACGTAGTGGGATAAAGGCTTGATGTTGTTGTTGTATTGCATGATAGACCTCCAGATCTAGAACCTCTTATCTTTGGATCACTTGATCCAACAAGGCAGATAAGAAAAAGATGCACATAGCATCATAATTTATTAATGGCTACACAGAGTAAATTTTTATGTCCCGAGAACAAATCACAAACCCTCAATTTGAGCTAAATGTTAATTATATGCATCAGTACAACTTATTGGACCCGAAAGTTTATGTTTCAATAGGATAGCATTGCCATGTTGAAACTGTGCGGTTCTAAGTAGAGCAATTAAATATATGATTATCAAATTTCCGACCACACGTAGTGAGATAAAGGTTTGATGTTGTTGTTATTGTATCAAATTTCATGATTCCTTATTTAGAGCTAGGGATGATATATAACAAGCAAACAAGTCAAACAGCCAAAATAAATGAAGATTGCAACCAGCAACATCTCATAACAAACATCTTAAAAAGAATTAAAAATAAATCAACAAAGGCAACCACCTCTTTTTTTCAATGACCCTTTCAATCCAGCCAGCAATTCCCTTCAGTTGTGAGTTCATCCACCTTAAGATCAACATGCCAGATGTGGTTTCAACCTTTCATCACAAGAAAAGCTTAATTTAATAATATAAATATTTTCAGAGAACAATGGAAAGAATAAATCAATTAATGAAATCCATCCAAACGCAGGACCAATTAATTGTGTAAAAGTCTTCTTATGAGATAAGCACAGCCCATCAAACTGAAAGTGTGCAGGATGGTAACTGAATATATTTTGTTTGAAATGCAGAATAGAAGTTTAAAAATGAGGATGTCATGATGTTTAAACTTGATGGTTTACAGAACTCTACTTCATGCACATCATTGTCATAATTTTCTTTTTGATCTCTACTTGTGGATTTTATTATTTTTTGCTCTTTGACTTTCATAACTTAATAAATAAGAGTTCTAGGTCTCCTTGAGATAATTCCCTACCAACTCTACTTCATGGACTCTAACTTGATGCTATCCTTGTTTTAACACCTCAACGCAACAGTTGCATCACATGTTGCAAACAAAACCCCTCTTTTACTTTACCCAATATTCAACCCAACTTTGCAAATATTGCGCTCTCACATATTTTCTGTTTTCCACAAATCCCTTTGCATCCTCAGCTTCCAACATAATACTTCCTCAATATCCAATCAAATATATTCCCATAAGCTTTCTCCCATCAATTTGGAATTACTTGGATGGTAAGTTCTAAATTAATATGCAAAAAAAAAATCAAGTTGCACGCATTCAAATCGTTCCTAGGGTTGTTTGGTTCAAAAGTATTTAGATGGTTATTTAGAAAACAGTGTTATATAGATAACCATGCTATTTAAATGGATGTGCTATCTATTTAATGTGGAGTCTCTGATTAGATATTGTTTTATTTGAACAATATAATATTATTCTAAAATATCAGCAGAAATATAAGTGCTTCTTTTTGTCATCATCTATTTTAATCGTCAAATAGCTTAACATTTGGATGCCAACAGAATTAGCAGATATCTAGATGTCGTCAAAATAAACTTAAATGTCATTTATAAAATTGTTCACGAGATAGCGAAGTGAATGGTAGCCTCCGGGTTTAGTCGAGAGTGCGCCCCTATGTATAGTCTCTCCTGTCGGACGAAGCTTTGCCAAAGGACGATGGACGAAGCCTTGCCGATGGATGTCGTAGAGAGGAGCTTTACCAAAGACAGAAGTTGTCGCAAAAGGCCCCAGCTGAAACCGGAAGACGAAGCTTGCGGAAGACCTAGCGCGACCTCCCTAGCTGAAAGCGGAAGACGAAGCCAAAGCCACGCTCCAGCCTCCAGACGCAGGAAGGTTCCGCTCGGACAATTGGACACTCGGAAGAAACCAGGAGAAGAAGTTCGCCCGAACGCTCGCTCGAACGATTCGATATGAAGCTCTTTCTGATTTTTTTATTCCGCTCAAATCCATAGAGACACCCCTCTCGATTATCTGGGACGGGCCGACAACAGCAAGAAGTCTTAAATCATATTTGAGACCTAGACCCGATATAAGCCTTTATTGCTGATATAACCAAATCAACCTTTATTGTTAATATAATCAAATCAGCCTTTATTGCTGATATAATCAAATCAGCCTTTATTGCTTGTATAACACCACAATGTCTGAAGAAAATTCAGCCCAGAGCTTTAATCAAATAGAAGAATCTATGATACACCAAGGACCGGGTGACCTCCAAAGCATGCAACCTTCCTATCGCCTAATTGGGAAGAACTATCTAAAGAGGGCTTCAATTTGTGAAGACCTACTTAAAAGGGAAAAGGAAGTTACATCACCACCGACCTTCGTTGCCAGAATTATGAGGAATACAAGTTCCTACCATCGGCCTTCATTGTCGAAATTTGGCTTCGTGCATCCAAGACTAAGGAGAAATAGAGCAGGAGGGCTCCTCTTGTGTGCGACGTCTAAAGTCGACCAAGCAGAAGTGAGCGCAAGACCTCCTGCTTGTGTCTGGAAAGAGCCGAGAGTTTCCTCTCATGCGAGAGCAGGGACAAGCAAGAGTGCAAGAGCTATAGTCCCTCTTACGAGCAAACCAGAGGGATCAGAGGCCTTGCATGCACCTATACTGGCTGATCAAACAAGAGTCTGTTCAGGTGGAGTCGGATTACCTGGGAAGGAGGAGGTTTGTGTACCAAGTGTTGAGTCGCTTGAAATCTGCTCTTGTCCTTGAAGCTTGTCGCAAATGTCGCGCCTTCATTCTCAGCATTCCCTTGAGTATCGAGAGAGATTGACCCGAAGGATAATGAATCCATTTTTTCTGTTGTCCCATCACCGGCCTTTATTGCCATTTCCGATATCTTGAGGGCTACTATTCAACACAGCTTTCATTGCTACCCCACACCTTGTAGGCTTGATTGATATAGCCTTCATCGCTATCATTTGTCGTTGTCACAATGTTTGAAGCTAATTCCACCCAAAGTTTTGACCAAATAGAGAACTCTATGGTAGGGCTGCAAGTGAACCAAACGTTCGACAAGCTACTCATTGTTCGGTTCGATTAAAGCTCGTTTTTTATCGTTTAATTAACTAAACAAACAAACTTGAACAATATTTTAAATATTCGATTCTTAAATAAACAAACTTGAACACTAATGTGTTCGGCCCATTTATGTTCGCGAACAACATAATTTGAAGTTCGTGAACAAGCTCAACATTAAGCTCGATAAGAAGCTCGATAAAAGCTCGATTCGTGTTCGATTTTGAACTCGTGAATAAGCTCGATAAAAATAATTAATATTTGACTATATAATTAATAAATATAAATAATTATTACCTTTGTTATATAGACAATTGCTTTTATTATAAATGTGTTTGTTCATAAATATGTTCATGAATGTATTTGTTTGATAGTTAAAAAAAATCGTTAATGAACCAAACATGAACACAAACAATAAAGCTCGAACAAACATGAACCAAGCTTGAACAAGCTGATACTAAACGAACACAAACATGAACACTCACATACTCGGCTCGGCTCGATTCATTTGCAACCCTACTCTATGGTGCACCAAGGGACTTGTTAGCTCTACCACTTTGCGACTAATTACAAAGCTATGAATGACAGATCTATATTCTCCAGCTTGAGGGGGAGTGTCAAAATCTCAGCCGTGTAAGATCCGAGTTTCAGGTACAAAATTTTTGTTGTTAATTTTGGTTTAAATATAGATAAAATATAAATTAAGTCTAATGTTAACTTCCTATTGTATTAATATTAAAAGTTATTTTTTTAGTAATGTATTTTATTAAATTAAACAAATTCTCAAATTTGTTTAAACGATGCATTATATGGATAATAACTGCTGTTTAGACATCAGAAAATGGTTGAGACATCAAAGGGTTGAGAATTGTTTTGGAAATCAGTTATGGGTTTGTGTGGGCCCTCCCTCATTACTTCTCTGTTTGGAATTTAGAAGCAGCCAAGGGACACATGAGAAGTGCAGTTACGGGCTTAAAAAAGAGAATGGAGAAATGCTGTGGTGGGAAAGGAATTAGCATTGCTGTGAAGATTCAATTGGTACAGAATTCCTATTGAGAAAATCAACTCATAGAAGTGTTCAACATAAAGGAATTCGGCCAATTTTTCCTGTAGCAGGAATCGGTATAGTGCCAAAAATCTCTGAAGCAAGTTCGCTACAGTAACTGGGGGACTGTAGCATTGTTCGTCTTTGTGAATGGCTGAAGTGTGAAGCCCGTTTCTGAGAGGAGATATTCGGCAATTCCAATATAAAGAATAACTACGGGTAAGTGAAGTTGTGATCAAATTCAAAATGTGTGTATCAATGAAATTTTAAGTATATTATTCAAGATCTATAATTTTTTAGCACAGTTATAAGGAGTAGAATTTTTTAAAGAAAACTCTTAAGGAAAATAAAAGAGGAGTAATGAGAATTGAAGGAAGAAGAAAACTTTAGGAAAATGAAATCAAGGTAAGTTCTTTTGGTATGTGCTTAGTGTGGATTTCCAATTAATAGTAAGAGTTCTTAAAGATGTTATAACTTATGGTGTCATAGATAAATTTGGTCTTATGCAAAGAGAAAGCTTCGAAGTAACTTACAATCTTAGAAGAATTCAAAGTAGAGGATTGGAGATTTGGAGGAGATGACTAGGCAAGGAGGTAAGTAATGCATTCATATTCAATTAGAATGACTTTTAATTATAATCAAGATGGTTAATGTTGAACGTATTAAAGTGAAAGGTTCTTAAACTTGTTTAATATATATAAATGATTTTTCATGCAAGTTTCCAAGTATGAATGACCGGATGCATAATTGAACCAGGTAAGGGTAAAATAAGGTTTTGTATGTTAATCTAAAAGTTTTCCTATTTGATATTGTTTTGGAAAGATATCAATTTCTTTGTATATGATATGCAATTTTAATTATGTGCAGATTAAAACATAAATGATTATGGAAGCATGCATCAAAATAAGTATGAGCTATGTGTGGGCTCCGAAAATTCCATTTAGGTGTGTGATCCCGGGGGAATTTTCAGAAGGCAGATTGGGTTTTAGATAAGACACTACCCAGAGATTTCGCCCTCATTTAGTGAGGACTTTTTGATCTGAGTTCTGGTTTCCTATAGGCGCAAGCCCCTATAGTTAATTACCCCTCCTGATAACAAGAGAGAACTTTCGATTAAGGCTAGTCGTTCAAGCGTTCACATAGGTTATGAACTTATCGTATAATAGCAATAATTTAGGGTTTAAATTTTGAATTTAGAAGTTTGAAATTTAGAGTTTATCACCACAAACTTAAAACTGGTGGTGGGGGGAATGAAGACGAGCCCGATCAAGATCCCATGGTTCCGTCGTCCCGGGCTGTCATGATCCCTGGTCTAATTAGTCAGAGGAGGTAGTCGACCCAACCTGACAGAAGGCACCTTGTCGGCAGCCATGGGTTGCTTCGTCCAAGAATACCTTGTAGACCTGGGTTGGTATTTGTCTAAGGGGATATATCTGAATCCACCTTAGCTAACAGAGGGCTTTATGCTTATTGGATATACCCTATGATCCATCACTCAAGGGTTTGACGCCTTTAGGGAACATACGGGCTTTGGCCATGATCGTAATATAATGGTGCCATTTCGCGGCAAAACCACCCGACCAGAGGGCACGTGCCACGTCCCTGTTGGCAAGAGACTGTTTGAGGATGAATCGTAGTGATACACCCGACATGCATTCGCTCTTTGTGAGCTGAGGTTAATTTCAAATTTATCACCCCCGATAAACGGTTGCGGGAGGTGGATGATTTTTTAGTTTTGAATTTTTAGATGATATATATTTTATTTTCAAGAATTTAGACTTTTGTTTGATTTGAGATTTGAAATTTGAGATTTGAAATTTGACCCCTCCGGTTGAAATTTCCGATCAACACGGACATCATCGGGGTGAAGTTAAGGTCGCTTGTATTTTTGTAGAATTTTGGGAGGCATTTTGTTATTCAAGTCATGTCGACTCCAGTCCTTTCGGGGAGTAGGATGAAACTTGAATATTTAACCGCGTAGCATTCTCGGATCGTTGGATTTGAGATTTATATGCGACGATCGGAGCACATGCGGGTTGTAGCATTTGACCCTGCACAGCATTTTCGATTATTAGTATTTATGCTTTTAACATGTTAACTAGAGCACATGCAGGGGTTTATTTAGTTTAAGGGATCATATTTAATACATAAGGGGCGTTTTAAAATATTTAAATATGATCCATTTGATCAAATGATTTTATTTAGGAAATGTCTAAAATTTTATTTAAGGGCCTACGAACGCCTTCTGTCCGCTTGCAAAACATGTTGCGGATCCGGTGGCGTCAAGGCTTTCTAGACTTCAGTTATTGCATTTTTGTTTATTTTAACTCCTCTAAATGTCACTTAGCATAACTCGTAGAGGGTGTTTGCTCAATCCCCACTACTAGATCATGTTTGTAGAAGAATTATTTTGTTTGCTACAAATTCCTCTATTCTTTCCCCGTAGGAGATCATGTTAATATTCGTAGGAGAATTATCTTGTTTGCTATAAGTTCTCCTATTCTTTCTCGTAGATAGACTGATTTATTCGATACAAACTTCTTATCCTTGCTTGCAAACTAGTTGTTGTTGACACTACGAATTCTCTATTCTTGGTCATAGGTGAATTGTAGCATTAATTATAGAGCACACTACAAATTCTCTAACTTCCATTTACAGGTAAATTGTAGTGTACATCATTCAGTTCTATAAAGACCTTGAATGATACCAAGTCTTGATACATGCCGATCTCCACATAGCAAAGGGTTTCAAAAATTATTTCTCCACTCTTTTTTTTTCTTTTTTTTTTAATAATAATATATTATAGTAAAATATATATTTATTATAATATAAATATTATATTATATAATATATATTATTATTATTATATACAAATAATAATAATACATATTATAATCTAATATATATATTATAATCTAATATACTTACTATAATATAATATATTATATTATATATATAATAGAATAGAGAGAGGGAGAGAAGCCCGTTATCGGGCTAGGGCAGAGAAAATCGGGCAGAGCCTGATCGGCTCAGGTCGGAGGCACGCACGCTATCGGGCGGAGGAGGAGACGGCGAGTTCGTCGGTCGGAGCAGGTGAGGTCGGCGGCTGCGGTTTAGGGCAAAGCAGTGGGATTCGGCTTCGATGGGGGTAGAGCGATGAAAGGTAAGTTTCGGGAATCCCTTCTCTATCTCTCTCTACGTTTGTGCGTGTCAACCGAATGAGGGAGGATTTTTTTTGTATCGTGAGAGGCGGTGAAGGAGCGGATGTGTCGTTCCGTTTGGGTATGTCGGTGGAACGAGCGGTTGAGTCGTGCACTGACGTGGAGTCGGTCGGGTATGTCGGTGGGGAGCGGCTGTTACAGTCAACACTATGATTATGAAAAATAATATTAAATATCAATTTAAAGTAAAGTTTGGCCACAAATGATGTATGACTTACAAGTATAGTTAGGATAAAAAGGTTCTCAAACATGAGACTATCTTGTAAGTGGGGCAAAAGGGACCCCAAAAATAATAAGACTTGTATAGTAGGTAGTGCAAAAGGGACACCTAAAGAGGCAAAAGGGACCTCTATATTCCTCAATGGCGATAATGTCAGGTTTATAAGGGCTCCATTGAATATATATATGAAAGTGTAGCTAAATTTTTTAATGAGTAAAATTGATATTCAGTATGGATTAAAGAGAAAATAAAGGTTAATATCCAATGAGATGTTATGAAATTGTCTTAAATAATTTATCTTTTATTTATATTTTTAATGATATGAAGTTTATAGTCATGCAAGTTAAATTTCTTTTAAAGTTGCATAGCTTTTTGAGCCTCACAGCTCACTGGTATTTTCTTACTGGCTGTTGTTACAGTAAAGGAAAAGGAAAAGATTGATGCGAGTTGATTTATGCAAGTGTTTCTTCATTTCATGTTAAAGTTATATTTGTTAGTAAGTCTACTTTTGGATGTATGAAAACATTTCAATCTGGTATGAGTAGTTTATTGTAGTGGCTCTGTAAGTTTATATTTGGAGTAACTTGAATTTTAGATGCTTCCGTGTATTCAGTGAATAATCTGTTATTAGAATTTTATAAATCTCTACTGAAAGAATTGTATGTTAATGTTTAATGATGTAGAAATGGAGGTTATGCTAGTGATACCTGACAATACTTTTAAGTACTACTGTGGGGTGTTAGAAGTCATTCCTTGGCACTTAATCCCACGGTCAGGATGAGAATCCGTGGGAGGCTCACATGGATCACGCCAATCTCCTTCTATATTTGGGTGGCTGATTTAGGAAGGAGTAAGGATTAAATTGAGATAATTATGCATGATTCTATAGTTTTTGTTTCTTTATTAAAACATCTTGTATATATCTATAAATAGGGATAATTTTGTATAATAATTGGAAGAATATTTTTCCCTCTCAAATTCTATTAATACTAACACAAACGGCACAGTATCTGTGGGATCTCGGAGCCGGGTTCTAACAGCTGGAGGTAGGACAGGAATCAAGTGTTTGAGTAGGCTGGGTCGAGTATAATGAAGGTATCGGCATAGTAGTCAGGATCAAGCTGGAGTTCGGAGGGCTATGAGGAGGTTGGCTTGCGGCTGATTGAGTCGAACAGAGACTGCAGGATCTGGGATATGAGGTAGAGGCGGAAGGTTGAGTGGAGATCCGCATAGGGAGTTCGAAAGTGGAAGAGAGGGCCGATCGTGAGGAGGCTCGTGTGCAGAGGAAGAAGAGCAGGAGCTCGTCATTCCTCTCATTTTTTATAATGAGAGTGGGCCTCCTCGAGCTGGATTTCAGCAAGAATTGTGCAAAGAGCGGTGTTCGTGCCGAGCAGGTACGAAATTACAAGATTAGGGCGGAATTTCAGGCTCTGTGCGTAGGTCAACAGTTGTACAGTGTTCTATTGATTTTTAGAAGATAATCCACTGACTAGACGAACATTAAGTTTTACGCATCAACACAAATACAAGAAAGAGACAGTTATGCATCAATAGAATTCCATGACTTCGTGATAAAAGAAAAAAGTATTTCAGTATTGGATCGGAAATTACAAATCAGAAGACATGCAAACCTGGTACAAGATTAATTTTCTTTTGCAGTAGTCGTCCAAATCTGCTTCTCCACATGCAGAAGCAATCACCATAATCACATACTGTTCAAAACTTTCAGCTGCAGGAAACACGGATACAACATCCTCTGTAAGATGTTCAGCTCGATCAAGAAATGGTTTCTGGAATGAAAAAAACAAGTGAGACCCCAAGAAGGAAGTTCATTATCCAAACTGACAAAACCCATAAATGTAGTTGATTTACAATGAACTCACCAATTTATGACCATAAAGTTTGTGAAGAAGAGATGCAGAAATAACTGCTGCATGTGGATGCCAACGTGATAAAATAGGCGAGAATGTGGTCGAGTCTTTCTTCAAAAGCTTTTTGTTTTTCTTCAGCAAGACATGCCAAGACATGTTCATGTGTAGTTTCCAACTTAGTTTCAATAGAATGTGTAATCTGCAGGTAGCACGCAGTATTTCTAGATTATGCTAGACATAGAAGTACCTGAATCCGTAAGAGGAATAAGAAAATAGAATACGAGTTTCCTTTGATGTACTAATGAGCAAGTTTATAAAGCAGCAAGAATAAAATCTTGCATTCAAATGGAAAAACTCGGCCAAGAGATATGACTTTGATTGCAGACGCTCACCCTTGAAAAAGCACATTTAATAGAAGATGAAATGTAAGTATCAATCCATTCTTTTTCATCCAGTTCCATCGCCTGCATTATATTTTTCATTATGCCGTTTTCTCAAAACAAATAAATTAAAAAAAAAATTTAATCAGAATATAAAGAGTAATAAGCGAGGAAAGTATACTTTTCGGCCCAACGGCAATCTTTGTTCAACACAAAATAATAGATAATACGGAAAAGGAAAGAAAAATTAACTGACTTCTTCGTTTTCTTCGATTAAAATTTTTCGAGTGATCATTGCCACAGCTACAATCTCAACCATCGTTGTGGGCTCCTGCACATCAAATACTACATGTTTTGTAAAGAAACTCAAATACTACATGTTTTTTAAGCTCCTACTATAGAAAATAATATATACAAGTGACGGAAGTTGATTTCAAAGAATTATAACTCAAATGACAATGCAATAATCAAATAAATATTAAAAAAAAATCAATAACAAATCAGGATCATATAAAATCAATGGGCAATTCTAATTTATTTACCGCAATTAAAATCACAGTTGTATCAATTTAAAAAAAAAATCATAACATTAGCAAGCTAATAAAAAGATATTTAGAAAATTAGTTCAAAAGAATAATTCTCTAAAGTAAACGAAATTCGAACCTCAAAATGATATAAAGAGGACTTCCCCAAAATTAAGTATTCGCATTTGTATTAATCTAGACAAAATCACACATCCAACATGCACAAAATATTGAAACTAAAATAAGAAATTTTATTCAATCAAAAACTTCTAATTACATCCCCATGACTATACATTTATAGATTTTTTTTATTTAAAAATTATACTAGCAAGCCACATCTTCACAAAGGAAAACAAAAATTAGCATAGGAGGCGACTACAGCACTAGAACCAAAAAATTATCTAAGGGCCTACACCCAGACACAAAATCATTTAGATATCAAATAGAAAAACACACCAAAAAACCGTGAGTGATACAATTCCATATAGACACTATAATTCACCAAAAAACCGCTCAAACAACCAGAAAAAGCACTGCAAAGAAAGCAAAAGGTGCAAGTAGTGACAAAGTTCCCAACAAATAAGGGAGAAAGAAGCAGCTAAACTACCATAGAATCCGCAACTACAATCCTGCATCAATCAAGTATTGTGTTTTGTTATTTGGCATGAATAAAGTAACTAGTAATCTCATCTAGAAAAAAGCTGCCAAAATACATTCTCAAATGTGCCCTCAAACTAAGGCAACTTAAAGCAAGGAAATAAGGAACCCCTCTTATATAAGTGGCTGATATTCAAGAGTTTCGCTATTATATAAATACTGTAATGGATGATTCCTTCTAACCAATGCACCACGAACACAAGTAGTTGATACTTATGTATGAATGTTTACGTGTGTAATATGTACTAATAAAAAGCTTTGGTTGCTGATTATATGAAAGACAAAAAAAACTTCAAAAATACTTGGAAGTTCATAGATACAATATGACTCTTTGATGTAGGGAAAACATTGATTGTATCATGTCTTAGTATTTTAATTTAATTGTCATTGCATTTCTATTTTTTATTTATCTATAATCTCTATTTTAATTATCACAGTCAAAATAGCGATTTGATAGTTGTTTAGGGTAAGATTAATCATTGTTAAATATAAATTTAATAACTAATCTTCTCTTATAGAATCTTCAATTGTAAATAGAAGTCCAAGGGTTTAAAGTAAAATAGAATTTGATATTGAATGAAATAATGCTTGGCACGCTTCTTCCTCTCTCTTAGGATAAGTGCTTGGTTCTCTCTCAACTTCCCTCTCCTTCTCTTCTTCTACTCACTTCTCCTTAAATTGCTCAAGGCTTCAATAATTCTCCCGTTTCTTCGCTCTGGCATCACTACAACAACAACAACAACATCAAGCCTTTATCCCACTACGTGGGGTCGGCTACATGAATCCTTTTTCTCCATTGTGTCCTTATTAAAAGTCAAATTCTCGTTTAAATCTAATAAAGAAAGGTCATTCCTAATATTTTCTAACCAAGTCTTTTTAGGTCTACCCCTACCTTTCTTAACATAAGTCAAATCTAATACCTCTACTCTCCTAACCGGGTCATCGAAAGGCCGCCGTTTTATGTGACCCAAACCATCTAAGGCGACTTTCTCTAATCTTATCTTCTACTGGAGCTACTCCAACCTTTTCACGTATATGCTCATTTCGTATCCTATCTCTAAGGGTAAAGCCACTCATCCACCTGAGCATCCTCATCTCTGCCACACTTAACTTAGTATTATGCTTCTCTTTTAAAGGCCAACATTCGGCACCATAAAGCATTGCAGGCCTCACTACCATCTTATAGAATTTTCCCTTAAGTTTGAGGGGTACATTTCTATCACATAACAAGCCCGATGCATTCCTCCACTTCAACCATCCAACTTGAATTTCTGCTGATAATATCCCCAACTTCGCTCTGCATCACTAGTCGTGTAAATTCCAATTTGGAATAAATTTCTCTGAAGTAAAAAATAGAACATCTCTGAGCAACTACCACATGCTAGCCATTAACAATATATTTGCATAATCTTTAGGCTCATTTAGAAATAACATTAAAGAAGTCACAAAAGCAACAGCGCAATGATTATTAAAATAGAAGTAAATCAGTATTATCTTAACGAAATCATACCTCAGAGAAATGTAAATGGTAGTCTCCTAGCCTCTTATCAACCCATCTCTGAATTGGAGACAAGAAAGACTGTAGAAATGTAAGCTTTTGAGACCTCTCGTCCCATTCAACTAAACAACAAAGGCTCTTCAAGTGTAATCTTTCTTGTGGACTCCTCTGCTCCTTCAATGGAATTTTCCTTAAGTGATCAATTACAATTTGTAAGAGTGTCTGTTCCCCTGTGATAACAAACTGGTTTCGAAAATGTTCAGAAAAAATAGTTTTATGGAAATAATCAAAGGGAATATTAAAGTCTAATTCACTTTTATAAAAATAAAAATAAAATTTGCTGAGATATCAATTTTTTGAGAGATCTCAAATCTCATTGATGAAAAAACATAATTGTGAAGTATTTATTGGGAAAACAGTAAAAATACCAATAAAATGGGAATGACAGCATATGCTCCAGGCTGTCACATGATCCATATCAAGCACCCAACCACAGTCCTAGAATACAATCATTCAAGGGGTAAAATCAAGGGATCAATGCATCCCCATAGTTTATATGTGTTGTTCTGCTAAGAAAACCGTAATACCTGCTCCCACCTACTGAAATACTAAAAGGGATAAGTGGAATGCAAATACATCAAAAGAGATCTAATCGAGCCTTTAGTTTGTTACATGATTGTTGACCCCAACGTTAAAATACGTGTAAAAAGAACAAAATCAGTGAATTATAGTGGCGTGTGCATCAGCGCGGCACAACACTTGAAGGGCCAAATGACCTCCAATTGCCAAACAGTGTGCCGTTGCGATCAGGACGTTGAATTCGCCTAAGTGGGACCACCTCACGGTCGAATCAGACGAGACTAGTTCAAAATCAACGACTGATGCCAGAAAACGACGCACGACAATGCTCAAACAACGCTCGATCGCTCAAAACGGACTTTGTCGTTGCATTCAGAGCATCGACAATACTCAAAATGGACTATAATTTTGTCCAATGAAATTTGCGTGAGGGAATCGGCATGGATTTTGAGACAACGATGCACAAAAAATCAAGGAAATTGCGCATTTTTAAGTCAAATTCTCGTTTCGTGATCTCTACTCTTACTATTAATTATTATTATTATTATTATTATTATTATTATTATTATTATTATTAATTGAATTTAAAATAAAGTAAAATAAATCAAACGAGATCAGATCCGACACCTAACTCTCACCAGCAACCCGGCGTCTCCGGCCACGAAATTCTCACGTCAATGACGAGCTCTGCACAATCTAATGCCAACTCAATTCATCCCCGTCACATCACCTTTGTTCTACCTCGATCAAACCCCAGCTTGTGTCGTTATAAAATGAGGAAGAAATGAAGTATTCAATCTCTCTTCCTCAATTAAAATCCTCATGCATGAGAGATCCGAATATTCTGCAAGTCTTGCACGCCTCCGGCATCTGACCCTTGTCCCCTTAATCGACTAACCCAGCCATCCACCTGCTTCGATCCAACCATATGAGCAATTGAAGCCCTACCCAACCAAATATCTTTTGTGTTGTTTAATCCTTTTCATCTGACATCTAGCCTCGACAACTTGAGACCGATCCGTGAGCACATCCACTATCAAAACCTATTCTGATCCCTCCAGCCACACGTAGATAGGCCAAATCCCTCTCCCACAAGCCTCCAAAACTCCCTAGTGCAAGCACCGGCCGAATACAAACTCGTTCGACCCTTAAACAAGCCAAAACTACATTCGTCTGCACTTCCAAATCCCATTCCAAAGCCGCGGTCAGCCTCTGACCGAAAGACTTGTCTCCTACCTTTGCCACATCTAGCTCACGGAGAGACGTCACCTCCCGATTCAAGCCCTACTACTCTCACGCCTCCTTCGACGATGTCCCTTCCTATTTCTTCGACACGACAACGCCCTTTCGATCCAGCTGCTTGAAGGCCTTGTGTTCGTGTAAATGCCCCATAATGAAATTTATAAGAATTGTCTAGTTATCATTTTAAGAATATACCATAGCTTTAATAAATCATCAATATAAATAATAACCAGCGAAATCAACTAAAACCATATACATCAATATATTTTACTATTTATTCACTCAAAATGTCATTTACACTAACCAGGAGATCACTCTATCACTAATCTATCACAAGCTTCAAGCTACAAAAGAATAAATAAAAATACATAGCAAAATTTTAAAGAAAACTTAAGGATATGTGGCAATCTCACTCTAACTAGTCATGACCCCTTCCAGGACCTGAAATCATTAAAAATTCACATAATGAGCTCAAAAGCCCAATAGTAATCGAAAACTCCTTAGGACCTTAAAGCTTTCAACACAATGTACTAAAAAATTCAATTATGATATGCCTCAATCTAAATATTATCAATAGCAGACAATGTAGTTAATGATCAAATATTATCAATAAAACTCAAAATGATTAATAATGTATAAAGTTCCAAACCCCACCCTCGGCTCGCATGATACCCCGGGAAACCACCTATACGCGTTTTTAATAGCACAGTAGAAGAGAACTCGGTGCAACACCTTTGACAAGGCGACAGGCTCTATACACGCTTTTCCTCGTGGGGGCAAGGGACAACTTTAAGTACTCGTACGTGCCTCAGCGCCTGTGGGGAAAGAATTGTACATTTCAAAGCAGGTTACCCCCGAAGACTTATTACACGCCTTTCTTGGCGTGGTGGGACTGAAGACCATAACAGCTGGGTGTCGCTAAACACCTACCATACATGATTTTTTTAGCATGGTGGGAAGGCTTAGTTCCCCAAATTTTTTTCCAAATGGGGAAGACGTTGGGATGCTACCAAAAATTTCAACCGTTAGAGAACATGTATCTAAACAATGTGCATGAAACTTGTATGAATAACAGGGGACCATACTTGAACTGGACAAACATGGAACAAAACCCTAAACATTAAAATGCACAATAAAATCAAAATGCAAATGATATATGACAATCTAACTCATTCAAACAAATACAAATCAACAAACAAAGGACTCATGGCAGGAGACCTTCAAACATAAATAACTTGTAAGCAACCTCAATCAACTGTGAAATGCATGGACATCTCCCACGTGGAATAATGAGAAGCTTGTTGTGCAAACAACACTTCAAACTATAAAAGCACTCGTACAAGCAGACAGAAGGCGAATATAACCTCCTAAATATTAATGTTGTGCATCTTCAAACGATAGTTGTCCACGCAATTGATTAGTGCTGATATTTTAAAATGCTCTCATACACGCATTGCAACATACAAGATAATTCATTTAAACATGTTATTCAGCATCGCGAAAATGCATTTAATTATAACAAATGCATTGAATTTACATGCTAATATGTTGCATATGCATGTGTCATAAACTTACATAATACGTTATATAGGCATGTCATCCAGCATCGCTTATTGCATTCCAAAATAACCTCTAGCATGTATTTGTAAGATGTCGAGGGTTTCATTCCAGCTTGTCATCCAACATTGTTGTTGCATTGTTAAAATAATCTCCTGCCCGTATCGTTAGGATGCAAAGGATTTCATTCAAGTATATCATTATATATTACAATTGCATGTTAAAAATGACCTTCTCCATGTAACGTTAAGATGCATAGAGTTTTATTCAAGTGTGTCATTTGACATTACAATCATAATTTAAAATGACCTCTTGCACCCTCTTGCATGCATTGACAGGATGCAGGGGGTTTCATCATTCAAGAATGTTCATTTGATATTGCAATTACATTTCAAAGTATCCTCCTGTATGCATTTTCAATATGCAGAGGGCTTCATTCTAACAACATCATGCATACAATATAACAATCATATAAATGCACCGTGCAAAATGCATTCAACAGTATACACCAGCATGAGCCCTGATGAGCGTGTTGCAGGCACACATGTGACATTTGAGGATATCGTGGGTTAAGAAATGAGTTTAGATTCGAACCCGATCCTTGCTTAGACTGGGTAAGGGCATCCAAACGACATGAGGTCGTTTTGTGATAGATGAGGTATCATAAGCTAATGAGATCAAAGGCTCGACTAATGCATAGTTATATTGCTTTGTCTTCAACTCATCACAATGTAGTCTTCTCAAAGCATGGACATAACAGAGTACAAGATCATCTTTGATATCTCAACGATATTCTAGTATCTGATATACACATGGTACATAGAAACTTCTTCTACGGCTCCAGAATGATATGCTCGAGGGGCTCGTTCTATGTATTTGTGATGCATATATAGGGCATTGGTTTGCAAGCTTGATCTCCAGATATATATTCGAATGATATGGCATTTCTCTAAAAATCTCAGTATTTCGGAAAAGATGTTAGAATGAAGAGACATTTTTTTCTTCAAACTGCTCATTTCTTTGACACTATAGAATCATTCATAAAATCATTCAATTTTGTATGCTTGGTGTTATAGTTGGGACCTTCCTCTGGTGATACGTCTGCAGGCTTTCTCCTTACACCGATTTCGTCCTTAACCAATTTTTTTGTAGATGGTAAGGAACTTTTCAATATGAGTGATAGGTCTCAAAAACTTTGCATTCATGAGGTAGTAGCCCCGCAATCAGGACAGTTGTATCCATTATTTGTGGATATCCCCACTCACAAGGACTACACACAGTAGTGATCATAAGGTGACAACATTTGTTGTCCAAAATATTCAAGCAAATCGAGCAATAGAGCTTCAACTCCATCTTTTTCAGATGGGTCATCTGTTATTTCTTCGCAAGTGATACTACAAATCACTCACCACTTTTGCTGGCAAGATGTTGCGTTACATTGTAGGTTCTCCAACACTGTTTGTAAGTACTTGCATTATAACTCTTCTATATATGCTCGTTGGTAGCATTTTGGTGTGTGTGATAGGTCCCCTATAGTAACTCGTAGATGCTTACATCTGTTGCAAGTCAACCACCTTTGCTTGCAAGATATAAATGTCATTGTCTGGCGCTGAATGGTAGGTGATTGCAAGGGTGATCTGGCATCTACTACACATTATTTGATCGTCACCCGTAGCTGGACTACTGTAGCTTGACGGGCTTCCTATGGTTGCTTGCGAGTGTTCATGCTTGCAGCAGATCCTTGATACTTGCTTGCATACAAAATATCACTTCATAAGTTCCTTGTACTTCTATTGTAATGCTTGCAAGAAAAGCATTATACTTGCAGAATGTCTACTATCATCATTCATAGATAGCCAAAATTACTTGTCTGCAGTAAACATTAGTTACGTGCAAGTTATTAATGTTGATTACAAGTCATTGCTGCATTCAGTGTTTGTTGCTTGCTGTCGTCTTCATTTGGTCTACTATATGCATGATAGGCATCCACCATTAATTGCAGGTGTCACCACTTCAACTACATGTTAATGGTTGTTCGCTCAACAAGCCTCCCATTATTGCATGTAGGTGTCCATGCATTTCACAGTTGATTAAGGTTGCTTGCAAGTTATTTCATATTTGAAGGTCTCTCGCCACGAGTCCCTGTTTGTTGCTTTGTACTTGTTTGAACTCATTAAAAATTGTCATTTATCATTTGCATTTGATTTTATTGTGCATTTTAATGTTTAGGGTTCTGTTCTCTGTTGTCCAGTTCAAGTATTGGTCCCCTATTATTCATACAAGTCTCCTGCGTATTTGTTTAGATACAGGTCTTCTGTTAGTTAAAATTTCGGGCAGCATCCCCAACGTTCTCCCCTGTTTGGGGGAAATTTGGGGAGCTGGGCATTCCCATCACACTAAGAAAACTGTGAATGGTGGGTATCAAACGACATCGCGGTCGTGGTTAATCTTCACCATGCCAAGAAAGGCATATATGGGTCTTCGGGGGTACCCTGCTTTGAAATACACAATTCTTTTCTTGCAGGCACTGAGGTGCTCATACTGGTACTTAAAGAAAAATGTTGTTAATTATTGATGATGGGTTATGATTATTAAAAGTATAATCAATATGAATCCTCATCACAAAAATAATAACAAATCTCCAAAGAATCTATTTTCTCTTATGATTGAAGCAATCGTCATAAAAGATCGTTGTCATCATCACCACTCCCTAAATCCATGAATAAATCTTGATCATTAGCATGAATCACTTGTCGATGAAAGGCACAAAGCAAAGAAAACTTCAAATGAGGGAGCTTAGAACCAAAATTCAAGTCTCAACAATCTAAATTTAATCCCCTCAAAAAAAAATCCCAAAAAGCTTAACCAATAATCGATCACTATGTGCTAAGCGTAAGCCATATATCCACCCTTCAAACCAATTTTGTCAAAGGTAATAAATTCAAATTTGACCAAAACTCACAATGAAGATAGTGTCAATCATTTGTATTCATAAGATCACACTCAAAAATATCATAACAATAAGGAAGCGTCAATCTCCCATCATCACATGGTCATGCTTAAAGTGTATCCCATAACCATGATAATCAATAAAATGTCCGAGCCTGAATTTTCCCCAATGACCAAAATTTATAAGTTTGAGCAATAAGATGCACTTGATAAGACATGAAGCCTTCAATTAACCAAGGTCAACAATTGGCCTCTTAAGGGAAGCTTAAACAAGAGGCCTACATAATCCACTATGGGCAACATAAACTCATGATTGTTGATAATGGATCATTAGAAATAGGTTGTGTAACCTAACTCCTCTAATTAAGTAGGTTGTGATTTCATGACTCGGATGATGAAATCATAATATCTTGATCAAACTTTTTCTTCATTTTCCAATCATCATGTCTTAGCCAGTATCAATGTATATTTCTCTCCTCAATTTCAAGTTGTTGTTGGGTCAACCCAAACAAAACAACGCTCATAGATCCTATAAACGAGTCTTGATCAAAAGTTTATTCTAGTTATCAATAGGTAAATTAAGCATGAGGATTTTTCCCCATGGGAAGCATCAAACTAGAAAATATAAAGTCATCTATGAAAAACAAATATCTTTAAATATTTCTTTATCTATTATCTAATTTGCATCATGAAAATATCAAACCTAAGTGGGGATCTTTTAGAGTCCATGATATGTATATACTATAACAGGGAGAGACATAGGTTTTGCATACAGTCGTTATATTAAGATGGCTTGAAAATAAGCCATTTTTTAGGCATTCATTAAGCAAAGGTAACAATTTGTGCATTATTGCAGCCACAATGTTCAAATCCAGAGAAGTAATACTTTCACATTAGCAAAGAGAAAGAAAAGAGGCAAAAACTACTACTGCAACAGGTGAGGTTTAGGAAACTGAATAACAGTCTAAATTTAATTTTGTAGAGCAATATATAAGTCTCACATCTTTGTAAGTATTTTTAGCAATTTTAATTTTGTAGAGCAATATATAAGTTTCACACAGAACCTAATTGAGTTTGATCGCATGAGTATCCATAGGAGAATCTAATAGGGATTAGAATTGTAATTTTTAATGTCCAGAAATAGATAATCTAAGCAAAGATTTATCCAGTAATTGGCAACAATGCTGTAAACTTTATTTACCCTGCCGAAATAATACCCAGGCATAGCATGTGTTATGAATTGTCTCTGTAATCCCTAAAATTCGCCAAGTTGACCTCAGAAGCTCAAGGATTTCTTCAACTTCCTAAAATTTGTAATGCAATTTTAAAGAGCAATATGTGGCAGAGAACACATAACCACAGCTAATGCCAATTCAGAAACTTTGTACATTTGTAATCAAAATTTAAAAATAAAGAAATATAACCTCTGTAAACTTTCCTTCGTCTAAGACATCAAAAACACTGCAGAGCATTTTCTCATAAAGTCTCACATTAAGCGGATAACCATCCACCCAGTGGCAGACTTGGCCAACCAAATCACCACGAGCAGGCCTCTCCGCAAAGTGCAGTAGAAATGTCCCTTAACGACCGAAGGAATTCTGTGCGTTGAATTTCAGCAGCTGATGGTGGAAGAGACTAGCAAACACATTCACAAGTATAATAATTATAAACTGTAGCATGTATAGCATGCTGCATCATGACTACTACAAAGCTTACAATGGCCCGTTTACTGGGAAAGTAAAAGAAAAGAATGCAAGGAACTTGAACTGCATTTCAACTATTTGAAATACATACCTCAGACTCCTCAATCTTTCTGAGAAGAATCCGTAATTCATTTTACTTTGCGTCCTAATTCCCCAAATCCCACCACAGGGTGATTTATGAGGCCTTCTTCCAACATATTTAACTGAAAGATAAAACCCGTATAAACAAAAATTCCATTCATAATAGCCAAAAAAGGATGTTGTACTACCTGTCGCTTTTGCCAGCGAAGATAGGCTTTCTTATCAGAGAATTCTGTTCTTGAAACACAACACAGCAGTTCCACTGGGATCAAAAAGTTATCCATTCTTTTACCAATTTTTCCCTACAAGAGCATTAAGCAACCCCTGCCTTGTTCTGATGTCCATTGACTCTGAAATCTGTCCAAAAATAACTCAGAAATCAATTTTGGCATTTAAAATAATATAATAAAAAACTGCACCAATTCAGATTATTCAACTTTTTAGCAGGATAATTACAAAAAAAAAACTGCACCAAGTTGGGGCATGGCTTTTTACACTCATCTACCTAAAAAGCTCAGTATTTCATGTTCTGTGGTCATCTTAGTTCATGATTGCAAAATTAATCATTGCCACATAAGTGTTTAAAAGGGAACAGGAGATATTGAACTTGAATACATAATGTTCATAACTTCATATATCAAATGGCTCTAATTCCAAGCACAACCTTGGCAAAAATATGATAGACACTTGATATTAAGTTAAAAGACTGTTTCTAAGCATCATCAATCTTATCAAACATTTCATGCAATTCTCTAAGCTTTAACAAAATATTGAACAAATAAGGATTGTGATGATTGATAACGGCTATTGGAATGCATATTGCCCAAATGCAGAAAGCAGTTGGCCTTTAATTCATTTGTGATACCCAGGAGTTCAAAAACTATTCAGCTATAAATACAAGAACAGGATGGAAAAAGGAAAGAAACATTCCTCAAGCTGAGCTCGCATTACTTCCAGCAGACCAAACCAACCCATGAGCTTGCCGTGAATGGGAAGCAATATTGTCATTCTTACTGCGAGCAAGCTTCCTCATCAATCTTGTTCTCTTTGATTCTTTCTTCTTTTCATTATAAGGCACTATCAGACCACTGCATGAGCAGAATCCAAAAACAATCATATGGGAGAAAAACAAATAATAGAATAGCATAATACATGCATGTTTTCCAAGAATAATTAGAAAAGCGCGTATCATTAAGCGCTATCAGTAAGCGCTATCAAAGATTAAAAAAAGGTACCCTGCAGCACCAGCACAAGCTACAAGAATTTCATAAGCACTTTCACGAAGATCATCATCCGTCATCCCTGAAACCAAGTTACATATGAGAACAACGTTCCTGTGCCATTTTTATCTGGTGTTTGAAGCAGCAGAAAATTGTCAAGTTGAAGAACTTCAAGTGGGCTAAGGAAGAAAATTAATCCATTTAACATGAGTAGTAAACGATATAAAATTATTACAACAAATTATATGGGTTAAAAGCGCTCTTATACTCGTTAAAACTTAGGAGGAATAAATTCATCTATTTGCCACACAGATTTTAGTGGCCAGTATCCACGTTTCAAAGAATTAAAGTAACTTTAAGCAAATTCATCGAATAAACAAAAAATTTCACAAGAAAATAAGCAATATATTTACCAGTTGAAAAAGAAGGCAAGCCAAACATTAGGTCACTAAAATCTTTTGACTGCCGTCTTGAGCTTATCGCATTATCAATATCATCATCATCATCCTCAAAGTCATCAATGTCATCAACAGTCAACTCTTCTTCCTCATGTTGAGAATGAAAAGATTCTGATTTTGCTAAATTATTCAAAATTGGAGGAGATTATGGGAACAGGAATAGATGGTGGAGCCCGTGAAGGTGCAGAGCCAGAAGACTCGGGGTTTGTAATCAGAAAGAATTCTTCCATGGATCCCAAGTTACTCTAATAAGACAATGAAAATAAATTCAATAAGCAGTGAAATAACAATCACTAGTCAATTCCAATAAACATGAGATTAGAAACATGATAATGCACATATACGTGTGAAATGTGTTACTTGATGAATGCTTCACAAAAACATGTAGCTCCTCCTACAAAAGGTTTCACACTGAAAATTTCAACGTTCAATATTTATTTTCAACATTGATAAAGCACTAGAAACAATTATAATCTAAGGCTGATTTCTTTTTTAACAATAAAACCTTTACAAATAGTTTCTAATAATGTTGCTTTATGACAATTTGATTGCAAGTAAGTTCATGGTACAAAATTCCATGGTGGAGAGCAAACAAGGAATCCACAAATTAGAGCAAACTACAATCAAAATAATGTTCAAAATGGCTCTACAAACTGAGAACATCCACTATATAGTTACAATCAAGGTTTTAAAAAGTCGGATCGGACTAGTCGGTTCAACCAATTGGACCAAGGACTGGTCCGACGGGTGATCCGATCCAATAGTAAGAATTTGGTTTGCAATCAAACCAGATAAAAAATCTAGCTAAAACTGCGGCGTGAACTGGGTAACCGACAGACCGCCCGCATAGATTAACTACCCGGTTCAAACATCTGTCATTTCGAGCCACTAATCGCACATCTAAGGGCTGAAAACGCAGCCCGGCTTCACTAATTGAATTCGAGCAAGCCCAAGAAGAAAAAAATGTGATCCCTTTTTCTCTCCCCAGCCACATGCTTTCGTTCACTCGTTCCAAAAGTTTCTTCTCCGTCCTCTTCTCTCCCAGTCGTAAGCCCGCAAGTTTCGACATTTTGTTCTAGAGTTTCGTCTCTCATGTGAGTTGCTCCCCCAACTCTTTGTTTGTGAGTTTTATCACCTTTTCGGTTTGGCACACGGTTGGGTCGCTAGCCGTGTGAGACTCGCACTTTCATTACTCGTACTCCTCGCAATCTCTACTCTGCCTCGGACTCTTGCTGTTGAAGTTGGAACTCGGGACATTTCATCCTCGACAATAAGCAGTAGGCACACAAAAAACAAGTAATTGACTATTTTTAGTGCATTTCATGTGAATTTGTGTTTGTTTTATTCATTGTTTGATAAGATTTGCTAGAAATATTATTTGCATTCAAGCACAGTTCATTGAATCAGTGAGATTTGTTTTTATTCTCAATTGAGCAATTGGGTACTTATAAGATCACTTGTGAGCTCCATCAAAAAAATAATCAAGTTAATCCATTTACCTAAACAATACATTTTTTAATATTATAATTGTCGAGTTACTCATAGTATGATTCGAATCATATTATGTGATTTACATTTACATTCATAATCAGAATTTGAAAAAATTTACTATATGTTAATAATATCAACTATGAAGTTTTCCATTAAATAATGTTTTTAAACCAATTCTTAAAATGATAATACAATAGACGTATTTAGCATTCCTTTTGGATATATATGCTCTTCAGAATGCATGGATTTTAGATGTTGTAATATTTGAATGCCTAACTGCTTTTCCTCTCTATAATTTTTTTGCTCATCACTTTAATTATAATATATGTATCTCTTTGAATAGCCAAGGATTTGTTCATTTGAAAGTGCGAAGTTACCTAAGCTTATTTTTAACAATATTCCTCTTTTATATTTGATAATTGTTGGTTCTCATTTAAGCCAAGCATCTAATGCAATTTGAAAAAAAAAAAAGTAATGGCATTAACTTTGTTTTAGTAGTCATAAAATTGAGTTACTATAAACTCGAGAACCTATCAAGCTATTGGCTTACTGGATTATCTAATTTGTGATTCATCTAAGAAATGATTTATCAGGAAAGAATGACTCCCTGCATTGTACTTGATTTATTTAAAGCTATTAACCATTGTTTGTTTTGTCTTTATTTAATGAATATGTGTTTCTAATTTTTTTAGGCCAATTCAATTGCCTGATTATTTTGATTACTTTTCAGAACTGATTATGTTTGAACCAGTCCATGATGCTAATCATGATTTACTTTACTATAACTCTTAGTGCGAGATTATTCTTTTCAAAAAAAATTATAGTATAAATGCAATTTGATTATTTTGCTTCACTATATTTTACTTGTAATACATAACATTTAATTATATATTCAATTTTCTTTTGTTCATTTCAATTTTAAAACAGTTTCACATGCTAGAGAAAGAGAACTGAAAATGGTAAACATTCCTCAACGCCCAACGCAAAGTAGAAGCTCAACAATAGGTATGCAATCCTTCCCCAATACAATGTCGTTTGGTCATCTTGTGCGGGAACGGGGAGCCGCAGTATAGTTAGACCACTTAGTGTGGGAAATTGGAGCCACAAAGTGCGTCGTTTGGTGGTGGTGTTGATATTACAGTTACTCTCCATTTATTAGGTTAGTTATAAATCTTGCTTAAGTTATTTATAAAATATTTGTTTATGTTTTATAGACTTAATTGATATCACATTTTATGTTATGTGTTATTGTTAGATACACAAAACTGTTTCTTAAATTCAAACAGCTTATAAAAAATGCAAGGGATTATTTTAGAAACATTTAGGTGTTTTAGATTTTGATATGAAAACAGTTTATATGATATGAAATCCATAAGAATTATAGGAAATTAAATGGCTGCGGAGGTGAAGCTACTTTAATTAATTTTTAATATTATTATTATTTATTATGTCATTCGGTTCGACCTCAATTCGACCGGTCGAACCGTGAACCTCTGCTTCTTCCGGTTCGTTTGTCCGGTCTAATTTTCACAAACCTTGGTTACAATTCAAAAAAAAAATTAGCCAAATAATACTTTAATAGATATAACAATATGAGCTTATGTACACCTTAAAGCTGTAAGTGAAGTTGGTAAGAAATTTAAAATGCATGCAAGGCAACAAGATTCAGAAAGTGTATGCAAAAATTGTGGTATCAATGCAAAGATAATACTGGCTACACAAAAATAGAAGTTGAATCAAATGCTAGCCTAAAATGCCAGAGGTTCCTATTATGCGCAACATAAAGATTTCCTCTAGAGCCACTGTATCTTTATACAAGAAAAAACAAACCAAAATAGTAATTTGAGTAATCCAGTCATTTCTTAAGTTAACAATAGTAGAAAAATCAAAGCCCAAGCATTTATTAATATTTTTTTATTATTAAAATAAAACCTCAGACTTCCATTGGCAATCAATTAAATACATACACACAACCATAAAAAAATAAAAGTACGTTTAAGCTTACTGTTGATGGGAAGTCAAGGCTTGTCATGGTAGAGTCTATGGCCTCGCAAGATCAAGCACTTCGCCTACGCACCCAAAGAATCATACAAAAAGTTCACTAAAATTTATTTAGCAATGATTTTTGAGATTATAATTCATTACCCTTATCTTGACACAGTTTATAGCATAATCAACACTTAACTTGATC